>CM042068.1:3955136-4421159 GCA_023512825.1 Liposcelis brunnea
TTACTGGACATAAAATTATTTTTGGATTTTCTGAACAGAAGTAGGAGAGATTTGATTAGAAAACGGTAAAGCCTTCTGAAAAGTAACGAAGAAAGCAGAAGTCTTGAGTGAAGAAGCAAAAATTTTCGAACAGCAACGAAGATAATCGAACAGAATCGAAGAACCACGAACAAGAACGAAAACTAACAAAGACTCTTGTGCTAAAGGATAATTTTAACACACTAAACTCCTTACGAAGCCATACTAAACCTCTCGCTGCCTTCGTAACTTTGAGTTGGTCTTTCACTGGCCTTTAAGGGCCCTATGTGGCCATAGTTATCGACGTTTTCTTGGATTTTCAAGGCCATAGTTTGTTCTTCAATCTTACAGTTGGCCTTTTTCCGATCTATCAATGTTATGGTTGGCATTTTCTGGCCCTTCAAAGCCACAATCGGCATTTTTCTGGCTCTTCAAGGCCACATTAGGCATTTTTCCGATCTTTCAATGCTATGGTTGGCATTTCTCTGGCCCTTTGAGGCCACATTTGGCATTTTTCTGGTCCTCTGAGGCCACAATCGGCATTTTTCTGGCTCTTCAAGGCCACAGTAGGCATTTTTCTGATCTTTCAATGCTTTGGTTGGCATTTTTCTGGCCCTTTGAGGCCACATTTGGCATTTTTCTGGTTCTTTGAGGCCACAATCTGCATTTTTCTGGCTCTTCAAGGCCACAGTAGGCATTTTTCTGATCTTTCAATGCTTTGGTTGGCATTTTCTGGCCCTTTGAGGCCACATTTGGCATTTGTCTGGCCCTTAGGTGCCATAGTTGAAATTTTTATAGCCTACCAAGTCGAGCCCTAGTCAATCTTAAGCGGACACTTAAAGACCTGAATTAAAGATTTAAGGTGGATCAACTAAAAGCCCAAAAGTTAATCGTTTGACCTAGCCAGATGCCCAAAAATTAAAATTTGATTGGTGAGAGGTCTTTAAGACATTTTTTCGCGGCAGTTTAAGAAGCAGAGCTAAAAAACTAACATGACTTTTTTACCGCCCTTTGCATGACAATTATTACTTAATACGCTCACCGATTATACGTCCAAAAAAAAACTGGAAAAGAAACATTATCTTTAAATACGGTTTAATTAATCTAAAGAATTTCGTTTTGCGATAAATATGTCAGTTTAGATTTGAACTTAAAAAAAAATAAAATAAAAAATGGAAAGGAAAGAGAAGGACAGAAAACATTCCGACCAATTACTGCGCTATCTACACTTGGCGTAATTAGATGTTACCCTAATTGTAAAAAATCAACCTTCACATAAAGAGTAAATTAAGTTAACCATTCAGCGTTTTCCGTTAAAAATATCCGCCTTTTAAATAAAATGGCGCGGGCAATCTTTTTTTTTTTATGTTTTTAACGGAACGCGTCTGAAAAATCGTAATTGTCTTTTCCCATTTAATTAATTTCCCTTTTTTTTTTTTTAATTTTCAGGTCCGAGAACGAGACGTTCGAAAAATAAAGAAAAGAATCCAGAAGAGAAACGTCCGAGGACTGCGTTTTCCGGGGACCAACTCTCCAGGCTGAAACATGAATTCGCCGAGAATAGATATTTGACCGAAAGGAGACGGCAGGATTTGGCTAGAGAACTCGGACTAAACGAAGCGCAGATAAAAATTTGGTTTCAAAATAAAAGGGCGAAAATGAAAAAAGCGAGAGGAGAAAAGAATCCGTTAGCCCTTCAGCTCATGGCGCAGGGATTGTATAATCATAGCACCGTTCCTTTGACTAGGGAGGAGGAAGAAGCTGCCGCTGCTGAGTTGAGTGACTGACAACAGTAAACAGAAGAAAAATAACGAGTGACAGTTTTTCCTTAGTGTTTTTTTTTTTGTTTTCGATAAAACGAGCAACAGCTGTGATTACCTTTATATACCTTCCCGTTTTATCACAATTGTTTTATTTTAATTTGTACAAATAGGAAGTTCTGAAATTGTTTCTAAATTTTTTAGTTAAGTGATAAGAGAAATAATTAAGAATCAGAGCTGCTGAAGACAGAGACGCTAAATTAAAAGAGGCTGGCAAAATTAGAGAGTCGCTAACTAAATTCTGCTTTTTGATTGGCTGTGACCAAGTACCGAAGACATATGACCAGCAATAAACGGAAGTCAGTTGAAAAAAATTTTGGTCACAGCCAATGAGAAGCCAAGATTTCGATATAAGTACAGAGTTGGCGGCTCTCTAGGCAAAATCAGCCATTAGAAACTTTCACAGCGATCACGGGGGCTTTGTTCGAGAATTTTCTTTGATAAAAAGCGGTGCATGAATTTTGTTTTCTGCTACTTCAACAAAGCCTCCTTGAATGCTGCAAGAAGTCCCCATTTTGATAAATTCGGATGGCAAGTTCACCATCATGGCTGCCGAATATTTTTCTTGTGGAAGTCGCCATGATATTTTATATGTAGTTTAATTGCCATAATATCTGATAGTTTGCCAGTCTCGATTTAGGGTTTCTAGCTTAAGCCTAAAACAAGATCCTTGATGGCAATAGCAAGGTCAAGTAAGGCTTTTTAAAGCAGTTAGGGTTAAAAAGGAGAATGACGATTAAGAAGCAATGACCAGTTCAGGGTTTTGAACGCAGAAAAAAAGCCAACTATAGGTCCTTTGAAGGCCAAAAAAATTTAAATTAATATTTTAAAGGCCATAATGTGCTATTCAAAGCCGTAGTTGGTCCTTCAAGGCTACAGTTGGCATTTTTCTGGCCCTTTGAGGCCACAGTTTGCTTTTTTTTGGTCTTCAAGGCCTCAAAATATAGTGGAAGATTAACCATGGTTTTTTAAAAGCCAAAAAGTCGAACTGCGGTGTTTCAAAGCTGTTAAACCTCAAGGCAATAGCCAAATAAGTTTTATAAAGGCTAGAGACTGTTTAACTAGTGATTTTTAAGGCCAAAAAAAATTTCTGTTGGAAATTCAAAGACCAATCAAAGCTTTTTATGGCCAAAGAAAGAAAGGTTATGCTTTTTAAAGTTATTTAAAATCAGAAAAAGATTAGCTTGGTCCTTAAATTTCATTGAATTTCATCGAATGGGATTTTCCTTGGAAAATTAGCCGTATGCATCCCCTAGCACGTTGCTCTTTTAAATTATTCTTGGTTTTTAATTTATTGCAAATACTTTTTTAATGATCAAATTTTAAAATTATATAGATTCAAAATAGGTAGTAAAAAGATTAGGATAGCTCTCAGCTGGCCTGAAGAAGCTCAGCTTAGCAGCCCCAAGTTCCAGTTTTTTTTAGGCACTTTAAAAAAGCTTAGTCGGCCTTTTGGGGCCCAAAAACCTCTGTTTATCCCCTTTTCTGGCTTTCACTGGCCCTTCTAAACTCTGTTTGGTCTTTTCTTGGCCTTTAAAAGCCACGGTCGACCTTTAACTGGCCTTCAAAAAACTTGAACTGGCCTAAAACGTATTTTGAGAACCTCCATTGTTCTCTTAATCTTTTTTCCGGGCTTTAAAAGCCCTGGCTGGTCTTCCGTTAGTTTTTCAGAGCCGAAGTCAAACTCTCGCTGGCTTTACAAATCCATGTTCTGTTTTTCATGCATCTTCAAGAACCCTAGTTGGCCTATTTCTAGCCCTTAATAGCCCTAGTCAATTTTTCTCAAGCTTTCAAAGGCTCAAACTGTCCTAAATCTTTCTTCGAAAACCCGAGCTGTTCGTTTATTGGTCTTTTAAGGCCCTAATTGGCCTTATTCTTTGTTGGCAGCCCCAACCGTAAAGACCAAGAACAATTTAAAAGAGCAACGTGCTAGGGGATGCATTCGGCTAATTTTCCAGGGAAAATTCCATTCGATGAAATTCCGTATGGGATTTTCAAGGAGACCACGTGAAATACGTTCTTCGGACCAGGAAATGTCAAAGAAAAATTCTTTCGATTCATGCAAATTCCTAAATTTACATTTATGGAAAAGTTATTTCGTGCGTAATCAAGTTTATTGCCCACGAAAAACAGATACATTTGTCTTCGAAGAATACATTTTTAATCGATCGAAATTGAAATATCTCGTCTGAGTCGTATCAAACCCCCAGGAAAAAACTTGAGAGATTTAGGCCAAGCCGTTATTGACCCTAGCTATGCCCTTAAGGCCACAATTTGTAGACAAAAAAAAAATAGAAACAATTTTAGAACACTCTAGATCTCAACGGTTGAAAATTTACCACATTTAAATGAATCCATGCAAAAACATAAATTGATTAATTATCTCATATAAAAAAAAATTCTCGGCTATTAATTATCAATCAGAAAAATATTATTATTAACATCTAAAAATAAAATCATATCCCTTTTAGCCAATTCCTTAATTTCTTTATCCATTATACATCTCATTGACAGGGAGCATAATCCAAACTGCATTTATTAATCGCGATACAAAATCGCCTCTAAACCTTTAAAAAAAAAAACATACTTTTGCATGAAATCATTTAAATTTAAATTAGCGAAATAATTAGACTTACAATAAACAAATTATACCTTCTGATATAAGTTTTTAGTAATTATAGTACTGAAGTTTTCAGTTCTATCACGAAATACACTAACGTAATGAAGTTATTCTCGATGAATAACAGCGATTAAAAAATAGTAAATTACGTATTGAAATATGAATTTACCATCATTATGCATCCCGAAAAAGAATATGTGTACGTGGAAAAAAGTTATGATTTTCGAATTATCACGCGAAACCGTTTTTATTCGCTTGGGTAAATTTTCAACCCTTTTTAAATGCTTGAAAAGTTCCTTCTTTTGTATTCAGCTTCCCTTGCCCCCGGTATGGACGTATCCTTTCGCTGATTGGTTTGGAATTTTTTTTTTGAATCTGATTTATTTTTAAAAATCAGAACTAGTCTATATTTTGATTGTAGATATAGTGGATTCACGTGAAATTATGTAAAGAAAAAAAAATTGTAAATATATACGTGAATTTATCATTATAGAAATGTTGGAACGGTTCGTCCATTCTTTTATAATTTGGATTCAGTTTATAATTGTGATGTGTAATTTTTTTTTTTTAAATGAGTTTTCCCTTTCGCGGGAAAATGCGCGTTTGGTTTATTAATATTATATAATTATTTATTTTTCATTTTTTTTAAAAATGTGTTTTTTTGCAAGGGAGAATGATTCACTTTTGACGAGTCAGAGGAAAAATAAATTATTATAATAAAAAGATTTTAAATTATAAATAGCGTTTACGTTTTTTAAACTTTTCCTTGGTCCAAAAGTTGAGAAAAAAATTGTTAAAATTGCGAGCGAAAATAATTCAAAAATGAATCGTTGGTAGCGAGCGCTCTCATGCGGCGACATCATAAACTACAAATTAATGTCTTGGAAAATGGCGGACTGCCGAGGTAAATATTTTCATCTGAATTGATTTAAATAGATAAGTCGATATTTTTAGGCGTGAAAATTAGTATTTAAGGTAGGGAAGTAAATAAAGTTGTTTAGTTTCAAGTGCAAGTGTTTTTTTTCCGGGGTTTAACGAGGAAGAGATAAGGATCGAATCCACGACTAGTCCATCAGGTATGTGTTAAATTTCTCTTAAAAATGTTAGTTAGATGGTCATTACTGCTCACAATTGTTTATACTCCAATCATAGAAACAGAACAGCAGCAATTTGTGGAAATCATGCATGTCTTGCAACTTTTCAGTCCATAAATTTAAAGGAAGGAAAATGATAGTATTGTTAACATGTTGTCATGTGCTACAGGAATATGATTAATCTGCCCAGTTGGATTAAGCACCATCCTATAGTTTTGTTAGCTCGTTTTAGTCTTTTGCTTAAACTAAATATGTGTGACTGATTTGTTTTAAATCCAAAGCTTATTTATAGACGCTACATAAAATCATTGTCAATTTGATAGCTGTCTACACTACTTGTTCTTGATCATGAATTACTATGGCAACTTTTTTTATTACTATTACACTAAATGAGATATGATGAGTAGAAAGTTTTCCCTAGGTACTTGTAATCAGGCATCTCTTAATGTACATTGGCTAGATTACTCGAGTTTTGTAAATTCAAAAGCAAAATGATAAAGATTGATAAAGATTAACCTGTATTATTATCCTCAGAAGCTGTAATGCTGAAATATTTTGTATTACATCTGCCTTTGTACTATTTACATCAATAACGGGCAGGTTTCATTGATCATATTCAGATTCCTCAATAGGTTATGTTCTCGAAATAAACAAATCTATTTGTTCCTGCCTCTGATATTCACATTAATATTCCCCAGAATATCCTATTGATGGAAAAAGAATTATGTTGTCAGGAGCAATATGAGATTTAATTTAATTGCATGAAAAGCAAAATAAAAAATTAAAATCCAAAATTTAAAATTTTGGTTCGTGAGGCGAGCGCTCTCATGCGCCGACATAACGAACTATTCAGTTTTTCGGATTAATGGCGAACGGTTGTGTAATTTTTTTTTTTTCGTTTCAACCGGTTTTAAAGAGTAAAACAGATTTGTAATCAGTAAAAATTCGTTTACGAAGCATTTAGGGAAACAAGTATAATTGTTCTAAATGTCAGTGATGAGTTATTTTCGGGAATTGATAAAAAAGTGATGAAATCATAAGAATAAGCTGTCCGGGAATACGTTGTCCTTGGTATGTATCAAATTCAATTAGTACTGTACAGTCGATTTTGCCTCCTGGTTTTTATGATTATTCCTTTCGTTTTAATGTAGAATATTTGCTCTAGAGTCAGTTTAGGTCGCATAATCAAGATAATCAATCGGGTTAAATGATTTTCTAAGCAGCAAGCAAGTTGTCAATCCTTGCTGATTAAAATAATTATTTTAATAAGCCATTTTAAACCTTCTCTGAGTTTTCTATTAATAGTATCTAGGACATACATTATTTATGAGTAATTAGGGGTTTCGTTTAGGAAAATTTAAAAATTACGGTATATTTTGAAACAAAAAGATTGAAATTTCATTTTTTTTATTCGTGATAATGAGCGCTCTCAGGTGGCGACTTCTCGAACTTCAGTCGAATTTCTAGTCAGCCATGATGATTTTCTTTTTTTTTTTTTACGAGGTGAATTGAAGCTGTTTAATTGAAATAATAGGCGTGTTAATTAGTATTTTGAATAGGAAATGAAATCAATATTGACCAAATGAATTTGTAGTTATATTTTTTTGTCATTAAACGGAACTGTGGTGAATATTTGACGATACAAAGCCAAGGCTTACGGGGTATGTATTTCATTTAGATTAGCAGATTTTT
This sequence comes from Liposcelis brunnea, assembly GCA_023512825.1. Taxonomy (NCBI): domain Eukaryota; kingdom Metazoa; phylum Arthropoda; class Insecta; order Psocodea; family Liposcelididae; genus Liposcelis; species Liposcelis brunnea. Next base: position 3,962,381 of record CM042068.1, read on the forward strand.
AATGCATAATTTTAATTGCTGAATTTTATACGTTTGCTTTAAATTGACGCTACTGGATATTTTGTACAATATCCCAAGCATATAAATTTGCAGAAAAGTTAGAAACATTGTAAGGCATCTCATGATTACCCATCTGCAGGTGTATTATTAAAATTGTTGAGGTTAACTGATTGAGGCAAGCATAACCGTTATCAATCTGATTTATTGTTTTAGTTTTACAACCCCTTGCGCTTTTACACAGAGAAGTATTCAAGGAGCTGATTTAATTTTTGTTAGTAAAACATTATCCATATTACTTGAGTGCTTTGTGGTCACAGTTTATTTGATGCTCGAGATAGGCTTAAAAATGGTTTGATTATTATAAGAGATGAGATCCCTATTTTTTATGACTGATAATACAAATCAAATTAGATTGATTGAATGACAAAGGAAAATTTTTTCTGATTTTAAATGTTGGTGCTTTTGTCATAAAGCTGCAGACATGAAATATTACTGCAATTAATTGTTGATGTGCTGAGTGATCAGGTGAATCCTAAGTTGCAATTGTCAAGTGCTATGGTGACTGGGTTAATGTTCCACAAGGAGCTAGCATGCGATAAGCTTCAAAATTATATTTGTCCGTTTAGTGAATGAGGTTTAGGTATTAGCAGTGTTTACCAACAATTTTCCATTGTCCAGATAACGTACTTATGCAATAGACAAAATTAAAACGGATTGTTTTCAAATGAAGAAAATTTATTTTTTCATGTTGAGGAACATTTTTTTAGAATTATAGATCTAAATTTTTTCAACAACTTTTTCTGCCATCAAACTTCAATATAAAGACTTTTGCATATTTATAATATTAAGTTAAAATGTTTAAAAAATCTATTGGTGAGAATAATGAGCTCGTTCGATGGGAAATTCATTCCTCTTATTAAAAGGGATGTTATATCATGAATTAAAAACCAATCTTGCGTTCCATAGCCTCCTAATCGACTTCCTCTCAATCGCAGGAAGTTCTTGTGCAAATCCGTGACCTGGTAAATAGTTAACTGCTCACATCTAGATAACAAAAAGAAAATGCTATCGTGATTGAAAAAGTCCTATTTGTTTATTCGGAAAAACTTTATCTGAAATAGAAGATCTCCTCATGCAACTCCGAAGAATTCAATTTCTCCGGCAATTGTACGTGTTCCGGCTTCGCAACAAGGCCATGTTTTATAGAAAAACGTGATTTAGTCAGACACGATCCAATCTTCTCTCCCTCTCTCACCCTTTTCTCCCCCCCGGAAAAAACTTTCCTGCAGCGGCAAAAACATTTTAAAACGCGGCAAACGTCAGAGATTTAAAACTCCCTTTTCTTCACACCTTATGTGAGAAAGAGATTTTATGTGGGAAGGAAAAAAAAAAGGGAAGGGGGAAGTGTAAGGAAAGAATGTTGCAGGAGATGTCAGTAAAAACAGATTTTCCTTTCCCCCTCTTTTTTTTTCATCTTATAAAATTGGAAATCAATCAATCGCGATGGGGATGCGATCTCTCGTCGAAATTTAAAAACAAAGATTTTTTTATTTATTTAATTAATTCTTTAGCCAATCGTTAGGTGAGTGGTTAATCGTTACCTTTATGTGAGGAAGATAATTACTTATCACGGATCGTTAATATGAGAGATGAGTTTACGGGTTGACAGCCGAGTAATGAATTTATGTTCAAGTTGGACGGGTCAGCAAATCTCGACTGACGGGAAGAGGGAAAATCTGAGAGAGTGTATAGTGGACGGATGAGTAATTGAGGGTTTTGGTAAAATTGCTAATTTATTTTGAGTTGTCGTAGAAATTTAACGATTTTAGCTTGAAGGTAAGACGAGTTGTCAGATTTTTTTTACAGTGAATATTTTTTTGAGGTTTTTAATTTTTTGCTGAATCATGATCCCCCGGTATTTTAATATGACAGCACTTTAGAGAGATTGTCTCACGAATGCGTTGAACAAATAAAGATTTTTTATTCAGGTATTTCTCATTGACAAAGATGATACAGTCTTTACATTTTGTAAACAAAAATAAATTAGTGACTTGATATTTTGTGTTAATCGCGGGGTATCTGTTTTCAGTGGTACAGGGTGAGGCATGAAATTCTTGGTCTAAAAGTCCAAACCTAGGATACTTCGAATAGTCGTCTGGTATATGATTTTTTTAAAAGCAAACATTGCGATTGGCAGATTTTTCAATTCGAGAACGGTGGCCGCCAAATTAGAGATTAAGGGAGCTTCTAGTTTTCTAAATGGCGTACTTTTATGTATTAGGCGACTCATCGAAGTGTCCCTACCCTGTTAGGCTCCCTAGGCAGGCCCAGTAGTACATTCTAAGTTGGAAAATAAATAAAATAAAATTAGTTTTAGGGATTTTTTTGAATTGTGGGTCTGTAGCAAAAGGTCCAAAGGTTAGTTTGGAGATTTCTTCGACAAGACAAGATCTTTAAAAAAAATGGTAGACAAAACATTTTAAAAAAATTTGTTCGACAAGCAAGTTTGAAAAAATATCTCGACAAGACATTTTAAAAAAATTTATTTGACAAGCAAGTTTGAGAAAATTTGCTCGACAAGACATTTTGAAAGCATTTGCTCAACAAGAAGCAATTGAAAACATTTGCTCGACAAGAAACAATTGAAAACATTTGCTCGACAAGACATTTTGAAAACATTTGCTCGACAAGACATTCTGAAAACATTTGCTCGACAAGAAAGTCTGAGAAAATTTGCTCGACAAGAAAGTCTGAGAAAATTTGCTCGACAAGAAAGTTTGAGAAAATTTGCTCGACAAGAAAGTCTGAGAAAATTTGCTCGACAAGAAAGTCTGAGAAATTTTGCTCGACAAGAAAGTTTGAGAAAATTTGCTCGACAAGAAAGTTTAAAAACATTTGCCCGACAAGACATTTTGAAAACATTTGCTGGATAAGACATTCTGAAAACATTTGCTCGACAAGACATTTTGAAAACATTTGTTTGACAAGACATTTTGAAATTATTTTACTGGACAAGACATTTTGAAGTCATTTGCTTCACACTAAATTTTGGAAAAATATGCTGAACAAGAAGTCTTGGAAAAATTTCTCCAAACAAAAAAAACCTCCAAGTTTGGGGATTTTGAGAACGCTCAATACCTCCACATTATAAAATTAAAAAAACAAAACAATTATAAAAATGCTTTTGAGAAACCTCCAAATGGTTTGGGCCCAATTTATAGTAATCAAATAGAACTTGAAAATGGCAAAGACAATAATCCAACACATCTCTAATCCCTTGAGGCCAAGTAGCATTTAAAAACCCTAACCACAGAAAACAAGTAAAAACGAAACAAAACAAAAACAAACATAGAAACACCCACTGCGTTATCAAATCGCCCCAGGGAGGAATGTCATTCGGCTTCTGTTTTTATGTACCAACAGCTACACACGGAACAAAAAGAGAAAAAAAAAAATAATAAGGCTTTAATCAGTTCATTTTTTAACGTGAAATGAACTCGGGGATTCGAAACTTGTGAATATGTGACATATCCGACCACCCAAGTGGACTTAGTTCCGTTGAGACTTCACAATTTATTATCATTGTAATGTAAAAACGGTCTAAAACAGTTTATTCGCATTTCATTATTCAAATGTAGAGCAAATAACTAAAACAAAAAAGGGGTTGTTTTTTTCGGAGCCCCTCAACACGGTCATCTCATCTCTTAAAAATATTATTAACTTTCATTTTAGTTTTTTTTTTTTTTTTTTTTGCTCCCGAGTAAATAAAACCCGGCTATTAAGAATAATAAAAATTTACCTCAGACGTTAAACACGAATCGTAAAAAAAAATTTTTTTTTTAAATGGCAAAAGAAAGCAGCATTTGGAATGATGGCGAGTTAGTTAGCGGGTATTTAAATAAAAATTTAAGAGACATTCGGTATTAGTACACGGATATTTTATGATAGTAGATAACGGGTCGTTTGGATTGGTTTTTTTTTCTCTCTCTCTCACTCTTTGACATGCGGCATGTTTAAATAACCAAAAGCATCTGCATACGGATTATTTATTTTCTTGTTAACTCAATTGCTGAGTTGCTGCCGTTGTCGATCGGGAAGGGAAACAAACGGAAATAATAATTTTCCTTATGTAGAATTGTGTTTAAACTTATGTTTGCTTTTGGAAATCTCTTTTAATGAGGGTCTAAATGTTTATAATTAAGGTTGGAATTTTAAATGGAAGTTATTTAATCTAGTTTGATATGCGGCTTGCGCCTTGGCTCCATGAGCTCTTTGATGTGAAATTTAGTGGTTCAATTTGATGCACCGGGTAAATAAATTGTTGTCGTTTTTAGGGTTTCCCGGATTTCTTGTTATAAATTGTCGTCCTTGTTAAGAGGTTTGTTTTGTTAAATATTTGTTCTTAGTTTGAAGTGATTGGGGTTTTAGGCCGCAGGTGAGACGCTAGATTTATTTTCAAAGGGAGGCGCGATAGGCGCAGAAAATTTGTGAGGTCTGGGTAGGGAGCCAAAAAAATGCGGCCCGTAGACAAAAAATCAAGCCCGGGCCGGGCAAAAAATCAAATTCGGGTCTGGGCCCGGCCCGGCCCAAAGTTAAAGCCAAAAAATTGGCCAACACGGCCCATGCAGGAGTATAAATCAGAAACCAGGATTTCAGTATACAGAGTTGGCGACTCTCTCCTTTCAGGCTCTTTATCTCAGCCTATTCAAAACTACCTCCTAAACTAGATCAATTTTCAAGGAATACATATTCCCTTCAGCGTTTTTTTACAACAGACACCTTAACGCAATACCCACAACGTGGCTTATGGTCTAATTGCCTTTCACAACTTCATTATTAAACATTTTGATATATAATGCAAAAAGCTACCATGACCGTTTAATTTAATTTGTGCAGAAAACTTTAACAAAAGTGTAGATGCTTGATAAACAATCACCGGAAACGACCGTGACCCATATTCCTTTAATCAACCGTGAAAGTTTCGTGTAATCTATCCTTATCGAAAAAATTCAAGAAATGCTTCTAATATAACTCTTAATAAAAATTCTAAAATGTAGTGGAAAGTTCATATGAGCAAAAAAAAAAGAGAAAGGGGTGCGAGACCCCTTTTTTTTCTAATCTCATATTGACAATACGTAGGGGTGTGTCAAAACCCGGGGAAAAAACTAACCGGGTTCGTTTAAAAAAATACAGAAGCTATTATTATTACCATCTAGATTCTTTTTTCTCGCCTTAGAAATAATCTTCAGCCGTGAAATTGACTGGCTTTTAAAAATTAAAATTTTTTTACACATTGTGATTTGGGAATGGGGTAATGGGGTATAAGTTCATATGCAGTTCGAAGATTTTAGAAATCGTGATGGGTTTTTGAAGGCTTGAAGTCTCAGCCAAAGTCCTGAACAGATTAAGTTGGCCATTTTTTTGCAAAAAATTAGCTAGGCCAACTAGAAGCGCCAGATAGCATTGGCTGCTCTCTAGAATGGTTAGAGGGCTTAAGCTAAGGGAGTTGAGGGAGACCTTCGACCAGGAGGAAACGGATATAGGTCGAAAGAAAAAGAAGTCTTTAGGCAAAGGCCTTTGAGAAAAACCCTCTGGTTACATACCTAGAACTCAGGGACAAGGGGCTGTAAAAATAATAAAACCTAGAAATCGTAAAAACTGAAATCTTAACAACCTCCCCGGTATAAACTTTTTATCTTAACGTTTTTCCCATAGGTATATCGTCTCCAGTCCATTTGAATGATACCTCATAAAAGAAAGAAAAGGAAGGATTTTCGTTCCCAACCCCCCAGGGACAGTCACATGGACATCATCCGCAATGACTTTGTTTACATGGAAACAAATGGGTGAAAGAAAGAAAAAAAACCAAAGCGCAATTGACGTTTTACAATGGGGCATTATTAACCAAAACAAAACAAAAAAGTTTGTATATGGTTTTTCCTTTGGTGACAACATTTCACTCGTTTAAATGAGTCGTGAACATCTCATTCTTTTTTGTCAGGTGAGTTGACGTTTATATTTTCGATTTTTTTTGTTTTGTTTTGGGAAAGAGAAACAAGGCATTTGTTTATCCTATTTGTCGCGGTATTTGTTTGGGTATTGGCGTTTGTGTGTTTAAAAATGAAGAATGTACCGATAAATGCACAAGGATGAATGAAATTTTCTAATCTGAAAATGTTAGGCGTAGGTAGATGAGTTCTGGGTTCTGGTGGGGGGAAGCAGTCCTACTGGCTTAAAGCTGAAGACGGTAAATGTTGGCTAGGCTTAAGTCCAGAAAACAGGAGGATGAGTCGAGGACTGACGGTATGACTCCTGTGTTGCGATGCTGAAGGTGTGGGAAAGCCACCGCATTAAGCTCCCTAGTATAGCCATCATGGCCGAGGATTTGCTGTGCAAGACCCAAGAGAATCGATTCGGCTAGCGTCTCTTGCTGGCCGCTCTCTAACCATGATGGTCACCAATTCCCGTCGCGGGAAGGCACTGTAAGAAGATAGAAGAGAAGACTTTACTTTTGAGATTATTTTAGGACTGGTCAGATATACGTGCTTGTGGAAACATATGGCGTGCAAAAGTTCTAGATCACAGAAGCAGTTGCAGAACCAAAGCAGATCGTTTTATTATAATTCAATAGATAGTTTTTGTAGCCGACAGATCACCAAAATTCAATTTCTGATACCTAGAAGTTTTGGATATTCTGGATTTTGGCAATCATATCAATTTACCAGTTCCGATTTTTGGATATAAGCAAACGCCGGTCTAATTATCTGCATGACTTGGCTATTGCGCTACCGCCACCTCCTCTCAAGCCCCCCCATGGACCTCACAGCACCTTAGTCAACAAAGTTTCCAATCATTTTTCCTCACAGTGGCTTCTACGAGCTTAGACCTTAGAAGACCCAAGAGCACGATATCAGGGAAAGCTTCTCAAGAGCTAAATTGCGGTCCAGGCTTTTTATTTTTTTTCGACCAGATCGTTCCTCTCTTCTAGTGTGGCCCTCAGGAGCTGATATCCATGGCTGCTAAGACTTCTATCGGATTTAAACAGATCAGCTCACCAGTCGACCAAGTCTCATAGTATCAGCCACCTTAGCTCAAGCATGTACTAACCGGACAATTTTTCCTCACGTTAACACCAAAGATAACCGAAAGCTTAACGGCGATTTTAACCCTTCTTTAACTTGATTAAGTCACACAGACAACATGAATTTTATCTGGTGATATTTAAGATTAAACCGAAACCAGTTACTACTCCCAGAAACGAATAAGGGTTGAAATAAATCTACTGGGGCATCAAGAAAAAAGGGGAGAGAAAAAGAAAGATGAAACTTGATTAAAGCTGCAGAAAATCCGGAACTAATCGGTCCGTTGAAATAGTTGAAGAATGTAATCAAGTAAAGAATGCGCTGAAATTGAGAGGGACAGTTATTGAACTCTTTTCTGACGCCCCCTTGTTGTTTTAAAGACTGGTCCCCTATCGCCTACACGTCTTTTTTCCACTCTCTTTATTTATTTTTTTTCTTCGTGGAAAATTGAGAAAGTTATTAATTGCGATACTAACCGGGAGAAACAAAATCTCCCATCGGTTCAGTCACCTTGTAAAGGTGTAAAACCAGTCCCTTCGTGGGAGAAGTTGATTCGGTTTAATGGTAAATATAAAACAATAAAATACTATAAATAAAGTGATAATTCGTTAACAAGCAGAAGAGAGTCGGTGTATATATCGTCTTGTGTGGTCCACAAATCAAGTTTCAATATTTTATCAGCTTCGCTCTCTTTTTTATTTTTCAGAACATAACTATGTACGTGTCTCCTTTAGAGTGTGAAAAATCTCTCCCGAGATCACAATAGCACACGACAATCTATCCCATCGATAAAAAGACTCGCAGAAAATTTTTGATGTAGGCATATCATAAAACTAAAACATTTGGCTTGAGTGAATTTTTTTTTTTTTCGGTCATAAGTCATAAAAGCGCTTTTTTGTTATCATCTCCATGGCGTGTTTAATAGACCACCCTGGTCTCCTGGAAATGTCTTGAGCGCTCAGGATGCAGATGGCTAAATACAAGAGTCCCGTTATGAAATTATGAAAATGAAAACACATTTGTAAGTGACACATTTTTTTATGCATCTCATGTGATAACGTCAAAATGAGTTTGAGCTGGTCAACACCATTATTAATTTTTTTTATCCGCTTTTTTTTTTTTATAAACAAAACGGTTTGTGTAACGATAACGACTGTGAAAAATTTAATTTATCCGGTGGGAGCTTAATTGATTTAATAAAGTGAAAAGAGAGTAACGGCCTAGTGGAGAGCTAGTTGAATTGTTTTCGGTGAACGCTGCAATGAGTAAGTCACAAGCTTTTCCATTGGTTCGATTTTGTTCAACTTGGATTAAGATATCATTTGCTCGAAATTTAAAGCCACCGTGGCTGCAGTGCTGTGCCTTGCAGTTGCCGTGACTCTAAGTTGCGACCACGAAGTGGCTCGCAGGACTTGCAGGACTTGCAGTCATGAGGTGGAGGAGATTCAGCCATGAAGTTAAGGCGCATAAAGTTGAATTTGAAGCCAACACAGTGGTTGCAAGTCCCTCCTTTACTGTCCCTGCTCCACTGCCGTCCTTGCTCCACTGCCGTCCTTGCTCCACTGCCGTCCTTGCTCCACTGCCGTCCTTGCTCCACTGCCGTCCTTGCTCCAGTGCTGTCCTTCCTCCACTGCTGTCCTTGCTCCACTCCCAAGTTGCTCGGTGAAAAAAATCGTCTGCTAGAAATCTTGTAGACGATAATTTTTCTTGTGCTACCTGGGACTGCAGCCACTCGGGTGCAGTCCCACTGCGGTCCCTGCACCACTGTAGTCCCTGCTCCACTGCAGCCACGGCAGCCATAGCTGCAAGAAAATCCGGAAACTAGTCGATACTGAAACTGTTCTTAAAAATCTCCCGACCCGAAAACTCAGCTCATATCGCCCAACTCGAAAAGGATTTGATTTTAAAAAAAGATACTTCTACGAGGTAAATTGCACGCTTTTCAAATCATGCTAATCCATACACCACGCACCTCCGACCTTCAAGAGACAAAAAACGCAAAAACCACAACGGTGAAAAAAAAAGTAAAATAAGATAAAAGAAAGAGAAAAGGTTGACAGGAAACAGAAAACGTGTAAATAATCCGGATAAGATTTAAGCGTAGAAAAAAAAATGAGGCATGATTGAAAAAGTCAAAATTGTTTTGATTTCAGTGAAAAGAGTTTTCAAGCAGCACAAATTGGATTTCATTATTTGTTTGTAAACAATAGTGAAAAAAATGACAGTTAAATATCCCACGACATTGACAATAGATTTACCTTTTATTGTACCTAAATTTTGTACCTTACCCGTCTTGTCATACCATTCCACTTTATGACTTTTTTTTTTTTTTGGAAACTAGCCCCTGCGCGGTTTTTTTTTTATAATCAAACCTCGCCGATGTCCTCAGTGTCAACGGCTTAGGAATCTCGGGATATAAAAAGTCCGTCATGGCACATAAGACGAATTGACCTCGTGGGAACAATCCGTCTTGAAGATATGAACTGAATCGATTTTGCAATATCATCGAACGAACGACGACATCTTTTAATAATGATTTTTATCCGCGGGGTTTCCGTTTTGTCGAATTCCTGAATGCGTCCCTTGTTTTCTTTCGTTTACCATTGATCACTTTTGCAGTTGTATTTAATTAACCCTAAAGTAATTTTCTTTATCGTTTTATGTACTCGGTTACTTAAACAAGAATAATAAATATAATAACTGAATTTTATCAACATAAATCGTCATTTTTTTCCAGGAGACATAGAGTTCTTTTCACCCGTGCCCTGGGGATGTTGTACACTTCATGAACGTAAACGTTATAAATAACCAGGGGAGAAATTTAAGGGTGTGGTTTATTGAATTAAATCAACAGACCCAAGCATGTTTTACAAAGATAACATGAAATTCTCCCTTAGCCTATTCTCATCCTCTTTTAATCCTCCGCTTTCACACCTCTTCGGATACCCTTAAAATTTTGCAGAGGCGTAGGGAAAGCGAGAAAGTTATTGAAGAAGGTTTTGTGTTTTTTCAGGGGAGCCGAATATCACCGGGGAGACGTCCATGTTGGGAGTAGTAGTTGCCGAAGTGATCTGCACATGGTAGCGACCTAGCTGGAAACATAAGTATCTTTTTTGTGCATCCGGAAATCTTAGAAAGAGCATTTTAAGGTATTTTCAATCCCGAAAAAAATAGCAGAAATGTGAAATGTTACTAAAAAAGGCACGTTATTTTTTCAGGGTTTCAATTAGCGCCTGATGGCTGTTCACATTGGTCAAGAAGAGACGCCAAAATCCAGCATGTTGTCGCATCCTCGTTGGGCACTTTGAAAAAGTAAGTCAATCCGCAGCATTGGCATGCGAAACTCCGCCCGGAAGGTGTTAGAAAGAGTACTACTGTGGGTCGTTCGAGGGTAAATGAAAATTCTTTATTTTGGTTTTAAGTTTACATCTTTCAAGTGAAGCATACTTTACATTGAATGCTGCGTGGCCACTAAAACAATTTTTTCACCAAGAAAGTTTAGATTACTGTCATTTTCCTGGATCATAAGGAAAAGTATTTGAGGAAGTATTTACTCTTACTTTCTCTGGCACTTCAGGGGTTGAAGCCCTACCGCCGCCTCCACCAAATTTCTCTACTGGTCGCGATGCGAATTCCTGACCCTTAGGGAGAGGGCATCCTGACGAACGTTATCGATCCATCTCATCCTGGGCCTGCCCTGTGGCTGCCGTCCAGCCTCCTAGCCGTGCAGGGCCTTTGAGGAAATGTTCTTCGTTAATAAGGTAGCGATTATGAGCCGTACAGATTTTCCCTTGTCAATGTACATTCATTGTATGTAGTAGAGCTATTCCTCTTCTACGCAGAGTCTACTAGATCTTTCTAACTTACTTCTGCTCTTCTTCTTCTTCTTTAAATGCTCGCTCCTCGCCGGAGATTGGCGATCATCATGGCGATCCTAACTTTGGAGGCTGCCGAACGAAAAAAAGATACCGAATTTTGGCCGTACCAGTCTCTTAGATTCTTGAGCCAGGATGTTTTCCTCCGACCCTGACTACATTCGATGCGTATTTGTCAATGGAAAACCCGCATGGGTCACAATGGCTTCTTTATTGTTGCTGAACATTCAGAAGTTCTAGAAGTCCACCTAGCTTTTGTTTTTTCACACCAGCCTACAATTCCCAAACATCCGCCACCAAAACTCCGATTTTCAGGAATTAAATCCCCCTTACACGAAGCAAAAAAAAAAGGGATGGAACACTCTCCTCCTTTTCCCGACCCTTTTATTGCGCCACTGATTCATCCCTTGAACTTCACAATTTCCCCCTCCTCCCGATTCCCCGGGATGAACCCTCCTACGACCTTGTATAACACAGCCGCGTTCGCCATTATTGGCCTTTTCAATATAACAGATCTCATCCTTTAGTATTACGCACAACTACTACAAACTGGGTAAACATGAGCCCTTTGACCTGAAGGGTTTTCCTTGCACGAATCGAGAAGCATCATCATTTCAAGTAAATATATTCTCATTTTATATCTATCTCTCGGGGAAGAAAATGCTCTCGTCAATTTTCATTTTCCTTCCCTCTTTCTGGAAAATTTCTTTTTATGCTACGCTTTTCTTTCTTGAGGAAATATTTTTTCACGCTTTTCTTTTGAGTTAGTTTTTTTTCTCGTAGGTGGATAAGGTTGGATTTTTTTTTTATGTCATGAAATGGCTTTAGGCGGATATTTGCATGAGAAAATTGCAACATGGGATCGCGTGTTTGATAACTTTGTTGCAATAAAGTGTCCGTGTCTTTTGCATTTTGCTTTTTTTTTTTAATCATTTGGAGAGTGTTTGGTGATGTAAATTTTATCCTGCGGTGAAAACAGCAGAAGATAGACAGATAAAAGAGCGAAGCACGCATAGAAGAAGCGTGAAGCTTAAAATAACAGAGATGTACTGTAAATTAAGCAAGCGAAGTTTTAGGGGATACAACAATTCTTAAGAAAGATTTACAAGACAAGAAAGAATCCCAGCTGAAATTTTATAAAGCCGTTGCAGCCCCAGCGCTTACTTATGGCAGTGAAGCTCGAATTACCAAAAGAACCAATCGAAGTTTTTACAAAGGGCCCAAGGTTGCTTGATCAGAAATGAAGATTTTCAGGAACTAGGCGGTTACAGCATCAAAAAATGGAAGGACCATTCTACACGCATGGAGAAGTCCAGGATTCCTAAAATTTTATTTGCACGTGATGAGTCTTTTTTGCGCGAGGCCCCCATCTTGCTGCCAGCGACCTCTACTTTCTGGCGGCTTGGTCTGCCTATTTAAAGAGGAGGAAGATCGGTCGGCCGACGTAGAACCTATATTAATTTTTATTTAATTTCTTTGAAGACTCAACAGGAGTGCAGTGTAAGCTTCAACTAAGGAAGAAGAAAAAGAAAGAAGCGGACATTTTGAATAAATTTGAACAGCACAGTGCCATTACACAGAGGAACCTGAATGCCCCTGGTTATGCCTTCTTCTTCTTTAAATGCCCACTCCTCGTCGGAGATTGGCGATCATCATGGCCAACCATTGATGATTTTACTAAGAACATCAAATAATGTGGTGACCATTGATCCAACTCTGCCTCCCGGTATCTGAGCCTAGGCCTTGCCGATTACTTCCATCTTCAGCCCTAGGTCAGTATTAGCGAAGCTGCTGCCCTTCACTAACTCATAACCCTGAGAAGGGAGCTCACCACAGGGCAAGGACGCCATTCCTTGAGCAAGACAAAACATGCCTCACCGGTTACCTGGTTATGTCTAGGTCCTACCAACACTCCTTTTTTGGTGCGCGAGGCCTCCATCTTGCTGACGTCCACTTTCTCGAATCCTGTCTGGCGACTCGGCCTCCCCATTTCCAATCAGCTGTTGCATTACACATTTTCCACTCATTGTTACTCTTTTGTCTTCACCACTTTCCTCCAATGTTAGTTCCACGAATTTCGCTTGGATGTTAAATCAAGAGGCTCACTGTCATTCTCTTCACTAAATTCTCCAAAACAATCACTTTAAAAATTTTTTTTGTTACCTAAAATCCTCATCCAAAGATACAAAACTATTCAACTCGGGGATTTAAGATGGCTTTCCAATTTATTTAATGGTAAAGGCAATAAATTCCAAGTGAAAACAGCTGACGAATCCGAATTGAATCAACCGCTGTAAATAATTCATTAAAACCACCACCGATTTCCTCTCTCTCGCAATTATTTTAAAGACGTTAATAACGGACAAGACATTTCTTACCGGGCTTTAAAATTAAATATTTCAACGTTCTCAATACCTCTAATTATTACGTTAATTAAGGATCCCATTTAATAAAACAAACTTAGAAATAATAAATTATTCAAGCACAAAACCAAACAAAAGGTACCATCTTCTTTTTTTTTTTCGACCCGACCTCGAAAGTAGTAAAATCATATTCTTTATCCCCTCGTTTTTTTTTATACATTTCCATGTCACAAAATTGCACCGAGTGCATAAATAAATCGTTACTCTTTTCAATAGGCTAACCACACCCCTTAATAAAGAAAAATGCAGAACAAATAACATTTGTCTAAGCAATAAACAGCCAAATCCTATTCATCTCGTGGCTTTGACGAGGAGGATGATGCTTTATTCCCTATGGTCGGGAATTATATTTATTTTCCTCTTCATTTTTCAACTTTCATTTTAACTAAAGCGTCATGTTTTCTTTATGTGTTTTCTCGCTTGTGAAAAAAAAAAAAAGAGAGAGAGAGAGGAGAATCAGTGCCATCGTAAGTAAATTACATATCTAACCCCGCGAGCTTTTCTCTAACTGTAAATCACGTTATTTTTATCAAGATTAGCGACCAAGACTTATCAAGTTGAGACATGTTCAAGGATGTTTAGTGTATTGTGTATTCACGTGATTAGAAAGATAACCAGATCAGGTTATGTTCAGTGGCGGATTGGAAACAGAAAAGATAAGTCTCTATATTAGTTTAGAATATGGCCGCGGAAATGGCCGATTGTAGACGAAAATAACCGATGGCAAGCGAAGAATGCCGAAGTTTCCAACGAGGTATCAAATATGGCAGAGTCCATAAACGAAAAGAGATGGACGAAGTGGATTTTAAAAATTACCGAAGGAAGGTGAAAATGACCGAATATAACCGAGAACAGCCGATGGAAACCGAAGACTATAATTTAGTGATCTGTGTATCAAATATGGCCGAGCTTGAAGACGGAAAGAGTTAATTTGACGTGAAGTTGAAATAAAAGGATTTTGAAAATAAATGACGGAAGGCGTAGATGGCCGAACATAACCGAGAACAGCCGATGGAAACCGAAGACTATAACTAGGTGATCTCTGTATCAAATCTGGCCGCGCCTGAAAACGAAAAGAGTAAATTTGAAGTGAAGAGGAAGTAGCAGGATTAAAAAAATCCCCGACGGAAGGCGAAGATGGCCGAATAAAACCGAGAACAGCCGATGGAAACCGAAGACTATAACTAGATGATCTCTGTATCAAATATGGCCGAGCTTGAAAACGAAAAGAGTTAATTTGACGTGAAGAGGAAGTAGCAGGATTTAAAAAATAACCGACGGATGGCGAAGATGGCCGAATATAATCGAGAACAGCCGATGAAAACCGAAGACACTTACGCAATTCGCACCAACGATAATTGATACATTGAAAATTTTCGAACGTAGGTAAAAAAACATTAATTAAAGGCAAAGATGGAAGTCGGTCCCGGAAATGGCCGAAAACAACCGACGGCATGCAAATTTATACGAATTTCTGCCCGTTTCTGATCTCACCAATAACAACGATCCTCCTCATCTTATTTTTATTCTCTATCTTTCCTACGACCCTGAATACCGGAGTGCACATTAAGCATTATCTGCGGTGCTATTAATGCCAACATGGGAGATGTGATAAAACAGAATGGAATGGGTCCAGCGCGCGGTGTGCTTTTTGGGGTTGGGGAGGCGACCAACTGTTACTTCACATTATTTAATACTTTTCACTTCACACAGCAACGATCATTTCGTGGTGATAATGGCGAACATCGCTCTCTCGGGGGTTTTTCTTCTCCCTTTAAGCACAACCCCTCTTTCTCTCTCTCTCTTTATACCCATCTTCATCTGTGGAACATCACATATACTTGTACTACAACATTTTTTCCCATGTTCCCGCTGCTATTAACGTCATATTTCATTCGCAATTACGTTTATTACCCAATTTTTCCCTTAAAAAAAATCTAATTTTATCCTGAAGGAGGGTTTAAAAAGAGCAATTAAGGATAATATAATTAAAAGAAGGACGTGGAACGGAGCATTTAAAAAAATTTTTTGAAAAAAAGAATGAATTTACGATGGCGTATAAGAAGAAGAAAAAAAATATATTAACGGGGGAGTTGGAAATATCAAAGTGTGAAATGTTTCACGTTTCAGGCTTTGAGTTTTGCGTTCTTTTTTTTTTTTTAGCACGGGAGGGTTTTTGAAAGAGGACGGGTTCGAAAATGATTAAGCTACGAAACAGGAAACCTAAAAGCATTTTCTGGGCTGATATATTGATAAAAGGTGTTGAGGAGAACGAATGGGAGGATACGAGGGGGATCCTAACCGAGAAGACATTAATAAAGCAATGGAAATTTCATTCACGATATCCAAGCACCGATTGCTCTAATAATAATAGATTTTAGGAAATTTCAGCTTTCACGAGAATTTGATATTGGTGTTTTAGGAAAATAATTTAAAGGAACGGAATGTTTGGAAGTTTTTTAAATAGAGATTGAAATATTTTTAGGATGAGTTATTGCGTTCTAAACGTTTTAAAATGGTTTTGTTTTTGGAAAGAAAAAATGGCGAAGAAAATAAATAATTATTTAGAGATTTTTAGATTGAAAATCAAGATTTTGGGAAACCTTATCTGAAGTCAGCAGTTTTTTGTCGTTTTGTAAACTTTTAACTTTTATTCACGCACGGTACCTTAGTTGTCGATATCCAATTATTTAGAGTATGAAAACAAGATAAAAGAAATAATTTTGAAAAAAAATTTAACGAGAAAAAATTCTGGAAAATCCTTTAAAAAATTTAAAGGTTTTTTACTTTTGAGCGCCCTAGAGTGAGGAAGTATTGCGTTCGTGTCAAAAATCAAATTTTGCCAAATTGCGTATTTGCCGTGAAATGGCGAAAAATATGGCGTCCGTCTGTGGGTTCGTTCAATTTCGTTTTTTGCCTGTGTTTTCGAAACCGAAAGAGCCAACACAACAAAAATTGGCAACCTCCTTCCTCGGGCACGGGGGAATACTGTAATTCCATGATCAAGACCATCCGGCCAAATTTAAGGCTTTGGCAGGGCCAAACAAGGCCAAATTTAGAGTTTTTGGGGATTATCTCGAAAATGGCTCTTAACGATTTTTTTTATTTTTTGTGTGGAGATACCTGACCTTATTTGAAACAACTTTTCCCTTTGGCATTTTCCCTTGAAAAGTCGCCCTCCCCGGAAAATCCGGAAAAACCTAAAATTTTTATGTTTTACCGACAGCGCCGACATGGGACTCGACTTCGACTGAAAAATGGTGGGGATCTCAAATTTTTGACCCATTTTGTAATTCGAAGGTAACCCTGCCAAGTTTAGAACTTTGGCAGGGCCAAAAAAGGCCAAACAATGAATTTTCAAAGATTTTCTCGAAAATGGCTCTAACGACTTTTCTTATTTTTTGTGTGAAGATACCTGACCCTATGAGGAACAACTTTTCCCTTTAGCAATTTTTTTTAAAAAATCAGCCTTTCCGAAAAATCCTGAAAAACCGAAAATTTCGAAGTTTTACAAATAGCGGTGATATGGGACTCGATTTCGACTAATTAGTAGTTAAGGATTTTAAATTTTTGGTCCATTTCCTGATTTCAAGTCCCCAATGATGCCTTAATCGAGCTACACCTCGACTGAGCGAGAAAGTGAGTAGTCCTCCCCGGACTGATGCTATTCCCCTAGTTCGTTTAAAAAATGAGGTTCTTTTGCAAATACTTACCCGCTTTTTTAGCTGACATTATCGCCTGTAGTTCTATCCGGTAACTCGAACTTTAGGCCCTATATCTTTACTTCTTCTGGCTAGAATTTTTCGCTCTTCATGTCTGAATCATTATAGGATTATAATAAGGCTAAAAAATACTTCTCTTATAATTTCTACACATGTATATTTTTTAGATAAATATTACACGATGTCAGGCTAGGCAATTTAAATTTTTTTTTGGCCAACAATTTGAAAAATATTCGGACATTATACATAACAAACTAGGAAATAATATATAACTTATGACGTACATCAGTATAAAAAATTTTTTGACTAAATAATAATATTCAAAATCGATGATATTAAATATCACAGAAAAATTTTACAAACAATACTTTTCAATGCTTAAAAAAAAACAAGTGGCATCATTCTGAAATATTCAACATCGTCGATTTAAAATATATCAAAACAAAACTCTACTAGAATCGCATAAGCAGTCTTTTTTTTTTATACAATAAATAATATTTTAAATTAGAAGATTCGTAACAAAAAAATCTTCTACTTAGATTTTTTTAGCCCTACGACTCTTTATTTTTTTATTGCACAATTTTTTTTAAAAATATCTACATTGATTTATTTATAATTTTTCGTACATTAAAATCATCAAACCCTGCGGTATTGTTGAAACGTTCGTTGTGTTTTTATATAAGCCCCTGACATTTTTGTTAATATACTATGCCCACATATTCATGAGTGTTGAATAATTATATGTCATTTGAGATACCTTTAAGGGTCAAGTAAATATTCAATCAAGTGTCAGGATCGTGTGAAATACAACAAAAAAATTATTTAAGTAACATAATTGATATTAGAGTAAACGAAACAATGCGTAGGTATCTCACGGGGTGAATTAAAATTAAAATCCTTTTCTCCTGAGATTATTAGCACAATTATAAATAGTTTGCTTTGGCGGGATAGAACCTTCTAACCGGCTGAAATGCAGCTTAGTCAAATTGATAAGCTGAATGAGACTTTAAGTTCAGACTGAGTAAGAAAATTTTCCTCAGATTTATCCCATTAACGTTATTTGGCCTAAGCTAAGCCCTAAAGGCCGGGTAGAGGCTCTTAAAGCCTTTTACGGCTTCCCCACCATTGAAAATCTACCACAAATCCTAAAACTTCTACGCTGGATTTGTTCTATTAGCCATAGCCATTTCTTCTAAATACTCATCCTCATCTACAGGTATCGTACTATGATTATATAACCCCTGAGCCATGAGCTGCAACGCCAACGGATTTTTCTCCCCTTTCGCTTTTTTCATTTTCGCCCTTTTATTTTGAAACCATATTTTAATCTGAGCTTCGTTCAAGCCGAGCTCCCTAGCCAAATCCTGTCTTCTCCTCTCAGTCAGGTACCGATTTTCATTGAACTCGTGTTTTAGTCTCGATAGTTGATCCCCGGAAAACGCGGTCCTAGGCCTTTTTTCCTCGGGTTTTTTTTCCTTCCTCTTTATCCTCCTCGATCTGGGACCTGAAACCAACAACGATAATTAAAAACGATTAGATTAAAAATATATAATGACCGGGTGACGTTAAATGGGAAACTGCCATTTAATTTTTCAACATTGTAATCGTATTTTGTTTCTTTTTCATACAATGTTATTTTTTTTTTAGCTCTGGAACTGTAATTCTGTCATTATTCGTTAGAATGGTGTCAACCGCCCAGAACGAGCCTAAAACACTTATTTTGTCCTAAATAATTTGTATTATTTTTATGATTATAATTACATATTTCCCCCCCTTGTGTCTATGATATTTTGCTATTAAAAATTTAAAAATTATCATTAGAACTAAACGCTATATCGAATTTTGTTTTAATATTGTAGTTGAAAATGTTTCGTTTTTTAAATCGTTTAATTTTCTAGTAGAAATGAGATGTTTAATTATGATTGAGGCTATGGAGTATTAAAATATAGCGTGGTTCATAAATTATAATTTTTTTTTGATTCGGAGGTCCATTATATGACATGTAGGATGTATCGGGGCAGCTGTTTTATGTTCATGTAATGTGCAGTGTATGTAATGGTTAATTGTCTAAGTACTTTTTTAACACCTTGATTATTTAAGAGAAAATGTGCAGTGAGAGACTTTAAGCCTGAGGGGAAAACGGGGAGATAGTAGGCGCGTGGGTCACCTATTTTTTTTAGCCACGGTGTAGGAGTATCTATTTTCGAGACGAGACCAGAATTTTACAAGACGAGATGAGACTTTGACTCTCGAAATTTTTAAAAGTCGATATTGAATGGCTGACAGTTTGTCAGTCTCTTTTAATTTAGGGTCCCTAGTGTGCTACTAGGGAAAGAGTGGCCAAATTAATCTGTAAGTCTGTAATCAATGATGTAAGTCAACAGAGGAAAATTACCAATTTTAAAATTATAATAAATTCTGTATGTCAGTGCAGAACTCGACCAAGTCCATCTCCGCTTTGAAACTTGTTTCTTATTGTTAATTCAGGCCCGTAGCCAGAGAACCAGGTTAGGAGGGGCACAAAATCTACTAGGAGGGGCTACAAATGACCCCTTATAACATGGAGGATAGGGAAACACATGGACCAAAAAATT
Source organism: Liposcelis brunnea (assembly GCA_023512825.1). NCBI lineage: Eukaryota > Metazoa > Arthropoda > Insecta > Psocodea > Liposcelididae > Liposcelis > Liposcelis brunnea. The sequence continues at coordinate 3,982,077 of CM042068.1, forward strand.
TTCTTGTGGGGGGGCCCAAGGTTCAGTTGAGCCAGTTGAACCTGGGCCTGTAGTTAATTTATGAAAAGATACCGCCATCTTGGAAATGGACTTGGTCGAGTTCTGCACTGATGTCCGGGTTACTCTCTCCTTTCGGGTCTTCCAGGTTCAGGTAGTTTGTATAGGGAATAATCCGTCTTGAGGACGGATGAACCGGACCATTCTGATCTCTCTATTAGAACCGCCCCGTCAGACTTCGATTTAAAAACATATTCTTATTCCTGCCCAATTTTTTATAGGTTGGGAAGTCAACTACAAGATTCGACACGACGGAAGAAACTCAACAGAACAGATGAAAAAACTAAAGAAGAAAAATGAACATTTGGGAGAAAGAAGAACCAGAATCAGCAAACGGTAAGTTTTTAGTTTTTTTTTTTAAAAAAGTTTGAGGCAGTTGGAGCTTTGGAACCTTTTTTTTGCCCGTACAATTCAACGTGCGGCGCGCTAGGCGATCAGTAAACATTGAAGAAAATTTTTTTACAATATTTTAAAAACTATGCACTTAGGCAAAGTAGCAATAAGCCGGATTTTGGGCGAGAGTCGCTGGTTTTTGATTGGCTGTGACCAAACGTAAGTTAAGTACTGGTGGTATGACGTCACAACTAATCAACGGAATTTGGTTGAAAACGATTTTGGTCACTGCCAATGAGAAGCCAGGATTTCGCGGTACGGAGTTCGCGAATCTCCCCTTTTAGGCTCTTCTAGGCAAAACATGGGATAGCCAGTAAGGCATTTTTTGTCTTGCTCAAGGAATGGCGTCCTTGCCCTGTGGTGAGCTTCCTTCTCAGGGTTGTGAGTTAGTGGAGGGCAGCAGCTTCGCTAATACTGACCTAGGGCTGAAGATAGTAGTCAGGTACCGGGAGGCAGAGTATGGCTCCCGTACTGCGATGTGGAAGATTATGAAAAGTCACCACATTATTTTATATTCCTAGTAAAATCATCAATGGTTGAAAGTTAGGATCGCCATGATGATCGCCAATTTCCGACGAGGAGCGGGCATTTAAAGAAGAAGAAGGCAAAACAATAAGAATCGGGATTAGGCCATACCCAAACTCCTAACTTGTTTTCTGCAAAGCCCTGCAACCTACAGACCAATTTTTATACAAAACTAAAAGAGATAGACCATGAGGAAGATTCCCACTGCAACTTATTTATCATAAAACTTCACAAGATTAAAATTTAATGCGAATCCTACATTTTAAATTTAAAATCCACGATTATATTATTCCCCGACAAATTATTCTTTTAAGCAAATGCACGAAAACTGTTTTCTTATTCCCTCCCATACATAACAAAATATCACTTTACAAAAAACCGCCGTCTCCATTATCACTAAATCTCACTTCCAAAAAAAAAGAAAAAAGAAAATCACTTTCATTAAATAGACGAATGAAAGATTCGAAACCGAATGACAGAAGTAATAACGATTCAAAATAATTCATAAAAACCTCTTTCGGCTTAAGGAACGATCATTTATATAGCACAATCTGTTTAGGAACCACAAAAAAATGCATATCAGAGCGATTTCAAATAACGATGGCAAAGGGGGAAATCATATGAAAAAAAAAAAATCCATCCACTATTCGATTTGAAAAATGATGTTTCAAATAACTCGAGATGTAAGATTTTTCTTGACGTCGAACAATTGTATATAGAAAATGGGAGATGGAAAAAAAAAGGTGTTCGGAAAGTTTTAGGTGATAAATGATTATTCGAACACATCCACTTAGCCGCAATATTGATTTTTTTTTTAAAGTTTGGCTAACTCTCGTTTTTTTTTTCTTAACTCGTTTATTATTAACGAGGGGTGAAAATTTTCTCGGGGAAAATTAGAAGAAGATGGAGATAAAAAGGGAAAGGATGGGAATGAAATGAGGAACGTTTATTAGTGTAATTGTCTAAGTAATTAGAATGTGTGAGGGCAAACAATTACGGCGAGGCGAAGCCATTAAGTGCTACCAACATAGCCATAAATAATTACTCATTCTTCCCTTAGACCCGTTTTCGGATGTAAATAAAACGCAAACAAGAGTATATATATTTGTTTTAATTATTTATCGGAATCCAAGGATGGTTTAGAAAGGGTAGTGGCTTACTATTTCTTCGGCCAGTCTCGTGCCAGACCCGAATGACGTCATCGTTTTCATAAGCCCTAATCCCAGTTCGCAGTAAATATTTTTCTTGGCTAAAAAATTAAAAAATTTTTTTTTATAATTTTGCACAATTGGGTAATTTTTTTTAAGCTAAAAAAAATTTTTTAAAATTTGAGACATTCTTTTTATAAATTTAGAATCTTCGTTTTCGCTGCCTTGGCAATTATAATTCTTTTGGCGTCTAAAATGGCCGCTCTCCAAATTAAAACTCAAACCGCTGAAAGAAACTTATTTAGATCTTTCTACGGGTTAACAAGATTTCGAAAAAAAAAAAAATGTTTAGTAATTGTCTTTAACGACAAAAACTGTTATTTCATCCATTTTCAACACCATTGCAAATGTTTACATTTGGGAATCATCTTTGAAATTGTTAAAACAATAGATCCATTAAATCACGGGTTATTTTTAAAACTTCTCAAGTTTTTTTTTTCCTTTAAAAAAAACTAAAATCTGATCTTGTCCAGGTGCTTTTTTGTGATTTCTGTAATGTTATCTTCCCCTTTTTTTCTTAAAAAATGAATTAGTCTTTTTAGCATTTTTTAAAAAAAAAAAACTTGTAAGAGATGTCCCACGCGTTCAATCAATATAATAGGTATCACAAAACAAAATTAAGATATTTATAGTCGACTGTGAAAAAAAAACACAGCTACAAGGGTAAAAAGTGGCTTCTCTCCTTTTACAATAGTCAAAAAGATGTAAACTGTCTTGTTTATTAATATAAGTGATTTCTTCGACATGTCTGTCGTTTTGTTAAGATACTCTTCTTATATGAGAGAAGAAATGACAGATCAAGAAGGGGAATATGTCATCACCATAGTTAAAATAAAATCCGTCTTCTTAATGTTTTTAAATCAGTCAACTTTCGACAGGCCACCTTTTTTTTTTTTTGTAATGGAATGTATGATAGCGATTGCTGATTGCCGGTTTCTTTTTATTTATAAAGAATGTATAAGAAGTGATTTTTGAATTATGAGAATCAGCACATTTTGTGGATGGGATTTTCCTGGTTATAAAATACAGTGTAGGATGATAAATAATAATGGGAAATTATAGATTTTTACCCCCTCAGTTCAATCTGATTATTGGTCTTTGGATGAATTATAGTTGTGGAGGTAATTTCCCCCCTGTTGGAATCTATAAACTCTAATCAAAGCTTTCAGATATTCATAGTAATACGTGAGCTTGTTTTTTTATTTATAAGTGTTTATTTATGGGTTTGAACCAATTATTTTGCATGTGCGCGGAGAATAGAAGTTTTTCGGTTGAATTTTTATACTGAAAATCAAATATTAAAATCCCATCTTGGATTTTAATTTTTCGAGGGTTTAAACAAATCTCTTCAAAATGTAAGACGGGGTAGATTTTTGAGGTGAACAAACCTTAAATAGGACTGTGCACAATTGAAAAGAATAAAAAGGTGGCATTTTTAAAAAAGCGAGTAGAAAATCGAAATTTACGACCAAAAATCTGTCGGAATTGAATCCCATATTGTGATTTTGGGTGGAAGGTAAAATTCGAAATTTGGGGGAATTTGGGGGAGTAGCTCAAATTAGAAAACAAATCAAAAATTTCGAATCTCCGACCTTTATTTAGTCGAGATCGAGTGCCATGTTTGTATTGCCCGTAAAAACGAAAATTTTTTGGTTTTCCAGGATTATCTCGAAAAGACGAATTTTCCCGGAAAAGTCGTAGAGGAAAATTTTGTAGGGATGGACCTTGAGTTCCTCCTTGCAAAGTATAAGAAAAATCTGAGATAGCGTTTTCGAGAAAATAGAGAAAACGTAATTTTTAAAAAACAAACCCGCACGCACAGACAGATAAGCAATCAAAAATTATGTTGAGAAGACGAATTTTCCCGAAAAAGTCATAGAGGAAAAATTTGTAGGGATGGACCTTGAGTTCCTCCTTGCAAAGTTTAAGAAAAATCTGAGATCGCGTTTTCGAGAAAATGGAGAAAAAGTAAATTTTAAAAAACAAAGCTGCACGCACAAACACACAGACAGAATCTTCCGAAATCCATTTTTCTACGTTTCGAAATTTTAAAATTGACTTGACAAAACCCGCCAAATGCCAAAACTTCTACTTCTGAATTTTTATGGATCCCTCGAAAAGTTTTAAAAAAATATTTATGCGCATCTGATTTTGCATAAAATTAAAACCACAAAAGAACAAAAATATAATTAGCCTCATGAAACAGAAATAGAAATCATCATTTTCTTTTCATATATATAATAACCCCCATTCATTCATTATTCCCTCGGTAATTTTTCAAAAACTCCAAAAATAATTTTTATAAAAGAAAAATAATCAAAAGTCGTTATTTATTACATTTCCGAAAGAAACGCAAACATTTCCATTTAACGCGATTAAAATCATTTCAGGGGGATGAAAAGTAAAAAATGGAAAACCCCCAAATACGAAATCCTCGTAAAAAAAAAAACTTGGCATTTTTATTTTCTAGAATTATTCACACCTTGTAAACCGATTGCGAAAGCTTAATCATAAACATATGAGTCAAATCAAAGTAATTATAATTCATTGGAATCACATGCCAACGCATTTCAAAACATCATTCATTCATTTCTTATAAACACTGTATTATTTTTCCCCTTCGAGATGAAAAAAAAAAAAAAAAAAAAAAAACCCTGTTTCTAGGTTTTCGTGTCCGAAGAGCTTATAGATGGGCGGGATCATTCTCGGGAAAACATGTATTATTCAAAGCTTGACTTCCTCAATGAAAACGTGAAACCCACCCCCAACGTAAATAACTTTAATGATATTCCCAAATGAATTTTAAAAAATAAAATTTTGGCTACAATAGCGCCTTCAAAAAAACGAAATCGTCTATTTCACATACATTTGTACCTACCTGAGGACGGTCTATCCGAATATCTCGTGCAGTAAACCCAAGCCGGCCATAATTCCGTTCCTTTTCCGGTGCTTTGATCTCCTTCGGACGAAGAACTCGCCGCCGGTGACGCCAACGGGACCCCAATCCGATTTTCTTTCCTCTGCTGAGCGGTTTCCGAGATTCCTTCCGTTGTTCTTCGCCTTTCTTGCAATTTTTGGGCTTCCTCACTATTCCGCCTTTTCGGGAACTCGTCTAACGATTTCCGTTCGTCCGTTCGGATCGGTTCGCTTTCGGTTAATCTAGCTATATCGAAATTTCGATTCGTCCTATTTTGAACTATTCTCGGTTTTCGTAATTCATCGCTGGTTCGAATAATCGGAGTTATGGTTCTTTTTAACGGGTTCCAAATCTCCACGTGTTTTTGTATGTATTTCGAACCGAAATCGGGTTTGAGGATATCGTCCACGGAAAATTTAATACGATTTTCGTTGTGGTGATTTTCCGGCATTTCCTCCTCGGACGATTCGTGAAATTTCGGGGATTTAAACGACGGGGATATCGTTCTATCACTTTCGGGGGATCTTGGGATTTTCGGGATGTGATTATTTTTCGAATTATAATTAGGAAGATGCATTAAAGGAACGTTGTTTCTATTTTCCCCGTAACTATTTTCACCGGTTTCCGTCGGGGAATTAACAAACCTTTCTATCGAATACGATGAATATCTATGAAAACCCGACGGCAACGAACTCGGTTTAATTGAATTTTGTAAAAGTCTTTTTTCTCTCTCCGGACTCGGGGTCCTGGAATTTTCATCGTCTGAGATTTTCCTCCAAATCCTCGCTTTCTCCGAAAAATTTTCACTTTCAACTTCCGGTTCGAGTTTGATTTTTTTGCTAATATCGTACATCTCATCACTTATGTGATTTTCCGTGCATTTCGTTTCCGTTTTTTCGACCGGCGGAGGTGACGTCACTCGCACCGCGTTCCCGTCGGTTCCCGGACGATCGTTCGCGGTCGTCGGGCCAGGGCTAGACGCGCTATTCGGGCTACTTCTATCTTCAAGCGCCATCACACTTATCACTTATTTCATAATAAAAATCCAATATCAAGTTCAAATTTTAAATTTCAGTTCAAAAACACTTAACACTAGAACACACGAGATCATAGTAATCACAAAAAAAAAAAGACAGTCACCAAAAAAACAAGAAAACAAGTTGAAAGACGGTCAATTGTCAACCAGAGATGTCAAACTTTAAGTTAGACGTTACCCGAGTAAATATCACTAATTTTCTTGAAATCCTTTTCGATTTAAACATGTCTATATTAAAATCTGAAAACATAACCTAATCATCGTTTTTTTCCGGGGGAAATTTACCTCCGCGGCTCAAGTTTAACTTACGGTGGCAGGTTTAAAAATGAGACGAGCCGAGGTTCATTCCTGATCGTTGTTGCTAATTTTTAAATTTAGCTTATGTAAAATTCAACTTTTAAAATGTTTATTCGTTGTGAAATGTGTTGAATGCTCACTAAGGGACAGTTTCTCCGCCTATAGCACCGCCTTCCTAAAACCGTTTCTGACACCCATACGTTTTTCCATCTCTTTTCTGTCTTCATTGATTTTTCTCAATCTTGTTTTTTTTGTTATACCTCGTTATTTACTTCTTTGGCATTAATTTCTTCGACTACAACACCTTAATCAAAAATCTATAAATAAATCAAAGGAAGGGGATTCGAGAAAAAAACATACGTTTTTCGTCTTTATTTAAAAGTTTTTTTTTCTGGGTTGGAAGTAGAGTCGGCAAGAAAATTAATTAGTATTTTCTTGCAACGTATAATAATTAAAGCCAAGGATAAGTGGAAAATTTAAACATAAAGAAAAATTGGAAGATATAATATTGCGTGAAGTGCAATGAACCAACCACAATTTACTCAGCTAATAACTATATCTTCATGGTCCGCTCTGATTGGTCTGTAGGAATACGCATGATTATTCCGCCTCCAGCTAATGATTTTGTCTTTTCAGTGGCGTCATTTAAGAAGGCAGAGGGTCAATTGTTCCCTTAATGTTAAGGGTCGCTTATTACTGCTTAATGTTTGAAGTGAAGAAATTTTTTAAAACACCGTTCTTGTGTTTTTTCTGGCGTTCCAGTAAAAGATACTTGTGAACATGTTAAATGAGATTCCAAGCAAGTCCCCAGTTACAAGTTAGAGGATTGTACATCTTACATTAGGATTTATCGAGATCTCGAGGGAAAAGCAGAGAGTAGCCCGTTGAACACCCGTATGAGGGGTGTTTCAATTCTAGAGTTCAAAACTAAGTCCGAAAACTTGCCAGGCCCGTCCCAAGCCCTTCTAGCGCCCCTGTGCAAAACTTAATCCGGGCGCCCTTTATGTTGTGAAAATTTTTTTTTAAATTTAAAAAATTTAATTTTTTTAAAAACTCAACATCAATTTTGCGCCCCTAGGATTTCGGCGCCCCTGTGCATTGCCCGGGTGGCCCTTATGGACGGGACGGGCCTGAAACTTGCTAGTGGTTAAAAGTATTCAGTCGAAGGGTTACTTAAGAAATCACTCTGTAACGTCTTCAACGGTTTGCGGATCCATAGTTAAGCTATCGAAATCTAATTCACTTCAGCTTTTTCTGTTTGAGAATTAGATTTAATTTTCCCTTATGAGAAGAATCCTTTCCGGTAAGTTCCATGATTTGTTAGTTTCTTCTTTTTTGCTAATCAAGTTCCTTTTCTGCTATTCTGGGCACCTCAAGAATTGCCTCGCTGTCCAAAAATCTCAATTTAAATACGCTAGCACTACTGAATTTTATTACTCAAGACATGTATTCTTCCTGTTTTTCTCTTTGGCGCCGAAAGGCCACAATTTACCGCTAAACTACTGTTCACCAGGCTTGATTCTTGACCCTATAATTATCAGGCCGTTTTATTTTATAACTGGAAAAATTTTATAGCTCCCGATATCACACTGTATAATTCTTAAGGACTCCAATAACTGAAATCATGCATTATGTATTTGGATTTTGGCATTTTTTACCGCAGGTGAAGGTATTCGCCTAAAGGAACTTCCGGTAAATCGACATAAAGCATATTATGAACGCTTCTAACCGGTCCTCAATCTATTTTCTTAAAAAAAAAAAAAAACAGAGTCCGTGCTCATTTAACCCTTAAATATTTGGCAATGGTACTTTTCTTGATTTCTCCCTTTTTTATCTTATTCCCAAGTAAAATGGTTAAAAAGCACTTAATTTTAATGAATGATCACTTTTTCGATTGATTTGTCTCCTCAAATGCGAAAGGTTTCCAAAAATCCATTTCAGTTGTTGATGGCCTCATTAAATAATCATGCCTCTGCATCCTGTGTCTCTTTATAAACATTGAATCGTTATTTTGAAACCTCTTAACCAAACAGATCCCTGAAAATAAACCCAAATTAAAGATTTCCAGATATTTAATGTCGCGTTTTAACAATGTTGGACATTCTCTTGCAAAAATGGTTAACAAAGTCTTCAGGATCTCCTTGTTTATCATTTATTCCATTATCGCGGAGGCTTTGTGAAATGAAAACAAAACCGACCAATATCCATTTGTTTATAATTTTTTCGCCCCCTCATCTACATTCAAATGACGCCTTTGAGCTTTAACGACACCTTTCTCCTTAATCAATAGATGAAGACAACTCTTATTATGCTTCATACAATCTTTATAATTACAAAGCTGAAATCAATTCCTTGCTCCCACATTAACTCGTTTTTTTTCTTCTAAATCATGAATCTCACTTTAGCTGGCAAAAAAATTATGAACAGTTATTATTAATAATAGCCTGAATATCTACATTAAAAAAGCTATTAAAATATCGATTTACGTCAAAGATAATCACTCATTTTTAATTAAAAATAACTGAAAATGGATCAATGATGTAATGAAATCATCTTTGAAAAAATTTATTAGCAAACCTGATGCGCGCCGAGCGGGATTTCATACAAGTAACTTTAATCGACGGAGTTGCGGTAACGATCGGGAGATGGCGCTGCGAGCGGACCGCGTCACCAAGCCAATTTGTTGTTTTAGTGATTTTTGTGTTTCATAAGTTGGAAACGAATTGAAAACGGAAGCTGCGTCTGTTATTTTATTTTTTTTTTTATTCTGTTTTGCATATGGCACCTCAGTGCCAATGATTTTAGTGTCTTAAGTGCGGTTGGTCTCTTTTTTTTAAATTTTTTCTAGTTATTAATAAGTGGAAATCATGAATATCGAAAAGTGATCTCGTTTCTGTGTATTTAACAACGTTGAATATCGAAGTGTTCTCATCGATTTTTCGTTAAAAAATCATTTTTGTTTTCACGATATTAAAAATAAAATTTTGGGAAAGTCTCTTCTGAAGGGGAGGCTTGCTAGCCTGCATCGGGATATTTTTTAGCATAAATCAATATTATAATTTAATTAAAATGCCATTGTTGGTTAATGGTAAAATTGAAATCAAGCCAAAATAACAGAAAAGGAAGGAGGAGAAAAATAAGAAAATGTCGTGCTATCCTGTACAATCTTACGATTTCTGGCGTAATTCCACAAAATCCAGAGGTGGGATTTTGTACTTTAAGGAATGCAAAGACATCAGGTACGTTCATTTAATAAGTTAAGTATCATTTCATATTTTTTTTTTTTTTTTTTGATTGCTTGATGAGAATCTAATGAAGCTAAGGAACCGGCATTATGCGGTCGATGTTTATTTAAGCCTAGTGATTATGTGAAGCCGGTTTCAAGGTCTTACTATACTTAGCTAATGCACCGATCGTTCGGAATTAATCTATCTAATTGATTTTTTTTCCATTTCCTTTAATTGCATTTTTCAGAGACTCGTGTAGGCTTTATGTATCAGGATATGATTTGGATTTTCTTGAAAGCATAATGATTCATATCAATTTTTTTAATAACAAAAAGATTTAATTCTTGTTATTGATAAATATTAAGGAATTGTATTCAGATTGTGGTTCTCATGTAGAAAAAAAACCACAAGTCTGGTTTTCGTTCCCATGAATCTATAATATTTCATCCTTGATTTTAAAATTGCAAGTTTAACGGAGTTTAAATATACATTGTGTCAGCGAATAAATATGAGTCAGAGGACTGAATAATTGATTCTGAATTTAGTTGAATAAGCTATTATATCCTACAATGAATATATCACCAGCCGAGTGTGATGTGAATGTTAATTTCAAATAGCGCAAGTGTTTGTCATTAATAGGGTTTAGGATTTTTATAATACATCATTGATGGTGGCATGGTTGGATGATTGAAAAAAAATTAAGGAGAGTAGAGGGGAAAAATAATAGATGTTCGGTTTTAGGCTTGGTAGTGAAATGTAAATAGAAGCACTGAATGGTTGTTATTTTTCCTCTACATTCTTAGATGGCAAATGATAATAATTTTTGTGTTTGTTTGTAGATGTTGCTGAAATACGATTTGGTGGAAAGAAAGACGACTGAAGAGAATGCCTTAATGTTCAGAGAGAAAGCAAGAAGCGTGCACAGATTGGTCATTCTGGCAACGTTTCTTTTTTTCCTCATATTGGTTTATGTTCCTTTGCATTTTCAAGTTACCTTTAATAGGAAATCAGTTGAAGGTATGTAGAGTTTCACACACTGATGAAAAAATTTTAGATGATAAATTCCTAGCTTAGGATGTCTGGATTTGGCTTCTCCATACTTATTGTTTTTTATCTTCTGATTTTTGTTAGCTCTGATCTCTATTCATGTAGATCTGTTCTCTAACTTAAATTTATCAACCCAATAAACCCAGGATTAATTTTCTCATCCCACCGGTGCAATATAATCCCTTTGGAAGATAATAAAACCCGCTCGAGCCTGAAATTCGATTTTTTCTCATCCCATCATTTTAATATAATTTCATTAAAAGCTAATGAAATTTTCCCAAACAGGTTAAATCAACAAAGCGTTGCCTGCAGTTGTTTTCTTTCTTGATAGAAAATTCCCGCATGATAGTCTTTGTTTACATAAAATATAAAGGATGATATATCTTGCTTACAAGACGTTGAATCAAATTTCAGAGACTTGCGTGATGCTATAAATTATTACTTCCGACTTCACTTTTTTCCACGCTTACGTTTTTAGCATTAGAAAAAAAATCCAGGAAATTAAAATAGTTTTTGTTTTCTTTAATTATTGGTCAGCTCGTGATTAAAATCAGTTTACGGCGCCGGGAAATTCCCATAAAAAAGCTCCCTTAAAAAAATTTAATCGATATTTATCGATCGGGACATGCAAACGGAGAAGAATATTAATACTCCATTATTCCATAAATATTTTACCATTCTCCAGGTTAAATGTATCGCTTGACTTGGCATTTCATTCGACATTGACCCGATTCCTTCTGTCTTTTGTTACGATAATTCGATCTAACCCTGAAATCAATACGAAAAAATATTATTTTATCTGACCAGATGGAGAATGCCACTTTATAAACTGGTTGCCCGATTCGTTTTACTCTCATATGCTGATATGGCGTGAAGTAAATGAAAAGGTCACAAGGGCGAATCATGCAGGACTGCGTGATCTCTCTGGACAAAAAAAAAATGCTAGAATTAGAATCGGATTGTTTTCTTGAATAATTAATTTTTTTTTAGTAAACAATTATTAAATCAAAATCTTTTAGGTTAATTAAGAATTTATGAGTTGTAATGATGTTTACTTTTATTCTTTTTTGTTACAGCTGCGGTGCGCGGTTGGGAGCTAAAGACAAGCCGTTCCACTTCGCTTTACGTCTCGCCTAATAATGATACAACTTTGATATTTGATAGTCAGTTATGTTCCGAACCATTGCTTTTGTTAATCATCGTTTGTTCAGCTCCTAATAATACCTTGGAACGGACGGTGATACGAGAAACATGGGGCAACTTTTCAAGTCCGTCTTACAAAGTCGCGTTTTTGCTTGGTGTTACAGATAATAGCACGTTACAGGTTAGTTTTTAATAGACTAGTGTTTTGGCTTTGGTTGATTTTAATTGGATTTATATTTTTAGGTAAAATAAGCAAATTAGATTTTGATGTCGAGATTAGTTCTTCATTCAATAATTAAGGATTAGCGGAAAAGAATTCATGAGATAGTATTTTAGGCAGCGAAACATTTGAATAGGAAAAAATTTAGAAAGCCCGCTAAAAATGGATAACAATTATGACGTCATGACTGAGTTAGATCCGTGTTTTGTTAGAAAAGTTGTTAGAAAAGAGATGACCAAATGAAATAAAAGAGCTTAACTGAGCTGTGACGTCATTAGAACAAGCTGTGCGAACCAGGGATAGAATTTTGTTTAAATTTCCTGCAAAAGAGACTTCGTTTGACAAGAAAAAAAACTGAAAAAAATTGTTCAACAAGAAAAAGAGGACAAAAACTTATTTTGACTTCAAAAGTTTTTATAAAATTTGTTTTAGATGGTTGGACAAAACAAAATTCTGAAAAGTTTGTTCGATCAAATCAAGATTCTGAAAAGTTTGTTCGATCAAACCAAGATTCTGAAAAGTTTGTTCGATCAAACCAAGATTCTGAAAAGTTTGTTCGATCAAACCAAGATTCTGAAAAGTTTGTTTGGCAAGGCAAAATTTAAATCTGTTTAAATCTGTATTTGTCTTTACAAATTAATCTTAAAAAAATATTCTGTAAAAAATGAAATTTTCCTTGTTTAAATTATTTTTCGAGAATTACTTTTAGGAAGAATTTTTTCTTGTCAAGAGTTTTTAGTGAGAAAAAAATTTTTTTAGAGTTTGTTTCATTAAGAATATGGAAAAAATCTAGTTCTATCTCTGGTATTGCCATGTTAGGCTAATTCAGAATTTTAAGATTTTTGAAATATCTCAAAATAATATTTTCTTCTAAAATATTTTAAAGATAGCATGTGAATTCTCCAGTAGCCGTTATCAAATCGCTGTTGAAGGTGGCCAGGCAAACTGACTTTTCCCTGATATTGAAAATCTCTTCGTTGCCGCTGAAAATTAGACTCCCCAGAAGATACAACCTATGATTTATTGAAAAATTTTTGAAACTTTATACAGCTCATTTTTGGCCGGGTTCAAATTTGTTCAATGTTTAATCTTTTTGATTTTATTTCAGGAAAACATCGAAGATGAAGCTAGTATTCATAATGATATTATTCAAGAGAATTTCGTAGATTCTTACAATAATTTAACTTTAAAGTCAGTTATGTTGTTAAAGTACGTAAATAACCATTGTGATAAAGTAGATTATATTTTGAAATCTGATGATGATATGTTTGTACATGTACAAAATTTAGTAACGTATTTAAAGAAATTTGACGATAGATCCGTTAAGAATTTTTTAGTCGGCCAGTTAATTTGTTACTCGAAACCAATTTTGGATCCCAGTAATAAATGGTAAGCGTAGACTTGAAATAATGTTTTTTAATAATTTATTAACGATTAATCTAATTGTGATTTGTTATTTTTCAGGTACATGCCTAAATATATTTACGAAGGTAAAGTTTATCCGAATTACCTATCTGGAACTGGTTACTTAATGGATAGGAGAACGGCAGTATTGTTATATCAGACTGCGCTAACTACTCCGTTGTTGCATTTGGAAGATGTTTATATTACAGGTACGAGGATGGAAGAAGTTCGAACAGCCCAGGAAATATTAAAAATAAGTTTTGGGCAATTTCTTCGAAGTTTTTTGTCCGGGCAAATCCTGCAAGAGAAAATTTTTTAAATTTTTGGGCTAAAACCTGCTGAAAAAAGTTTTATTCCCAGGCCATGCTTTGATCAAACCATTTTTTTAAATAATATTTAATTTCTAGGTATTTGCGCTAAAAGAGCTAACATCAAACCACTCCACCATTACGGTTTCACATTAAGCACTCGACCGATGGATCCATGTTTATACAAAAAAAATACAAATATATTTACTAGTCATAGAGTTACATTGGAGAATATGAGACAGTTATGGATCGGATTGAATAACGAAACACTGTGCAACGGTTTATCATCGAAATCATCCGGAAAAACATTCGATTTAAGAAGGTTATCGACTGTTAAAAAGAATAGATGCTCATAATATTCTTTGAAAAAATTTCGGATAATCAAAGAATGCTATGAGAATCTTTACTGATGAATTAATCCCGAGTAGTATAAGGAAATTTTTATTTTTTACTTTATAGGCGCATGACGATCTCAGTATGGGGTTATAATATTTACATGCAATTGTGATATGTATTAATTGGTAGTGGAGGATATTAGAATCTTTTTTTAAAGAAGAGATTGTAGCGTACGTCCTGAAGAAATTTTTTTTTAGAGATTGATAGAAGATAATCGAATGAATTAGAGATTTTTGAAATACTCAGTGTTAGTGTTCATTTTAATTTTCAATAGAAATTTTTTAAAGCCCATTTTTTTTTATATATACGCGATTAGGTTTTAATTTTCTTATCGATGCGTAAAATAAACGGAAAGTTGAGTTGAAGATCTGTGCGGTTCGATTTTTTTTGAAAATGAAAAAGCCCTCTCAGCATTTTTTGCCCGTTTATTTTAATGCACTTATTTATCAAATTTTTTAAAATGATAAATTGATCATCGTTTACGAATCTCTTGCCGGAAATTAATATTTCCTTTAAAATAATTTTTTCTAAAAGGAAAAATTCAGCAAACTTATGATATTTTTATTTATCGGATCAACGATACCTTTACTCCGAATGATAACGTAGGTTTATGTTAACATTAATAATTAGAATTTACATTAGCCAGTCCATGTTCGAAATGCCATATACGTCCTTTTAAAAAATCTGTCTATTTATGTATTGTTCTTTTAAAATTTAAATTTTTAATTAGTTTAAAAAATTGTCCCAGGCAAACCATAAAACTTTTATTTTTATTTATTAGAAATTAATATAAGTTGTTTTTTTGTGGCCTTATTTAACCGGCCAAATTAGCAATGAAAGGCATATAGATTTTTTGTATGATGATTTTTTTTTCCGGTTGTATATTTAGGATTTAAGGTAACATTTCTCACAACACCAACTCTACCTTTTCTGATTATTGAGGCAAGCGTTGTGAAATTTTTTTGGAAGGTGTGCCTCAATTTTTTTTGGACTTACCGCGTTATTAAATTATTTGTGATCCCTTTTCTTTTTTTAATATAACGACCCCTTTTTGCTTTTTTAAGTCCAAAAAAATTAATATGATACATTTAAAATGGAATTTTCCTAATTTTTAAAAAGAATTTTTATTTAATACTTCTGGGGGAAGAGTGTGAGCTCCTTCAGGATCTCCTGATAGGTTTGTGAAACAAAATTTCTGGTCCTGTTAAGGTTCTCAGTCTATCCCTGAATTTTCCAAACATAATTTTTTTACCCCTCGATTTTTTTTTTTAAATCGCAAATTGTCTCACTTCGTCTTCCATTATTTTCTCGCATTATCAATCATCTAACTTTTAGACATTTTTTTTAAAATCGTGTAGCTCTTATGCTTTTAACGATGGGGAAAAAATGTTCCTTTTCAATGAAATCTTCCTTGTACATTAGCGCATGTAAATTTTTTATAAATGAAGTTTAAAAAAAAAAATTGTAAAAGATGAAATGTTTTAAATTATTTTTATATGTTAAAATAATTAGATCCTGATAGATTTTACTTTTTAATCGTACATTAGATTAGCTCGTTGAATTGAATCAAGTGCTTACTCTTGAGGAGCTGAAGATTTTAATTAAAAGATTTGTGAGACGGATCGGTTAATCGATGAAAAATCTGAAAATGAATATAATTCATGTTGAAAAAAATTCAAATAATAATTTTTTTTCGATTGGCCCATTTCGTGCATTAATTGAAATTTAAAATTTTTGCTAGAGAACGAACTTAGTATTAAAAAATTTAAACAAAGATATTAGTTGAACGAGAAATCTCAAAAACTACTCATAGTTAATGTTGTAAGGCTTATTGAATTATGTAAAGGTTGTCTTAAAACTTTTTTGGATTTATTTATTTACTGACAAAACAAAATCAGAATCTGCTCAAGAAAATATTGTATTGTCAAAAGTATTTGAAATTTGTTAATAAGATTAAGCTCACGTAATTTCATAAAAATAGAATTTTTTCATAGCGTAGCGCATAAAAACGAATATTTTGAGAGTTGTTGGCGATAGTTGCTGCTCAAAAAGTTGTTGGTGAATGGTGCTAGTGTCGCTTTGTGTCGTTTTAGTAAACTAAAAAGATGCTAGCGCCATTTTGCTAATTTAAAACAACATTAGCGCTCCTAACGATCTTTCCAGCAAATGATAACGACACTAGCGCTTCTTAGCGGCTACTTTAGTGAACTAAAGCGGCACTAGCGCTCTTCATCGATTAGTTCTTGTAGCTAAAGTACCTAACCTAACCTAACGTTCTGTAAAATCTACTTAATACACTAAATCGACACTAGCGCCTTCCAACGACTTTTTAAGAAACTAAAGCGACACTAGCGCTCGCATTTTTGCCCAATGGAATCAACACCTCGACGCTAGCGCCGATCTCAACTTCAAACTAATTCCATCTTACGGATATTTTCGAAATTATCCCTTTTTAAAAATTTTGCTACACTAGCGCTGTGTTTTGAAAGGAAACTATTTTTGAAAAAAAACTAACAAAATTTATTTAACAAACATTTTTTATAATGTTCAATCTCATCTATACTTTTCAATAAATAAACGAAAATAATTTACTGGAAACAAACAAACAAATAAATTAAATAAATTAATTAAAATAAATTATGTGAACTGAACTAATTAAATAAATTATACAGAGTGAGAATAACAATTATTCGTCCTGAGCATTAAACAGGTCCATTTTTTTAAAAAAAAAATATCTTAATTACTGTATCATTTCTGATTATATTAAAAAACCAACTCACCGCGAATTAATTTTCTTTTTTTTTTATTTCTTTTAAATAGGAATTACGTCGAGAAAATAAATAAATAAATTAATTAAAAATAAAATAAATATGACTAGTTTTACAATGTGCTTTCTTTTTCAATAATTCAAAAAAAAAAAATAAAAAAAACACTCCAAAGAAAATTGTGATTTACGGTAACGGCCAAGATCTTTTTATGTTAAAAAAAAATAATTTTATATCGGACCTTTCAACGCACTAATTTTTACGATCGAACTATTCAATAACTTATTAAGGTTAAACACTAAAGTTGCAATTTTTCTTTTTTTAAAAAATAAGTAACATCGTGTTCGTCTTAATAAGATTTTGTTAAAAAAAGGAACATTAAAAAATGATTTTTGTAAAATTAATCTTAATTTTTCGCTTCAAGGGAAAACGATCGGATCTGTAATAAATCACGATTTATTAACTTTCAGTATTTTAAAGAAAAAGTGTGAGGATGAAAAATATCATAATTTTTATTTTCGCGCACGATTGAATGAGGTTAAATATCCGACAAGGGGATATATATATATATATTTTTTATTTTTAACATTTCAAATAATTCGATCTTGTTTAAAAAAAATTTATATAGTGCGAAGTTATTTTTTTAAGCGTAACTTTGTTTAAAAAAATTACGGGTTATTGGCTGCGGAATGTTTTTTTCCTTTCTTTCTTTTTTTAAAAATATTTATTTTTATTTTTTTTTATTTCT
Organism: Liposcelis brunnea; assembly: GCA_023512825.1. Lineage (NCBI taxonomy): Eukaryota > Metazoa > Arthropoda > Insecta > Psocodea > Liposcelididae > Liposcelis > Liposcelis brunnea. Next base: position 3,999,768 of record CM042068.1, read on the forward strand.
TTCATCTTATCGGCCTTTGTTTCAAATAAACTACATTATGAGCGCCTGTGTTTTCCGGTCGCTTTTGAGCATTTATGTTTTGAAAGACTTGCTCTGATTGTTTTTCAATGTATGATCTTGACCATGGCCATGGACCACTGTTGACTTCTTCTTCGTGATGAGAATGATGCCTAAAAAAGAAAAGAGTTAATTTTTATAAAAATTCCATTATGTATTAATTTACTTATGTTCGTGTATTTTTTCATTGAAATATAACTATTTCTTTGAATATGTTTTTTTTGTTGGAAAAATTACTTACGAGTGGGGTCCGTTGTGGCTCCAGTGTCCATCATCGTGTTCGTGAACGTGTTCGTGGTCGTAATGGTGGTTGTGGTGGGCGTTTTCGTAGTAGACGACTTTGTGTGGTTTATGATGTTTCTTAACTTCGAGGTATAATCTGGAATTTTAGAAATTAAGATTAAGTAGCTTGTTAAAGGAAAATGAGCTGGTGGGAATTTTTTGCTCATTCAGCGCTCTCCCCATTATTCAGAATTAATACTAATTTCAGTATTTTGTTTCTTTTCAGGTACTGAAAATGCGAAATCCAGAAAAATGGAGGAACATGCAGTAAAGATTGGTTCGATTAATGCACCGAAGTCAGTTACGGAGAGTTTTAAGACAAAGTAAGTTTGATTGAATATTTGAAGATGGCTATTTTCAAAAAGAATTAGCTCAGTTTATTTCTAAAGTACAGAAATATGGATTTTTCAAAGTCAAAATGAGTGAACGGATATGCAGATTTTAGCAATGCGCAATTTATTTTTACATAAGGAGATGCTTCATTTTTAAAAAAAAACATCAACGCTATCGACTTAAATTTTTTAAGAAAAGTTGATTTTTAGTGAATGAGAATGGATGATGATAGTCAAGCACGAGCTGCACTAAAGGGAAAACCCCAAGGCCTAAATGATGAAAGGACTCATGGTAGTCATCTTCACAAGAAGCCGGCTAATTTCCCTAACAAGCAGACCAAAAGGCCTTTTAAAAGGCTGAAGATTTTTATTGATGGATTTTAAGACTCGAGATAAGAAATTCTTCAAATTTTGTATCTCAACTTAGGAGACATAAAAAAGTCGAATGACAAATTTCCTTGAAAACAGTGGCGTAGTAATGTTAGGAGAGGCCCTCCCGCAAAATGTTTACTCGAGGTCAGTGGCGCCATTTCACCGAAACCTTCGGGAAGGGAATTCTTGAACTTTGAAGGTGGCAAAAGCATCACGCAATGCTTAGCTTATGGAACAAAAAATTCTAGGAGGGGCGGCAGGATGGCGCCACTGCTCGAGGTCTCTTCTCAGTTTTTTATCTAGTGCAAAATTATTTTCCTGCTGAAAGACCGGGAGCCCCCGCGACCCTTGAGGTTTCGGGGGTGGTTGCTACGCCTTGAGAACCTCGAGCCTTGCGAGCCATTTGCACTTGCAAATTCGTATTGCCTTTTATTGTTTCTTGTCAGCTTTATTTGAATGTGCATCTCGTGAATGGTCAAAATCGCGAATATAAGCCGTTTCTTAAATTTTTGCTATGCCTTGAATTTAGGTCCATCACTATAGAAGAGCCTCCCTAGCTCTACCAGATCAAATATTTTGCCTAAGCCCTCTGCCACACTCATTAAATGTCTGCACGAGCTTGGTTCTCTCTCAAGGCCAAACTCTTTGTTGCTATTGATTTTAATCCTTACCTGGCCAAATTGATGAGAAGATTGACAACTGCGATACCCAAGAATTTCAATTGAAGAAGGAATTGAAGCTTATGAACGAACATCTTAACTTTGTTCTTGAACAACATGAGCAATAAGATGATTTTCAAATGTTTGTTCTGTTTCTTAAGATATTTCTTCTTGTGCCCTCTCGCTGAAAATAAAAACAAAAACAATTCATTATTATTCCGACCTAGTACTACATTTTAATATTTAAGAAAAAATCTAGTTCTTTACGGAAATAAATCATACGCATAGTTTTGTTTTCAAACAATCTCTTAATTATAATTTTTAAACGCTTTAATAAAATTTTTATATAATTGAAAGCAAAATACTTCGCACAATTTTCCCTTAAAAAAAAACCATCCTGGTTTCTGCGGTTAAATCCATTTAAGTGTTACACGATTTCTTTGTTTTTAAAAAAAAAAATGAACTTATGGGGTTTAATCAAACTAATATGACACCGATGTCACGTATCAAACAATACCTCGGCATTTTACAAATATGCCTGAGTTAAGTTCCTCCATTTGAATAAAGTTTAAAAAGTCGTACAGGATGTGGAATAGGTACGTTCGTGATACTTAAGAATGATTCATTCTTGCAGGTGATTTAGTTCATCTCTTGGATTATTCGATTTTTTTCGTTGATACTCTTTAGCCATCTTGCGGTCGTTAATATTGAATTACGTCTATTGTTTCCTGATAATTTATTATTATCCAACGAAGATGTGCTTTGGAAAAATGCATTTTGTGGTATGACTTCTGTCACCTATAGACCTAGAATGCACGTTATACGTGTGATTAGGCGAGGCAGGCTAGTTTAATTATCAATTACGTTTAATGACTTGGCGATGCGTCCTTAATATATACTTTGTCGTATAATCAAGGAGATCGAATGGGGGTTTTTTTTATTTTGCGCCAAAACGTTTTTAAAAATGTTGAAAGGAGGAATGATCAAGTCAAATAACGATTTCACACTTGTTGATTATGAAATTTGAAAATAAATTCTTTTCTTGATTCTTGGATGGTTTTATAGCGTGGCTGACTTCCTTGCGGGTAGGCCTCGTGCGTCCCAAGTGGCACACTATAGTCCGACGATGAATTGTTACACTTCGTCTGTCCTACGGACAGCTATAGGATATATCAGGCTAGAAAATGGATAATTAAGGGACATGGATATTCATAGGTCATCCTTGGGACATCCCTGTGCTACTTGGGCGTAAAATTTAAAACCTATTTGTAACCCTGAGAATTCAGTTTTTGGCCGTGTTTGGAATTATTCCTCTCCAAGACGCGCTCGATATACATTTGAGATTAGTAAATGTTGTTGCTTAAGTTTACATGGTGGGGAACAAACATTGGATTTCCACCCACCCGAAAATCAGTTTAAAAAGTTTAAGATCCCCTTTGCTGAAAATTTTTTCTAGGAATTGAAGCCACTAAAGATCTTTTGCATTGGATCGGGGCTTTCCGTTTGGCCGCAGGGCAATTTCCAGATAGTTTCCACCTCGAAAACCTTCTCAGGTAGTCGCCCTATCCCCACACACCTCAGCAGGTGGCGCTTGATGCCTCGGCGTGTCAAATAACAGAAAAAACTACTTTTTTTGCATATTGCAAAGAAAGTTACATAAACTTTTCTCACATGAAAATTTTCATAAGACGAATTGTTTTTTGATAATAGGTGAGAAAATGTTCGATTATCAGATAAAGTAAACATCCCTGTTTTTTTATAAAAATTCCGATCACTTTCGTTTTCTTTTTCTTTTCTCCCTTTCGACTTTCATTTAATTTAAATTTGAAATAAAAGTAATTCCAAGTGGAAAAATTGAGTTTGGTTTAAATGTTTTAGGGACAAGTTTCAAACTTGATAGGTAAGATCGCTAATTAAACGGTTTTTTTTTGTAGAAATTAGCGATGACATCCAAAAAGCGAGTTTTTTATATTTGATAACAAATCAGGTTTTTCGATTTTTTTTAGTTAATCTCGATTTAGTGAATTGTCGTATTAATAAAGACGATTTAGATATAAGTGCACGCACAGGCGTTGGTAATGGGTTACCCGGATATGGATATTTGATGGTCAGATAAGATGTCTACTCTAGCAATTTTTAATAAAGATTAAAGATCTTTTTAATGAAAGTCTAGAGCGTCATTTGTTTTTTGCCTCAGTTTGAGCTTCTTAAGACTCAACTATCCACAGCTCTAGGGTCGCTTGCTCTGGTCCTGAATGATTTCTGGTTCAGCTTCTAACCACTCTCCCCTTAATTTTTAATCAGTTTCTTCAGTCTTCTTTCAATAGCACAGGTAATTTACTTGCAAAGTGTCAGAGTGAGCTTAATCCTCATGATTAAGAGCCTTCAGCTATTTTAATGAGGACTTGCCCTTGTTTTATTTAAATCCTCATACGATATCTCAATTTAAAATTTTTGAATTTCAATCAGAATAAAATATCGATTGGTTCATTTACATACATTATCCATTTCTAAAAAAACAGATCAGACCTTTCCATCTTACTGGAATTACTTTCCCTCACTAATCGAAATCAGTGAAATTTCCAAAACCGATATCAATACCTTATTAGAACGAAATTCAATCTACTTGAAATCTATTTTCATAACACATCGAAATCCTGACTAAACGTCATGATTTTTATTCTAAACTAAACACATCCATAAAGTTTCCATACGTCATTTAAATTAGATGATTCTTGACAGGTTAATCACGGTCACTACATCCGTAACCAAACATATCCGCAGACATTTCACCAACACTAGATCAATGTCACGTTCATTTTCAACCGTCCAAACCCGTTCATTATCTCAGAAACAATATCTCTCGCGGATTTTTTTTTCAATTTAAGCTACGTGCCCTACATTTAGCGGGTTGGACTTTTGTGTCCAGTTAATCAGAGCGCATGAGACTCATGAACTCCCCAAAGCTAAGCAATTACCACTTGAACAAAAAAAAAAAAACTCGTCTATCCGGATTATCATCCGATGGAATCCGCGAGATTGTATATTTGGTTAAATCGTCGAAATGTTCTGTTATAATTTAAGAAGCCAGTATGGCCCTGTAATTAATCTACCGTCGCGTGGTCTGCATGCGATTCAAACTCAACATGATACCCCGTAACACATATTTTTTTTTTCCTTCTAAAAATATTTATAACAGTTTTTGGTATAAGAAAAACTCGAGAAAGTTTTGGTGTCAGATTGCACAAGCACGTCACCCTGTGATTCATTGAGTGAAATCAGGTTTGACAAAACTTGAACTTGAAGTTCAGACTTTGAAGGTCACCAAATAAATCCCCCCGTTAAGGTCTTTGTCATTTCCAATGAATAAATTAATAATTAAAAATAATTTGAACAAGATGCGCCCTAGTAAAAAAAAATATTACAATAGTTAAGTTCATGTTGATTTTCAGGTTCGTGCCGTGGAAGGTCAGAGTTCATTTTTGAATAAATTATGTTTACATAAAATGAAAATGTTTCGAGTATACTTAATTTTTTTAATTCGCATAATTAATCAGATTGTTTTATTTAATTTGCAGAGTGAGAAGAATTTTTTATAAAACAATAATTTTTTTGTGCCCCTTAAGGATTTTGTATATCTTCCTTGAAATCAATCTTTAATTTCATCATTAAAAGTCCATTTTATGCAGCGACAATAAAATTGCTTTATCCCGGTGAAATAATTATAGTCGTTGAGTTTACTTATCTTAAATTTATTTATAAAATAATAGTTATTAGTTTTTTTTTATTTATTTTTAAAGGTGCTTGATGTTGAGGAAAGAGGAGAAATATGGATATCTTAAGGGATTCGTGGCGAATGTAAAGGTAACTTGGGGGAGTTGCAAGTAAAATTTATTTGGATGGATTTAATGTTATAATGATTTTTTTTTAGGAAGATCAGAAACGAAGATATTATTACAATGGTGTATTGTTGTTGCGTTCTACCGGAAAGAAGTACGGAGCTTTATCTCGACTGTAACATGATCCCGCAAATTGTGGAAGAATCGGTAATGAAAGGCGGATATTCGATAATGTTTGGTAAGTAGAAATTAGATTGGAAAAAGTAAATCAAGGGTTAGTGATACATTTTTCCTTTTTTGATTTAATTTCAGATAGAATTGGAGATATCTTGGAGAGTAGTGGCCTTTATGAGCAAGGACCCGATGCAAAAGATTATAAGATAATGTGGAGGAATTTTCTCCTTTTAATTAACTGGGTACCAAGATCTCCGTCGTCAGAAACAGAAACAAAATTGGCGAAATTCTATCTCTTATCTCAAAGACAAAAAACTCATCTGCCGTTTAGCAAAATTATTGCAGCCATGGAAGTGAAACTTTCAACTATTGGAGGGGAAAGGCGGGATGCACTCTGAAATCGGTCCTAATCGTGGAGTAAGAAGATGGAATTGAAAATTTTGGTAAGTTGTACTCAGCCTAGTTTATTAGCGATCGGGCATCATGACCTAAGATTAATGAGATGTTGCTGAAGGAGGCAGAAGAAGAAGTAATGAACGAAAAAATTCTTGTTGGTTTAATCACCCCCGTGTTGTGACTTAAATTATGGCTTCTTTAATGAGGGTTTTTTCAAAACAAAGATAAGGTAACAATTTCGTCCTCTGCTAATTTTCCTGGCAAGTTTGATTTGGGGAAAGCTAAAGACAAGTGTAACCGGTGAGGCATGTTTTGTCTTGCTCAAGGAATGGCGTCCTTGCCCTGTGGTGAGCTCCCTTCTCAGGGTTATGAGTTAGTGGAGGGCAGTAGCTTCGCTGATACTGACCTAGGGCTGAAGATGGTAGTAATCGGCTCAGATACCGGGAGGCAGAATTGGATCAATGGTATGGCTCCCGTACTGCGATGTGGAAAATTATGGAAAGTCACCACATTATTTGATATTCCTAGTAAAATCATCAATGTTTGGCCATGATGATCGCCAATCTCCGACGGGGAGCGGGTATTTAAAGAAGAAGAAAGACAATCCAGATGGATCTACCGATTACTCTTTTTTCCTTTCCCTCTCTGCATCCCTGATCACCAATCAATTAGACCTGATTCCATCACATGCCCTCCTAACGGATTCAACTTCCTCGTTCTATCTACCATGCCACTAATTTAATTTTCACTTAACAATTTACATAATTGAATTTATCTCCTCTGACAAGAAGATTAAAACAAAAAAAAATGAATCAATCGATGACGCATCAATTTATTAATTGAATATTAATTTTTCCAATGTTGATCTCATCTGCAAATACCATGGTGGTCTTTTACCTCACATTATATGCAAACATTTATAGGTCCAGGACCTTTATCCACTCTCACTGAAGAAAGGGAAGAGAAATCTTGAAATTATCAAAGGTTGCCCTCATATCTTCATATATTATGATTACCGTTACATTCTCATGTTCCTTATTAGAAAGAAGACAAACCCAATGACATTTTTCCGCCCCTGTTTCGACCTTGTTTCCGGCACATTACATTTCTTATTATTTGAGCAATATTTTATATTAAGTGGCCTGCCCATGGGGGGGCTAATATATTTCGTTTACTGATTATCTCTCTGTTGGTCACTCCCAGAGCTAAAACTAGGTGAATGGAATATATTTTACGGATTTGGCACTTGAGGGTGTATGAAAAACGAGTTTGCCGTTTGGCAAATTTTCGCTCACGCGAATAAAAAAGAATATTTTCGTGCAGGATTTGGTTCTTAAAAAAAAAAAAAATCGCCTCTCCCACAACAGATAAATGTTTAATCGCGATCGCCTTGCGGGTTTTAACTTGTTTTTTAAAGACAACAAGCACTTGTCAACGATGACTAGGTCACTAGGTTTTATGATCTGGGCATGTACCGGTATATGGATCTCTTTTATTACATATGGCGAAAAGCCCGAAATTCGACAGCTTCGTCAAATGATCGAATTAACTTGTTTCGCATCGTCCTTTTTATATTTGTAACCCGTCTGCTTTCACTTAATAGGTTTTCCGGTTTAGCAGATCCGTTTACCGGTGAAGTAGAGTGATGGCCAGTGTCAGTGGGAAGTTGTTTTGACCAGTCCAAAGTACTCATGTAGGCCAAACGCATACCTGTTTCTTTTTTTTGTAAAACTTCTTTTTTTTTTTTTGTAAAATCTACATCTACGGATATTAGGCACGTAATTTGTTATTATGAGACGCGAAGTGCATAAGTTTTTTTTTTGTCGAGTTGCATACGATTGTAATCAGACCGAGGAAAATAATAAAAAGTTCAAATTTTAGCCTGAAAACGTTTAAAGAATAACCACAATTCTGACATGACCACTATTTTTCCATTGATTAATATAAATATTAATAAGTTTTCGTTGTTTTGCCTTTGCGATTTTTGCAGCGGTTTAATGGTAATGATACTTTTAAAACCACCTTTCTGGTGTGATGAATTTTACTTTCAAAGATGCTAATGGTAATGGCTAAAGAAAGTAAATTAAACCGCGAATGTAATTCATTATAAATGCATACATTTTTTTTAAAAAAAGGTATGCGTTATTGTTTTTAATTAAACAATGAGGAAAATAAAAGGCGAAAAACGATAAACTTTGCGTAATGTGAAAGAATGGGATTAGGATTCATGTTTGGCGACTTTAACGGGGTATTGAAATGTTTATGCAATCATTTGCCTGGGAATTTTCGAAGACGGTCCCAGTGAACTGTTGTTAGGTGTGAGGCTTATTTCTTGTTTGTTTGACAGCGGTAAGAATTTTTGGATTATTAATTCATTTATTATGAAGTTTTGCAGCTTCGAGCGAGATATATACTTCAGATCCTTGACGGAAGACCTAGAAGTCCCAGATCTCAGGGCAGGCCGCTGCTTCATGGTGCTCATCTTTCGGATTCTCTGTGACGTCTTGATTGCCATTGCGCTGTTGAACCTCCTCTACTGTTAACGACCTCGAATCTCATCTAAAAGCGACTCCCCAGGCTTATTCCAAATATTCGTCTTGTCTGGCGTGGGAGATCTCCAGTCGCAGCAGACGGTTATAATAGAAATTCACCAAGTTGCAGGTTGGTTTATCGTTCAGGCTGTGGATTATGCATAAGCAAAATATTGGAGCCCACAGCCAGATTGATTTTTAAACATGCAACATGGCGGCAGAATCTTAATTAATCCCAGTGCTCCCTCCCTCTCTATCTAGTCTCTCTAGGTGCTCTACTGGAACAAGAGCATTGCCGGAAAATCATTAAATGAAATCCAGAAGTCATTTTAAGCGAAACTCAGATTCTTGCCTAGTCACTTAATAGTGGAGCATTCTGATTTCGCTTCTCTCACAATTCTACAACATCTCACGACCGCTGACCTGTTTAACAGAAAAAAAAACCACGAACAGATCTTTTACTCTTTCACTTGTCGGCAGCCTCAAAAGGTGCGAACCGCTAATACCAGTTGTCGCGTGGGCGGAACACGAACACGAAACCATCTTCATATCCTGTCTTCAGCCGGAACATGAACATTCGCTAATTGCCAAACCATCCGCCCTAAACTTCATCCTTTAAAACTTTTTAAAGATTCATATTTTAACGCGAGCCTGCCTCTGCGTTATACATATGAAACCATTAGCAAACCCACGCGAAGTTAATTTCTCGAAGAAAAAAAGAAAACCGCGCATACGTTTAAAAATTCAAGTCTCATAAGTTGACTGCATCCTCTTGAAAAGATAGCAAAAGCGGAAGAATCCATATTTAGTGGCGCTAAACCGAATCATGAATCACGTAGACAAATGCTATCGTGTACCACTTTCGGCCCTATGATGATTACACCCGATGGACTCATCCGACTGTCTGAATACGTATAAATTCCAGTCATTTTTCATAATAAGGATCATTCTCTCGTATTTATTTCTTTATCTTTCTTCCCCTCGTATGTGTATTCATTTCAAACACTTTCACATAATGTGTACCTTTGTGACTTGAAAATTTTATCACGCTTTTATCTTACTCCTCCCGATGTTAATTATTAGCCTAACTTATTCTTACATACCAAATCATACTAATAAAACCTTCTAAACAAAAAAAAAAATTTGGGTCGTTTGCCGATTTAACTTTCTTTTAATAAGTCTCGAAGAAAAATTGCAATCGAAAGTTTTTCTTTTTATTTTTTCTTGCGGTAGCTCAAGGTTATCCCGAACTAGACATCTTATGACCTTTAACCTGAGAGTTTAAAAACAATCTTCTCTAATACGCTTAATTAATTGCGTTTTTTTTTTCCATTTCACTTGTAAACCATTCACTCTATTTCGTGATTCGTGGTTTTCACGTAGAACTTCTGAACCGTAGCAAACGGTTTAGTTTGAAACCCTGTGATTTTTATGAGATGAAAAATCCTTTCATTAGTTCAACTGACAAGGTATTTGGCTTCCTGAAAACGAGTTTAAAGTGTAATGACAGCTTTGAGTTCTCATATTGATGGATTAATTCAGAGGATTAATAAAAAAAAAATTTAATGTATTCTGAACCGGTATATGAATATTAAGGAGAGGTCGAAATGATAATATAATGTCCATTGGAAGTTTTTTTTTTTTTTTTAGTTTAAGTTGAAATGTAGTGTAATAGGTTAGGTTAAAAATTAAAACGAATGTTTGATCTATATTTAAATTTTTGAGGGCTTGAGGCGTGTTGCTCTGATGAGTATACTTTGGTCGATATGCATATGAGCGAATTTGATACTTCTAGTGTTATTAGCCTAATTTTTTCTGATGTATGAAAGAAGGCGGTTTAGGCTGGAAGGAAGTGCCCGCAAGGGGAGTATTATGTTTTTCCTTGTGTCGGTTGGAAATGAGATGGTGAAACCGTTTAGATAGGCTGAAGAAATTAATAGATCTCACAGGCTTCAATAAAATTTTGTGGGTTAGTTTTCATCTGGGTAAAAAAACAAATGAATCTGTAATCACACAGATAGCGGATTTTCATCATTTTGTTTCACTAATTGCTCAAAAATAAAAACTCATCCAATGAAATAATTTTTCAAGATATGTTATCTGCTTAAGAAATTTCGGCCCTATTATTCGTAACGGAAAGTAGCTGGTGATGGAGGGGAAGATAGAGAGCAGGCGCAGACCTTGTCGGAGGAAAAACACCCAGGCTCAAGAATCTAAGAGACCGGTACGGCCGAAATTCGGTATTTTTTTTCGTTCGGTAGCCTCCAAAGCTAGGATCGCTATAATGATCGCCAATGTCTGACGAGGAGCGGGCATTTAAAGATGAACGAAATTTCGTAGAAATTTTTTGGTTGGTGCGCCAGTCCCGTTAGGAAAGAAGGAAAGATTCAACCTGAACAGTACAGTGCTTCTGTTTGAATGAAAGTCGGCATTAACTATCAAAGACATCCGCCTCGAAGAGGAACGATTTCCTGACACAGACAAAGGAACAACCCAGTGATGCAAGATCACGTCTAAAAAAGTCTTTTTTCCTTCCTATGCTTTAGGTTCAACTGTACTGGCCCTTCTTTAAGAAAAATCTGCAGGCTTCATTCACTAGATGGTAGCCGCTTTCTGGATCGATAGTTGCATAGTGCTCCCTCTTATTGGTTGAACAAGAGCAGTTCATAGTGGAACTATTTTTAGGAGGTTCGACCAAGAAGAACCGAAAAACAATTTTTGCTACTCGGATTCTGTCTTTTGTGTCTCACACATGAGCGTTCCCTACCGAGGAAAAAGCTCTTCAGGGGTCAGAATTCTCCAATTGTACATTTAAAGGCATTTTTCTACCAACTGCTCTTTAGTGCGGTCATCAAGAGTAGAAAAATACAACTTTCTGTGGATCTAAAGTGCAGAATCTGGCTCCTCGCAACAAAAGGCCGAATAATCCTAATATCCGGTCTTTTTGCATCCACTCTTGAGCATAGGGCTCTCACCCTTTCCCATGCGCTTCAATCCTTCGCTCTTTGGAACCAGCCCCTTCCTGATGTTTTAATTATGTCATAGAATCATAATTCTCGAGGTCTTCCTCTGCTTCTTGCTGATCGTCGTAATTGACTTCGCGCTTATCTCACTGCCCGCTGCTCCATGTCTTGCCACTTCAGCTCTAAGTTCACTTTATTACGGGTGTCTGCGGATCGCTCATTTCTGGTCAGCTCTCGCATCTTTTGCCAAAAATACTTTCTTTTCGAGAGGCCTCTTCATTGCTCTTCCTGGATTTTGATAAAGCCAAACCCCAATCACCCATTAGGCCCACAAAGAGCTCTAACGGGCCTTGCGAAAATTTCGAATCTCCTACCAATAACAAGCACAAAAAAAAAGTACGCACATCTCATTGATTTCGGTCAAAAACATTACTATAATAACTAGTATTTTCAAAGAAAACGAGTGTCCATCTAATTAGAACGTTCATAATTAACGAGAAAGATGAATAATAAATGAATTTACGCTATAAGGCATAACAATCCAGTTTCCGAAACTAGCTTCACAAATACTATCATCGATCTGATTAAGAACCTCGCGAAAAAAACCCAAGTTCATGGCACATTTTTAAACTGGCCGATATTTAACAATGGGGAGAGTTTTTTTTTTTTTAAAGTGTAAAAAGTATAATAATCTCTTTTGCATAATAAGCTACCGTAGGATTTTTTTCACGGTTGTTATACAATAATAAATATGTCGGCGATATCTTTTAATCGTGCGCTTTAAATTCGCTGCATCATTGCTGCACTTGAAAGAAATGATTTTTGTCAAGTGGTTTTTGAAGAGTCCTTGAAAATGTTTGTAGAAAACACGATGTTTCTTTTTTAATATGTGTAAGAATTGCTGATGCGCCACAAATTGAATGTAAATTTAATTGATCAAAAATTAGTAACCCAAACGTGGCGTGCGCGCGTAAATTTTCCCTTCGAAAAATAAAAAAAAAAAAAGAACTGAAACGTGGTATTAAAACAATTTATCGTTACTGGATGGCTGCTCATTTGTTACACTCAAATGATTAGTCTACTCACTTTCGGATTCATTACAATTTATAAATACAAGGTTTTAAAAAATCATTTTGATGAACAAAAAACCGCAGATCCTACAATTAATTTGAAAAGTCACCGTTTATACTTTTTTTTTTAAAAATGGTAGCTTTTGCTGTCTCATCTGTCTTATCCATAAGAGGAACAATGGAACATTCGAGTACAAGTATTAGGAGTATCTAGGAACATTTGTTAGGTTTTAAACCTAGTTTAGGTGATTTTGGTGAGGATTAGAAGAAAAGATGTGTTCTTAGTTGAGGTATGGAAACAAGGCATCTTTGCTTAGGTGTGTTTAGGTTAGATTTGGTTTGGTCTGTGAGAGAATCGGAATTTCTGGAAGCTGCTATGTTCTCGAACTGAGGAGTCGCCATGATGGCTAATACTAGAAATTTTAACAAAGATTGGCCATAGCGGTTCTTTGTCTTAACTGTTTCCGGTTATCTGCTAATATGAGATAAAGCGGAAAAGGAAGTTAAAATCGGCAAACCGGATAAAGCTCATGGTCAATCCCTGTTATGATCTCTAGCTAATACACAGGTCAGGAAACTCGTCCCCCAAAAGCGTCCTCACTAAATTGCCAACTTTTATTTCTTTAATTCGGTCGGTGAGGGCGCTGCTATCTTTGAGAGAGACAAAGGTTTCTTTTGCAGGTGCCACTTTGTCAATAAACAACTGATTCCATCGACTTTCAATTGTTTCCACTAATCCACTGTCTAGAAAAAAGAACCAATGAAAAAGAGTCACCCAATATCCCACTAGCGCCATCACGGTCAATCCAAAAACTAAAAAAGTTGCGTATTTAATGAGGACACCGTAACCATGGTAATCAACAAGAGACTCCTGACCTGTTTATAAGACCGTGTTTCTTATGCAGTTTCCCCTTTTTCCATAAACAACCGATTCCCTCGACTTTCAATTGTTTCCACTGTTTAGGAAAAGAACCAATGGGAAAGAGTCTTCCAATCCCACTAGCGCTACTACGGTCAAATCAATAACCAAAAAAGTTGCGTATTTAGCTCGGTCTTGCAACTTGGGGGTTTGTATGTTGTGGCTCCGATTTTTAATACGGAAATAGTTAGTTCATGGTCCAACACTAGATGGTGCCAGTGTCGTAGCGATCACCCAATCACAAGCGGAAGAGTCCCAAATTATGTAGGACATTACTAATGGCTCTCTAGAGCGATCAATTTTATTGAACGGCCGCTGGTACACTCTTGTATAATCTGCACGAACTAAAATCGGATTCAATTTCGAAGTAAGCGTTGCCATGGAGACCAACAAGAGTTTCAAGACCTGGAAGACGGCTGTATTTAGCAAAGACTTTTAGAAATAGACCGAACACTCCCGTGCTTAGCGCTGAAGCCAAAACAAATCAACTGAGTGTCTGGAATTCCGTTCAGTTAGCACAGTATTTGTCAAAGGTTCCTTTGTTCCTTTGTCAGAAATGATTATTTCTGAACGGAAATCTGGACACTCACTCGATTTGTTTTGGCTTCAAGACCTCCGTAAGAGCGTTCGGTCTATTTCTAAAGGTCGTTGGTATTTAGTGAGGACACCGTAACCATGGTAATCAACAAGAGATTCCTGACCTGTTTATAAGACTGTACCTAATACTTAGTTGTGACGCAAACATGGCGGCTCCCCAGTTTGAGAACAAGTTTGCTTCCAGAATTGCAAATGGTGATCCCGTATGTAGCAGACGACTCACTCCCTATTGTGCTCCCTAGTTTTCTTGAGAGTTACTCTTTAGCTAACAGCCAGTAAGTAGCTTAGATTTTTAAAATTTCTCGTCCTTTTTTTTAACGACTTAAAAACTGTTCTTGTTATGGTCAGTCCGCCTCCCCTCTTACGTCTTCACCTTTCAGGAAAAAAGAATCTCTCATATCCTGATGATTTAATTTGTAATGAAAGAAGTACGTAACGGGTGTTCGTATTTATTATATTATTAATAAATTTTAAGGTCAGTATTGAAAAGAACGTCTAGTCATGTAATATGCTCGTCTTTACACAAAGCGCTAAAAGAATTTTTTTTAAATTTATGTAAGTTATGAATGGATCCCTTATTTTATTAGATATAAACCAACCAAGATTTTTTTTAACATTTACAAAACGTACACATCGAAAGTGCCAAATTTTTTTTATTGTTTCTCAAACGGGGTCAAGTATTTTAACAGAGGATTTTTAATGTTTGTTAAAACGATCAAATACATCTACTTAATATATTTTCACCGGTTGATCATTGTTTCATCGCCGGAGGCTACTAAATTTTCAAGAGATACATTTCCGTGGAGTATCTACACCTTATGATTACAATCGATCGTGTTTTATTCACGCTTTCAGATGTTTTAATTCAATAAGTACACGCCAGGTTTACGGGGGGGACCCTTTGTTCCAGTCAGTGATCATTTTCAAGATTTAGAAAAAAAAAAATCTAAATTGCAATTTAATCAGAGTAAATTCTCATTTAATTGCGAAAAGGTATCCTCAGGTAGGAAAGTATTAGAACAAGAGTTTAAGTTAATTGCATAGGCCTGAATCCATGTAAAAGATTTCTTGTCAAAGGGCTGAGAGATGCCCTGCCCCTTTAGCAACGTTTTTATCGCCACGCGAGAAGAGAATTTCTTTCTTTTTTTTTTTTGCAGGATGAAAATAACACAGAAACGAGTTTTGTAAAAAAATCGGGGTCAAATTTATTGCCGGCAATGCGAATATTTTTAATTTGTAACAAAGCGACATTTCTGTCGAGGAAAAAAAAATTCCATTAAAAGTTAACAAGATTCTCATCTTGTTAGGTTAGGTCAGTTAATGTAAGTGTGAAGATTAACTATCCTTTTAATGCAATTATTAGTGTTTAATCCTAGAATTTTTTTATAGCTCAACCGCCTTCGGAAAATGTTTTTAGCTAAATTGAAATGGTTTAATCGATTGTTATTGGTGATGTTCTACTTTTTTTTTGGATTAATCGGCTTGTTTTTGATACGATCAGGTTTTTTTATTTTATTTTTTTTTAATCGAATATGATAATCAGATATTATTTCTGTACGAGTTCCGTGTGGATGATACAAATATATAGAAATTCCGGTTATGGTTCGAAGATAAAGCAACCGAGACATTTTTACTAGTTTCAGACTTAAGCCGGATCACGAAAACCTCTTTTTTTTAAAAACAGATATTCATGCTGTATTGATTACGTTAAGTGGCATTTAATTTTATTTTTATTTAATTTTTCCCCTTTTTCTTTTCAGGTTGCGGAGATGAACGGAGCTATTTTTCAAGATATGGAGATGGATTAGAATGATTGATGGTGTTACTAGTTGAAGCATTAAAGGAAATAAAGTGTTCCGATAAAAGGTAAATTGAATGAGATGTGTGTATTTTTTCTTAACTGCTATTTCAATCGTATTTTTTCTGTTAGCAGATAGTGCCACGGGCGACATTCAAAGGAGTAGTAAGATGGGCAAAAGTAAGAAGCGACTATAACATCAAATCAAATGTTAACGAGAGTGGAAATGAACATCGCGAGGTTAAGAAGTCACAATTAGACTGAAGAACTGGAAAGGTGAAACGGCAACAACGAAGATCTTTGACGAGGCTGGCTGCTGCTGATAGTAAGCAGCCTTTATCTTTTGACACCGTAGCTAAGTTGAGGATAACCAAGCATACCTCGTTCGTCTCTCGGGTAAGTTTAAATAAAATTGGTGGGGCTAGTTGATGACTGGATCTTATTTCAGGGCTACAGTGATGATCAAGAGTAAATATCTAGGGGAACCTGATGATGGAGGCGAAACAAAACTCGTCTCAAAACTAAATCATGTCATGATAGCATTATTTCCATTTTTTTTTATTTAAAAGAATGAGAGAATTTGCCCTTTGAATCTTGTAGGGGAAGATTAGAGTGGAAACCCTTTCAAACCTTTATAGACTCAAGTGGAGCTGGCTGAAATTGCCAAAAGGTTTGGCGTAATTAATAAGCTCTGTGTCAAATTAAACCCAATTAATAATGCCGGTAGAGGCCTCGAGAAGAAAAATGAGGAAATGATTTAGAGCTGAGGGATGCAGAAAAAATGCTACCAATTTTTTTTGAAAGTCCTAGGTTTTTTAACAAATCTGATTGACGCCCCATTTTTTGAGAACTCGCCTTTATCGAAATGTGAGTGTGCAAGCCTAACAGGAAAAGCCGAACATTTCTAAAATTACCTTGCTCTAAACTGTAACAATGTTTGCAAGTAAACAAACTTCCCAGAAAAAACTAATTATCAATTAGCAAAAATTAAATTATTTTAAAACTTGATAACAAACCTAATTATAAAAATAACTGTATTCTTTAATTCCGATGTGGTGCAGTGAGTTTTAGTTATGGGAAACGAAAATCCGAAAAATTAAAGGCTGTAATATATTTTACAGCTTTACAAATCCTCCGTAGGAAAAAATTAACTCGAATAAGTAATCAGACTTTAGATTTTCTAGCTCCTCATATAGATGCAATTATGAGAACGTACAAGTTCTTAAAATCTTGGTTGAATTTTTACTATTCCGTAGCCCTGCCCCAAAAATAAATCCTGAGCTCTTTTTGAGTTGAGGATGCTTCTCTGAACTGTTTGTACTTTTACGATCACCAATATATGGAAAAAATGACCGCGCTCTATTGATTAGAGCTATCACAACGCTCACTCCTGTCCTGTTTGTATGGAAAAAGATAGCTTTGGCTAAGAAACACACTGTGTCAGAAACAGATAAAAGTAATACTCGAGGAATAAAAAATAACACACATAAAGCATTTGTAAGGAAGTATTTACAAATTCCCAAATTAGGTGCTAAATGGCTTTTAAAAACTTAGCAGTTTTGTTGTGACGTACATTGACACTATTCAATCTAGAATTCATAGATAATGTACTTTACCATTAATGTATGTCGATGACTCGATAACAACTTGTACGGACGGACCTATCCACTTGCAGCTCCTCTATATCATTCTTTATCAATATAAACAATCTAAATAGATCAGGAAAATTAAATATAATTTTTTCTTCACGAATCGAAAAAATTCGAATCAGTTGGCCGTGTGTACAGTAATCATGTTTTATGAAAATAATCACACGAACGTGCCCATATCGTACTAACAGTTGCTTGTCCAACCGGATCCGGTTACCAAAAAAATTTACCGGTCTACGAATAATCTTTTAAAACAATGTTATCACAAAATCTTAAAATTTTTAAGTTGGTGCCAATGATCAAAAAAAAAATAATACGGTATTTTCCTGAATTTATTTTTGGGAAAAAATGTCTTTTTAACTTTGCCCTAAATAACGTGAGAATATTTTAATTAAGAAAAAATATTCAAGTCACTACTTAGGCCTAATATCGAGACTCTAAATTAATTTTATGCCAAGTTTTCGAACCTTTGTTAATTTCCGTTTGACATTAATGATCGCACTACGACTTTTTTTATAAACCTTAATTATAAACAAGAAAACCCTATAGTTATAACAGCGAAAATTTCGTTCTTTTCCTGTAACTATAAGCTTGAAAATGTCATTATTACCCATCCGCGTGTTGACCATATTGGAAGAACGAACTAGTTTTTTTTTCAAATGTAATAATTTTAATTGGTTTTTAAATATTTCTCCTATCATTAAGTTCAATTTCTTTTTTTCTTCTATGAAAATAATCAGTTACTTTATAATTAAACGGAAAGATGAGCAAAATAAGGTCAATCCGAAATGAATTGAACCAATTTTAACATATTTGTAATTAAAATTTAGTTCAGGTTCATTTAATTCAAGCATATTTTTAAATTTTTAATTTTAAGATATTAATCTTTTCTATGTTTCCGTTTGAAAAAAATTTCTCCCGCGTTTATTAGTAACATCTTCATTTTTTAATTAATGATTTCTTTTACTGTGATTATACCATTTTAGGTTAAGGAAATTAACCTGTGCGTATTTTAAAGCCGAATGTTTCCATTAGTTCGCTTATTAGTTTTTTTTCCGTTTGCAAAAAAAATTCGAAAAAATCACTTTCACGTTTGCAAGATGGCTAAAAAAAAAATTATTGGGACTAATATTGATATCACGGAGATGTTTGCGTTATATATTTTGATTGTGATGAATCATTCCATCTTTTCACACATTAACCGGGTTCATTTGAAAGGGATTATTGACCGTTAGGTGTAAACGAAATTTTAGAGAAAATTAGGAGAATTTTTTTTGGCGCTATGATGCGCTGTATAGCAGCAGCAATGCAGAGTTGAGTAGTTATGAGGATGTAAACCTGCTCTACATTAAATATATAAATTTGAAAATTTTTGGTAAGAAATTAAGGAAATGAATTTTGGCGCTATGACGCGCTGAGTTGCGCCAAAGGAGCAGCACTCAGCTTTAGGCCATTGTGCGAGTATAAGCATACTCATTGTTAGGTGTAAACATGAGACAATTATTTTGTAAAGAACCAAAGATATTTGATTTGGCGCTATGACGCGCTGAGTCACGTAGGAGCGATAGCGTTCAGCGTTAGGTTGTTATATGAGTAAAAACGGGCTCATTGCTAGGTGTAAAAATGAGGCAATTATTATCGTGAAAACCGGCGAAATTCGCTTTGGCGCTATGACGCGCTGTTCTGCGCAGCAGCACTCAGCGTTATGTCTTTGCTTGGGTATAGACATCCTAATTCTTAGGTGTAAACATGAGACTATTATTTTTTAAAACAACGAAGATATTCGATTTGGCGCTATGACACGCAAAAGTATTTTTATTTAAAATAATTTTTACCTTCGACTGCGTTTCTTCCATCAGCTTGCTGAATAATTTTCTCGGTTAAATCTTCTTCACTTTGCTTGTCTCCAGAGAAATACCCGAAAAGCTTGGCGATGCCGTACGTGAATAAATCGCTGATATCATCCATAAGCCCGTTGGGTTTACTTTCTTTCCCTCTGATCCTCTCGATGATCTCATCATTTTCCTTTTGTAATTTTTCAATTTCTTGAACCTCAGCCGGATCTTTCGTGTCGGCTTTCATTTTCCTCGATAACCTTTTAGCTTGATTCATGTATTTATCCATATTCGTTTTAATATCATCCGTTAAACTGCGAACGGTTTTAACTGCATTACTTTCTAAACAGACTTCTAATTCATGAGCTCTACATCCGAATAAATGAGCCATAGCGTATTGAGCTATCCCGGGCTCTGATGTTTGTCCATTCGTGCTGTAGCAGAGGAACGCGAGGAATATGACAACTAGCTTAAAAGCCATTTTAAATATTTTTTTTAAATTTGTAGATTCACTAAATCTTTAAATATCACAATGTTTTCTTTTTGGTTATTTTAAAAGAAAATTCACCGTGTATAATTATCCATAATGTGAGGAAAAGCACGCGACCGTTTGACACTTCAACTGACACATACGACTAATACAAAACCACGAACCAACGATTAACAAACGACTAACTGAGATCTATGTTGGTAAGTTAGTTTTAAAGCAGGATGGAAAGTGAGATTTCTTTTTAAAAAAACTTGTACAGGTGCGTTGCAGTGTAAAACGAGGTAAATCCATTGGTTAGGTGTATATCGGCGACTTTGCTTTTGTTTTTTTTCGCGCGATAAAGGTTTAACTGATTTGCGCTTGTTTTTGAAATTGATGTACCGGCTTTGGTTTTTAGGTTGATGGAAAAGGGGGCTTCAAAACGGGAATTTTCATCTTAAGTTGTTTCTTTAATGTTGATATTCTTATTCCTGACAAGTTTTTAATTTTATCTTCGTTAAAACAATTTTTAATGCGACTTTTTATGGTATTGATGATTATGTTTGTTCGTAATTTTTCTACCCTATTAGTTTTTCAGGTGTGAGTTTTGCAGAAGTCGTGAAGTTGGTATTATGATTGTGGTACATTCCTTTTTTGTAAAAGCGGCATTCGTATTTGAAATGTTCTCTTACTCCTAAACTCGCTACATGGCATCTACAGTCTGGTTCAAACAGTAGAGAGGTTGCACTGAGCAAGTTACGACATGCTAGCTTGTCAAAACTTTGACGAGGCAAGTGAAGCCGAGAGACGACGTACTAATTGCTTTTTCATTTTGTTTTAATTCTAGAATCATTTAAAACTTTTGGATCTCAGTACATTAAACGGCTGAAAGAGCTGGCGCATTATGGATTTTCAAAACTTGGCTAATTTTTAGATCTCAAAACTTTGAAAGGCTGAAAGAAGAAACTTAAGAGGGTTTTTTGCAAGAATCGTTTTTAGGAAGTCGTATAATGATAGCAAGCCGGTTTAAATTCTACGAACGAATTTAATATTTGTTAGACTCAGAGACGCCTAGAGACCCTAAATTAAAAGAGACTAGCAAACTGTCAGCCATTCCAAAAATTGGACGCCATATTAATTATCATGGTCAGTGGCCTAGCAATGTTAGGAGAGGCTCCCCCAGCAAAATGCTTACTCGAGGCCCCTTCCTCAATTTCTTACAGCTTTTTATCTACTGCAAAATTACTTTACTGTTGAAAGACCTTAAGGCTCCCTCGCGATCGGTATACCGCCACTGATCATGGGGGCTTCCACAAGAATATTCGGCAGCCATGATGGTAACTTTGCCCATCCGGATTCATGGAACTAGGAACAGCGATTACAAAGGCTTTGTCTAAAAATTTTCTTTCATTGAAAGCGGTTAATGAGTTGTTTTCTGCTCCTTCAACAAAGCCGGTGAATCCGGGTGGCCAAGTTCACCATCATGTCTGCCGAATATTCTTCTTGTGGAAGTCACCATGATGCTTAACACAGCAATCAATTTTCTTAACGGCTGAAAGTTTGCCAATCTCTTTGAATTAAGTTTCTCTTGGACGCCAAAGGAATCGTGGTAATTATTCTTGGGCCCTTTCACATTCCTGACTGCCAACCAAAATTCGGATCCAGCGCTCCGAAACTCCTCTCTAGGGTCCCGTGTTAAAATACTTCCCTGGGGCCCTTCTCGGCTTTCCTCCATTGCTTCGGACCATTGCTGTCAACCTTAAGCCGTAATCCGAGCCCTGCTGCCAAAGATTTAACAAATTCTTAATAATTTCAATCTTTTTAAAAATGCTCCATTAATTACTAGATAGTTTAAAGTACATAGATTCCATTATTAAAACCGTTTTCTTAAATAAAAGCACGTGGCATTTCATATTCAAGTTCAAAGACGAACCGCATCTTCATAATAAAAAACAGTCTAACTCCACTTCATTTCGAATCCGATTACACAAGATTAATTGAAAATTTACAAGGTGTAATAAATGATCTTTTTAATAAACTTTGTTAGTCGAAATAAAACTCAATTCTTAATATCGAATTAATCCAATTACGATCGATTCATATAGTTCTTTAATTACTTTTTAATATGATATCCGATCCGGTAAATATACTCAGTGAAGGGAATCTGAAACAAGTTAACCTAAACTTGTCAGTTAAAAAATTTATGTACTATAATTACGAAAATTTTTTAAAAGGAACGGAGGAGCTTATGATTCGAATTAAAACTGGTTTAATAGATGATTTAAAAGTTGATCTAAGAAAAATAAAAGGAAAAATTGTTTCGAGCGAAATGTAATTTTTTAAAAGCCGAAAGGGATTTGGGTTGGAACAGTTGTCGTCTATGAGGTGTGCTAGGCTGTATAGGAATAGAAGTTTAACTAGTTAAAATTGCGTATTAGAGTGCTCTTTATTGACCAGGTTTTATCTAACTGATATAGTAAAGAGATAAATATAATTGCGGAGGAAACGATGTTCAAGTTTTAATATTCGCAATTTGAAAAATTAAATGTTGCTTTGGTTGAATTAAGAATAGAAAAAGAAAAGATTTTTAAAAAAATTAAAGAGGGCCTAGGAAAAATTTTAAATTATCAGAAAAATGGCTGGTCTAGGAAAGAATTTTAAAATATTTTAAAAGATTTTGAGGATTTTAAATTTTGATAAATTTTTTAAAAATTTCTTTTGATAAATTTTTTAAAATTTCTTTTGATAAATTTTTTTAAAAATTTCTTTTGATAAATTTTTTTAAAAATTTCTTTTGATAAATTTTTTTAAAAATTTATTTTGATAAATTTTTTTAAAAATTTCTTTTGATAAATTTTTTTAAAAATTTTTTTTAAAAATTTCTTTTGATAAATTTTTTAAAAAATTTCTTTTGATAAATTTTTTAAAAAATTTCTTTTGATAAATTTTTTAAAAAATTTCTTTTGATAAATTTTTTAAAAAATTTCTTTTGATAAATTTTTTAAAAAATTTCTTTTGATAAATTTTTTAAAAAATTTCTTTTGATAAATTTTTTAAAATTTCTTTTGATAAATTTTTTTAAAAATTTATTTTGATAAATTTTTTTAAAAATTTCTTTTGATAAATTTTTTTAAAAATTTTTTTTAAAAATTTCTTTTGATAAATTTTTTAAAAAATTTCTTTTGATAAATTTTTTAAAAAATTTCTTTTGATAAATTTTTTAAAAAATTTCTTTTGATAAATTTTTTAAAAAATTTCTTTTGATAAATTTTTTAAAAAATTTCTTTTGATAAATTTTTTAAAAAATTTCTTTTGATAAATTTTTTAAAAAATTTCTTTTGATAAATTTTTTTAAAAATTTCTTTTCAAAATTTTTTTTGGCATTTTTTAGATTTTTTTTCTCAAAAAGATTAGCCCTACCTGAAACCTGCGTATATTTTTGCCCGACTTTTTCCTAAATTTAATGTCGTCTCAACATTGCTTCATCCAATTAATTTCTTTCAAAACGGGGGTATCATTCTTTCTAGACGTCGTAAATATAAACCTAAACTGGCCAAACATCAAGATTTTTTGACACGTTCTAAAAAAAAATATTATTTTCCTCGTTTTTCTTGTTTTCCCAAAATAATATAAATATCCATTTACAATCTGCGTAAAAATACCTTTTCGGAAACTAGTTCCGTGTTTAGGTGAGAATGAGCTGGGCTTGATTTGATGAGGTCGAATAATTAATATCACTGATCAATCGCAATACGCCATCATTCATTCATTTTACTTAAAAAATCAAGTTTTCTAAAGAAGATTTTTACAATAAAACTCGAATCATTTAAATTTTCGGGCTCTGGTTTTTCAAGAATTTAAAGGAAAACGGATTTTAATAAGGGGAAAACAATAGTTTATGTGGTCAATTTTTTATTTATAAATAACCAAGGTTTTATTTTTTAAAAAAAATGGCCACACATTACGAATATATTTACAATACGGAAAGTATTTAATAAATCAAAGATCTAGGTCGTCACTTGCATCGGATGCTATTACAAAAATGTTGAAAATCCAGTCGTCTGAATTAAATGTGGTCCATTGAATCCAGTTTGCATTTATTTTCAAGGTGGAATATTTTACACGCAGATCTCGGTGATCTTATTACCTTTTTTCGGATGACTTATATCTGGCGGTTTGGTGAAGGCGTTGGTCAGGCCTGATACGGTTTGGCCACATCTCCGGTAGCCTCATATAATTCCTTTCTCTTGACAGGAGTGCCAAAGGCGTTTCGAGTGAATTATTTGCAATGTTTCGTGTGAGACGAAGCGGCGCGGACGAAGGGATCGCCCAGGCGACATTAGGGAATTTTTAAGTCGGTCAGTTTCGTAGATCGGAAGGTTAATGGAGAGGAAAAGAAATTTAGATTCGAGAAAGTATGGGTTCGTTAATTGATGGCTTGGAGAATATGTGTTATAAAATTACAAAGATGTGTATTGTATATGGCTAATTTAATAACCGAATGGTTAATGAGTCGATTGAATAATTGTGTTGTAAATCCGTTAGTTCTGCATTGATGAGTTAATTTTTCGCATTGCGAATATTTTTTCCTTGTTTGGATGTTTGAGTGAAAGGGGAGAAATAGGGTTGCAGGGAGAAAGTTTAGCGCCCCCCAGAGAAGCCTGAATGCGGGTTGTGCGTCCAACTTATCTTAATTTTCTATAGCTGGCTAGAGTTGGAATAATTTAGCTAGGATTTGAGGCTCTTTCCTTAACTGGCGATTTTAATGGGTCTTTGTCTCAAAAATAAAAATCTAATTGAAGTCTCTATTCGGGTTTTCAGGGACCATGAGTCCGAAGCCATGCATCGACTTTGATAAAAAATTCCAGCAGCCCTGTTTGAGTAATAAAGTGGTTTCTGCTTTTAAGAAAAAGTTCTTTATATTTCAACTTTACACAATTGAAAATAAATTTTCTATAGAAAGGAAAATTGAGCAAGGACTAACGATAAGCTAAAAAAAGGGAAACACTTATGTTTGCATAAAGTGTTCCAATACACCGATTATTATTTATTTTAACAAATTCAGTAAAAGTTTATTATAGTCTTTTACAAATCATTCATTGATTTAACGAGGTGTATCTCATAGGTCTAATTACCATAAACCTTTTAATATTCGCCATTAAAATCGCCCATATTCTTGCTCGGTGTATCAGTCCTGAAAAAAAAATAGGTTTTTATTGCCAATGAGATTAACACTGTTGTATTAATTTTCTTAAGCGTTTTGTAGGCAATAAAAATCATTTATTCGTGTTAAGTAAATGTAAAGAATTTAACGCCGTTTGCTGAAAATAGCAAAGTAGTGTCTTTGTTTTGAGTCTTCTGACAAGTGTGTTGGTTTGTTTGAACAGTGGCTTGAAAATATTAACGGGCTCCAACTGCACAAACTTGAAATCGAGTTGATAAGTGGTCGCAGTGTTACACTGAAAAATCTGTCTTTAAAAAAAGGTGCAAGGGGGGCACTTGTTACTCCGCTGTGGAATGCTCATCACGCTTTTAAGAATCCCAAAGGCTGCCACAGATCTGGCCAAAAAAATCTACAGTATTGTGTAAAAAGACTCTGAAGAAATATAACTTCCTATTCGCATATGCCTTTTTTCCATAAAGCCATCTTCGCCCCTCCTTTTTGTCATGGTAACCCTTGACGCCATAGCCCCCACCAGCTCTCCTTATATTCACAACAGCGCAGCTCTGCTAGCGCCAGTCGTGCTTTGACCGTCCGACCGATCAGACTGTAAAAATTCCGTTCTTTTTAAAAACAATTTTTATGATTTGTTTTAATTATTGAAGCAAACTAATGAGTGTTATTTGCATGAGTTTTAGTCACGAAAAAATATCGGAGTGAAATATAAAGGAAAAAATAATTTACAACTAAAATTAAAAAGATTTCTTTAAATAGCCGGGTTGGTAAGAGGCTGCCGAAAATTCTGGCACATTGAATATTCTTTTGGGTGACTTAAAAAATATTCTAAGTGCTTGTAACGACACGAATATAAAACGTATATTTAGCTTATATATTCGAGACCCAAAGTTGATTTTGTATAACCTGCGCCTTAATTCTAAGGGGCCAGAATGAATATTGCCTGTCCAGTCAGAGGAAGGAGTGATAGTGATAGTGTGCAACTATTGACATCTGTGTTTGGGACTTTAACTATTTTTAAAATCATAAGC
The DNA here is from genome assembly GCA_023512825.1 of Liposcelis brunnea. Taxonomy (NCBI): domain Eukaryota; kingdom Metazoa; phylum Arthropoda; class Insecta; order Psocodea; family Liposcelididae; genus Liposcelis; species Liposcelis brunnea. The sequence continues at coordinate 4,025,917 of CM042068.1, forward strand.
TAAGTACAGGAAGCACGCATTTGTTTAATGGTTTCAATGGTTCCAACTAGAGATGTAGCTAAATTCGATTTTTCAATTTACCGTATCCAGAGATCAGTGAATATTCGACAGTTATGATAATGAACCTGCCCATCCGGGTTTATCAATACTGAAACTTTTATTAAATTCACGGAGGCTTTGTTAAAATAGCAGAACACAAAATTCATGGTCTTAAAGATCGAGAAACTCTGGTTGATTTTACTAGAAAATGGCCATATCTTATTGAAGCCAGAAATTTAGTTGAACTTCTGCCGCTTGGAGCGTGAGAGAAAAAATGTGCGACCAATTAATTGTGTTCGAAAATTTGAAATTCAACAGAAGAAAAGCGTTGAAGATTCTCATTGGTTGCCATCAGCCCTTTTATTCACTTGCGCTCGTAGCGGTAAAATCGGTGAACTACTTTTTTTACTTCAACAACGCGTTTCCTTCCTGGACCCGAGTTTCGCGACAAAATTCATATTCTTTTGCTTTTAATCAGAAACGCCGCTTTTTATTAAAGAAAATTCTTGGACAAAGCCTTCCTGATCGCTCCTGTTTTCATGAATCCGGATGTGCAAGTTCACCATCATGGCTGCCGAGTATTCTTCTTGTGGATGTGGCCAAAATACTTGGCTTTTAATTTTCGTAATAGATATTTTACCAGCCACTTTCAATTTGGGGGAGAGGGCAGTATCCGAAATCCTGAAAGATAAATAGTACATTCAGCTTCCGGTCAGGTACATCGACACTATTTTACTCCTCGACCTACTTCCCCTTAACATGTTTGATTGAAAGTTTCATTTTAAACAACGAAAAAATTATCTACCTTGCTTTACTTTTTTACGATTCAAATCTAATATTAAATAATCGGAATTTTTTCAAGGTTACACATCCTTGAAATGTATATCGCAAAGCAAAAAGTGAAAATCAAATATTTTTCATCTGAAAGTGTTATAAGTCATCTTAGATTTTTTTTCAATCGAAAGTTATAATTAGAACTAATATCACGAGTATGTGGTAAATAGATGATTGTTTTAACAACCCGATTGAAAGATTTGAAGAAAGTAATTTTTGTTTTCGTGGCTACCGGGCGCCGGGTGTTTTTATTTTTTCAATCAAAAGTATGATTTACTGACCAGAAAATATTAATACAGGCAGAATCGATTGAGACCGCAAACAGATCAATCAATTAATTTGACATGAAACTTGTCTCAATTATTACATATTTCTTTTTGCGAATAAAAAAAAATGGATTTATGATCTAATGATTTAATTATAGGATAAATTTTTTTAAAAGGAATATGCCCGTGAGGATGTCTCCTGACCTTTCGGTCTAGTAATATGTAATGTTGTTCAAAACCATGACCACTTGTTCAGAAGCTCCTACTTTTGATTAAATATTAAGGTGATTTGAATGGAATTCGCTATAATATGATCTCGTATCTTTCAGAGATCTTCAGAGGCGATTCTTATTGGAGAATGCGGATGAACTACTCCCTTGATATTCGCCGTAGGACTTAGAGCTCATGGGAATGATCTTCATGCTTGGATTAAGATGGTAAGTTGTAATTTTTTGAAATTTAGCCGGAGTAGGGTTATGTAGTTCTTTGGCATTTAATGAATTTGTTTTTTGTTTGTAGAAAAGCGGACGATGCGGGATTGAGGAACAGAGCAGATGGTCATGGCTGAAGGAAAACGTCGTGGCTCAAAAGTTTAAGGATTGTTTTCGCTCAGATTTATCATAGAGAGGGAGGGAGCTCCTCCGTTGCAACAGACGGTTATTGGCTGCGTTATAATGGAAATTCGGCGTGAGGAGGTTGGTTTGTTGTTGAGGCTGTAGGATTATGCATAAGCGAAGTATTGCGAAGCCCTCAGCCAAATACTATCAAACTAATACCCCTCACTGCCTATTAACCCGATGGAAGCCGGTTTAAGATGGAAACTGGAAGTATGTAGGGAGTCTGAAAGAGGGATGGACACTCAGTGTTTATTAAAAAAGCACGTGATTGACTGCCATGAATTAGCAAATCCTTGTTCGAGTATTCAGTTTGAGACGGAAAAAAAAGACTACCTACATCATCCGTCGAATTGCTGATCACTGATCGAGTTTGCTAATTAATGGCGGATAGAACAAGTGAATGATGCCGAGTTTCATGGTCGCAAATGTCGCGAAACTCGAGTCCAGGAAGGAAACGCGTTGGTGAAGTCAAAAAAATAGTTCACCGATTTCACCGGAATCACGTTCTTACAGGTCTTGCAACTTTGGGTTTTTGTTGTGACTCCGATTTTCAATACGAACATAGTTCCTGGCATACCCGTAACATGGTGCAAGTGTCGTCGCGGCCAGCCGATCACTAACCGACAGAGTCCCATCTAAGTGCGACATTACTAAAGGGGCTCTAGAGCGGATCAATTTCATTGGTCGGCCGCTGATGCACTAGTGCTATCTACATGAACTAAAAGCTTATTTAATTCTGGAGTCAGCGTTGTCATGGTAATCAACAAAAGTTTCAAGACCTGGAAGACCGTGAAAGGGCTGATGGCGACCAATAAGAGTTTTCAACTCTTTTCTTTTTGTTGAATTTCAAATTTTCGAACACATCCTTTATTCTCTTACGCTCTAAGCGGCAGAAGTCGAACTAAATTTCTGACTTCAATAAGAGATCGCCATTTTTTATTAAAATTAACACGATTTTCTCGACCATGCTGAGTTTCCACTCCCTCTTTCAGAAGTATGAAGCTACACTAGCGCTCCTAGCTAAATTCAACTGCTTGGGCTAATACTAATCTGTAAATCGCCATTTTACGAACTTTCAAATGTTTCTTTGTGCGAAAAATACAATAGGGAATGACGGGTATTAGTTTGATAGCATTTGCTTCAGCCAGATTATGAACATGGCAGTAGAATCTTAATTAAATCCATAAGGCGGTGCTCGAGTGCTCCCTCCTTCTCTATCTAGTCTCTCTAATTTATCATAGCGATGATGATCCCTAATTAATGCGCTAGGGCTGTTGTTTTACTGTGTACGTTTTTCGGTTCGAGGTTAAATTAAATTTGCTTTTCGTTAAAAAAGCTCTGGATGGCAAAACTTTTGCTACTGTTTTCTTCATAAGAAGCACGAAAGTAAAGTTAAGGAAAATGAAAATCAAACGACGGTAGCATCATTAGAAATTTTAATTTGAAGACAACTAAGATTTAAAAAGACTTTATTTCGTTCAAGGATTCGCTGCGGTTGTGGAGATATAACCACAGCGGTCGTTGAACGAAAGTCCCTGTTTAAACGGAAGCATTTTCTACAAAGTACAAACCTTTCATACATAAAACAAAAATTTCATTAGTTTTTTTGTTAATATGTATACCAGTAACATCTTTATCTACTAATTCCGATGGGGTCTCGATTTTCACAGGGGTTATTTCTCCTTTTCTGACCCTATGAATCCCTTGCCCCTCAGCATCAACCCATAAATCATCATTTTTGTCCAAAATTATATTCCTGACATATATTAAATCATCATTAACAAAACTAATCCGTGTAGCCATCGTTTCATTTTGCTTTACAACCACAACCCCCACTGTGTCTCCTTCATTGTAAGTGTGATAAAAATTAAGATACGTATTTCCTTCACTATCAGTTACGATTTTATTAAGAGGACGTGAACTTGCACTTACATGTTTCAAATTTGGTATAAAGGTACTTTGACCATCTAATGTTAAAAAATAAGTCGGAGCTTCTAATTGCTGGCCTGAGAAAGTCAGGACGTAAATTCGATCTCTTGCAGCTTTACCGAAATGGCCCGGATATTGCTCCTGAAATAAATATTCCCTGCTGCCGTTGCTGAACTTGTCCAATGAGGAAGTCACTCCATCTGATGTATAAATCCATACGTCATCATTATCATCAACGATTAAATCGTCCACGTCTCGATACGTCAGGAAATCATGTTTCGCAGTTGGTGGGTCTTGTTCCTTCGCTTCTTTTGTCAAGACAGCGAACGAAGATTTTCTGTCCCATGGAAAGCTTGAGGGTTGAGTTATCACACCGAAATAAACGTTTCCGTTGTTGTCGACAGCAAAAGTGTTTTCATTAATAATGAAATAATTTTTAAAGTAGTCGATTAAGATTGGGTCGGTTGAACCTGGCCTAATTAAATTAATCCCTTTTAGCCCGTTGTAATATACGTTCCCCTCTTCGTCGCTCTTTATCACCATTGAGAAAAGTTGATCGATTTGAACGATTTCTAAGTTTGTCTCGTTTAAAATTCCAACGTAATTAAAATCGGATCTAAATTTCAAGTAAACGTTGTCCTGGCTGTTGATGAGGATTTTTAACACTTCAACTGCGAGATTTGAAGTCCAGAGGATTTCTTTTGCTGAGCTTAGTTTGTGCAGTTGAAGACTTGAGTTGTTACTGCTGATGATGTAGGCGTTTCCGTTCGAATCGAATTCGATGATTTCAGTTGATCCTTCGATTCCATTGATTTTTTTCAGGGCTTGGCCACTTACAGCACTTACGGTGAATATTATAATCAGAAATGCTGATTTCATTTTGATGATGAATTAGTGAATTACTGCACGCTCTAAAAGTGTTTAATTGACTAAAAATAGGCGACTTGTACTTGTCAAAGCTTGATTACGAGAATCATGATGTCCTTTGAATAGATAAGAAATAAAGGTGCGAAAATGAATCTAATCAAATATTTTTAGATAAAATTAAAATAGAATTATTTCATTTAAAAAAAAATTAGGGGGGATTTTTTTGATTGTAAATAAATTTTCGACAATTTTTTCTGATCCCTCTGAATCATTATTTTTCCTTCGATCCCAAAAATCCCGCAACCGCCAATTTTTAACTAATCAAAATTTTGTAATTATTTACAGATTAGAAGAGGAAACATTGGGCAGCATCGCAGAATTTCATATTTGGTGAAGTGAATCGGGAAAACAGGATGGAAGATTTACAGCTAAGAGTCACAAATCTACAACACATCTCGACCTGTGAAACGTCCGCTGAAGCGATGAGTCCGCAATGAGATTTTGATCTCTCAAGACTAGCGCCTATGGAAAAAGCTTCGGACCTACATTCAGAGGAAGATGGAGGAACGGAAATTCTCTTATACCGGCGTTTGCGAGATTCTTTAGCTAGGTCGTCGTCACCGACTTAAGAAGAGTTTCTAGACTTTAATGATCGTGAAGTGAACATTTCGATGAATCGTCCGCAACGCCTTTTTCTGTCATTTTTGTTATTAGAAATTTAAACCTAATTTAGAAATATATCTGCTTTTAATTAGAAAATGACGCTTTTTTGTATGGCCGACAATTCATTGAAATGTTCATTCATTTTAATACTGCAACGATTAAATATCAGATCAATAATCGGACGGTCACAATCATCAAAAAATTCTGAAGTCAGGGAAAATTGTTTTGTTCATTTGCTTTTAAATTTTCTCTCTTCTTAAAACATTTTTCTAGAATCTTTTTCATTTTCAGAAATTTTCTCTTACTTTTTTTATGTTTAATGATTGACAAATTAGAATTTTTCTGATTCTCAAGAATCTTTTAGAATTTACATTATGCTCCAGAATTTTTTGAAATTTGGTTGTTTCATCATTTAAGTATTTTCAGAATTTTTTAACTTTTAGAAAGCTTTTCCAAATTGTTTTTGGCTCAACGAGCTTTGTATAATTTTTCAAACTTTTTTTTGTGCTCAGAAATTCTCCAACATTTTGATTTTGCTGATAATCGTACAAGTGTGATCAATCCTTCATCCATTGGAAAAATATCCAGAAGCAATTTAGCCAGTAGTAGTAAAATTTACCTTAAAAATCATAAAAGAATAAGATCAATGGAGAAGAACCCAAAAAAAGGATAGAATATTGTTCGATCTTTGTCCGTTAATGCTTTTCCATCTAATAAGTCGAAAAAAATTCCATCATTTTCCATAGATCTTTTTTTCTTTTCCACCGATCAAAAACTTATTTAAAAATTTTCTGAAGAAAGTTATCTAAAAAAATTTTAAGAAAGTATTTTTATAAAAATTCTAATTTTTTCTCTCAACAAGATTTTCGTACAAAAAAAAAGTTGGCTATAAAATCCGTTAGGTTTTTCAAGTTTTTAAGTGAAAGTAACCAAAGATAATGTTTCAAGTCTCAACGGGGTGCAAAAACTCTGTCACCAAACAATTCCAAGGAATTCATAAAAAATCTAATCGTTAGAATTATATTATTAAAAGGAAAAAAAAAAATATAATTCAATGACCATAGAGTAGCCGGTTGATATTGAACTTAAATGTGAAGCTCACACACTACCGTAGTTCACGGATTATTTAAACTGACCTCATTGACCACACCCGTGTACAAGTTTTTGGCACACATGTCACTTTTGAAACTTGTATGGGAATAAAAATGAAACGATCACGTTTTCGTTGATATATCCGAGATAAAACACCTGCGCCGATTTTTAAGATCCATATTTTCACTTAACAAGTTCGAATTCGGAAGTCGATGGAATGGTTTATTTCAATATCCAAATTTTTTCATTAAAAAAAATGTTTGAGACATAGAATTAATTAGTTGAAGGTGGTTTGACTTGTTCGTTAATAAAAATTAATTTATTTTGTTAACAAGATGATGATGAAGGGTTAAACATTTAACATTTTTTTTTTAAGAATAAATTTGGATGAAATAAAAAAAAAAAAAATTTGGCGTGTAAAAGTTGTCATTGGATCAGTAGGTCGATTTTTGTCAACTTTACGGAAATTTAAATTTGTTCTAAAAATATTTTTAATGTAAAATTAGAGAGAATTAAGGCAAGATGAGCCAAAAGTTTAGTGTCTGAAATATTTGCCTTTTGTCTTTTTAGATTAATATATTTTAGTCGTACTTTTAAAGTATCCGCTGACGAGTTGCGTTATGGCAGCAGATGTGATATTGTATGAACCGGATATAATTCATTTCAAAAGGACCTAATCCAGAGGTGCGCTAACTTCTAAATATCTTAGAATCTGTGTTATCGAAATCCGCAGACCCGAATCTTACATTTAATTTTCATATTTTCTGTTTCAGGAATCGGGCTACATCAGCCGAGCCATCGTCATCCCTGTAAATCAAGTCATCACTACGGCAAAGATATTGATGCCAGCAGCTTTCAGAATCGATACACAAAAAGTGAAAAAAAAGTTAAATTTATTTTGTATTTGTATTTAAAAATATTTATATTTTTTTATTAAAATTACTATTAAAAAAATCTATATTTAAAACAGTTGCTTCAAATTCTTTAAAATTCCTTAGATACTATGATGTTTGAATTCCCTTCAGTTTAGTAGGCAGGCAATTGCAATGCTTCTGTGTATTCATATAATTTTCTATTTTGAGGAGCTCTCGTTGCAGATGTCCCACTAATTCTTGCATATTTAGATAACTTGATAAGTGAATATCCTCCTGGAATTATTTGGAACTACAAAACGGTTACTCTCTCTTGTAGATTTTTAGGCAAACTACTTTTCAAGTTGGCAAAATCTGACTGCACCACTGGATAGAGGGCGCAAAAGTACTGTAGGTTCATTCAGAAAAGTCTGGAAAATTCTTTTGGAAATAAGTAAAAAAATCGGTTTTAAAAACATGGCAAGGTTTGCTCGTAATTTTACAAAATTTTTCGTAGTATTCACGAGGAAATCGTGCAAATCGTCTAAAACTGGGTATAGGCAGTTCCCGTGGGAATTTCGGGAATCTGACTGCACCACTGGATAGAGGGCGCCAAGTACTGTAGGTATCAGTCGGAAAAGTCTGGAAAATTCTTTTGGAAATAAGTAAAAAAATCGGTTTAAAAAACATGGCAAGGTTTGCTCGTAATTTTATAATAATTTTCGTAGTATTCACGAGAAAATCGTCCAAATCGTCTAAAACTGGGTTTTTTAGCCAGTTCCCGTGGGAATTTCGGGAATCTGACTGCACCACTGGATAGAGGGCGCCAAGTAATGTAGGTATCAGTCGGAAAAGTCTGGAAAATTCTTTTGGAAATAAGTAAAAAAATCGGTTTTAAAAACATGGCAAGGTTTGCTCGTAATTTTTGAAAAATTTTCGTAGTATTCACGAGGAAATCGTGCAAATCGTCTAAAACTGGGTTTTTTAGGCAGTTCCCGTGGGAATTTCGGGAATCTGACTGCACCACTGGATAGAGGGCGCCAAGTACTGTAGGTATCAGTCGGAAAAGTCTGGAAAATTCTTTTGGAAATAAGTAAAAAAATCGGTTTTAAAAACATGGCAAGGTTTGCTCGTAATTTTTGAAAAATTTTCGTAGTATTCACGAGGAAATCGTGCAAATTGTCTAATGCAAATTGCCAATTGCCAATTGCCAACTGCACCACTGGATAGAAGGCGCCAAGTACTATTTTCTGTGGGAATTTTAGGGTGATTTTGGCGTCATTCGATAGAGGACATCGAGATCTACCTTTTGAAATTAAAAGTTCTTTGAAGAGTCCTCATACTGTTGAGATAATGAATCGCTCAATTTTTATTGAGATGATTATACTCCAGATGATAATAATATCAAACCTCTACAGTCGAAATTCCTGTGGAGACAGAAAAAAACCAAGGGCAATGTTTAAAAAAAACTAAACCATTTCATTTTTCATCATCTATTAAAAATATTTTACATTTTTTCGGTTATCATTTTTTGCTCATCATCATATGGGATTTTTTGTGTGAACTTTGTGATTCAATTAATGTTCATAAAAATGATTCAGTAACGCAGTAAAAAGAAAATAATAATATGTCATTAAAATTCCAGCCCTGAAACTGAACCCATTTTAAAAATATTATTTCATATGTCAAAAAACTTTACATTTATCCTAAATAAAATCCGAATCCAATATTTTTTCTTCTTTCTTTTTCTTCTAAACAAAGAATTTTAACAATCAAAGCGAAAGAATCCCGATCGAATCGGTTTGTAAGAATTTTATTTTCTTCGAAAAATCGCAGTTAAGGTTCAAAAGAATTCTTTTCATATATATTTTCTTTAAAAAGAAATTTTTTTCTTAATAACTATGTGAGAAGAAAAACACATTTAACGAGAATGTAGATTTTTAAAATTATTCTTTTCAATTAATTTGTTCAAGAAACCCTGCAAAAATAGGCTATATTTTTAAAAAAAAGAAAAAACAATGTTCTCTGCGCGAGCAACGTCATTAAGTCAAAAACGAAGTTTTGCTAAAGAGCGGTGATGTCGTCTGCTTTTTTTTTGAAAGAGCGTTGCTCGTTTGTTTTCAAATTTTAAATCGCTTTAAAACCCCTATTTCTATACAACGACGGCTTCAAGTATTTTTTTTTACAAAGTCACTTAATCAGAAAAAAAATGTCCGTTTTTTTAAAAATTACCAGCATGCAAATGCCTTAACTCCCAAAAAATAGCACGATTTACTATAATAAATCACACTACTAGCCTAATCAAAATATTATAAACAGACCTACTGAGGTTGTAGACTATTTTTACTAAAAAACATCTATGGTCAGAAGTTTTCAATAACAGATCTCTTTTTAACATATAAGATGTAAAACGGCACTTAGGGCGAAAAAATTTTCTTTTTTACAATTTTTTTAAATAATCGATTGTCGTCAATTCGCGCGTGCGGGGTAGAACAAGAAACAACACATCTTAATTACAACCAACGTAACAAACATAAATTGAAAATTAAACAACGTTATTGTGCTAATTTTTTTGTTTCATTTTGACATTGCATCGACTGGTAATTCCCGCTTACTGCAGTTATTTAAAAAAAAAATTTTCATAAATGGAAGACCGCGCAAGCGGGTTCGAGTCATTTCTCTCCTTGTTTTTTTTTTACACATTTTTCTCCCAACATTTCCAATTGCTTATAAAACATAAAGTGACATTTAGTTATATTTTTATCTCTGTACATTTAAATTATTTCTATAATACTAAGGTGAAGTCTTTTTTTTTATATAAATGAATCAAGTGACTTGGAGACAAAGTTGACCAGCATGCTACAACAAAATAATTTCATTTAAATGCATTGAAAGGCAATGGCGTCGTGGCGTTAAATAGAAAGCCTGAAATCAATCACAAGATTAATGTCTCTTTAATTGTCTGATAAATTCATAAAATTCTAAACCAGCTTAGGTTAAGTAGAATTATGAAGAGGAGCCAAAACAATTTTGATTTGAGGCTGTCTAAAATTCATTACAAAAAAATAACGCTAGATGGCAGTGACGCGCTTAAAATAAATAAAACGGGAAGAAATATGGCCGAATTAAAGCCATTGCCTTTCTTACAAATTTTTTTTTAAAAAATTAAAAAAATTTGTGGATGAAGCTGGTAACTAATTAAAAAAGATATGGATAATCTTTAAAAAAAATTTTGAATAATAAATTTTAAATTCATCAGAGAAAGTAATTAGTCGCATATAATAATTGGTCCGATTTTTTCTTTTTTTCTTGAAGGGACGGGTGTTTTTTCACTACTGATTTTCCATTCTAAGTGGTTTTTTAAATATAAATAAAAAAAAAAATTGTGTAAACTATTTTTTATGCTATGTTTATGCTTTTACGACAAAGAAAAATCCTTCACTGTGCTATTAAGCTCGTAATAAAATTTAAAACATTTCTGAGAGGTTTCCGAACGGTAGATATGTTTTTTTTATTATCGTTTAGACAGCGAAAATAATAAATAAACTAATTGGGCGTTTAAAAAAAAGATTGTGCGTGTTTTTCGAAACGAAAAATTTGATCACCAATAATATAGTTTAGTCTTGCGGCCTGATTAAAACTTAAAAACAACAAATAAATCATGAGCAAAGGTTCCAATTCCTAAATTCTATCCTTTTTCCTCTCTTCTGTTAGGAAACGGTCGATGGGAAGTCCTCTTGTAGCCATTTTCTCCTTCAACACAAAAATTGTCTGATGACGTCAGGATACTTCTTGATGCTTGAGCTTCACGTCGCTGTCGTTGAACGAAATTATATTAACTTCACTAATTTTCAAGGAGCGCTTCACTAAAACATCAATACACTTCACCAAAAATATTCTGTTGTCCAAAGGCCCAAAATATCAATTTAAAATCAATTTAGGACACAAGCTTTTTAAAAGATGCAATTATTTTGAAGCCCAACCAATGACTTAAATGTATGTCGTCTGCTCATGCGCCGCCATGACAGTTTAGAAAAAAATGTGCTTTTTGTTTCTTATTACAGATATCATCGGAGCTGTCGTCGACAGTATGAGCAGTTTCTACACATTTAAGCCCAGTCCAGCAAAATAGAAATAATGGCGATCAGGGCTTTGTAAATGATGGCCCTCTGAAGATCTAGGTGCTTTGTAATTATTGGTCAAAACAAGAGAGAGAATGAACTGCTGAAAACGCTTCGTGATTGCTGGTTTTCTTTGCGTGACTCCAGGCAATTCGTAAAACCTCAACTGGTCAACTATTGTAGTAATTTATGCTTCTTTGATTCGTGAAAATAATAAGCAATAAAAAATGTATGCTTAATTACACTCTTTTTCCATCACAAATACCGACCAAGATCTAAGTCAATAGAAAATGCTAACCAGTTGAGGTTAGGAAATGTCTAAAAACTCACGAAGGAAATTTACAATCCAAAAACTGAGATTGACATGACCACTCTCACCTTCAAGTCTCTTTAGCCAAAACAATTGCATCTTAATATACGACACGAGCACAAAAACATCGAAATCATTCCCATTACAAAAAAAAATCATTTGGCAATTCAATAAAATTAAAAAAACAAAATCAAGCCATAAGACTTATTTTAAAAAATAAACTAATGCTGTCAACTCTTCCATTGATTTCCCTATCCATCCACCCGCTTATGGGAAAAGGATCATTCTTCTAATAAAACTTCATAATTGACTGTTTAAAACAAGCCTGAACTGGCTTTTATTTTAAAAAATATAGAATTTAACATTTTTCTTTAATTCCTCTTGATCAAGTTTTCTTTTAAAAAGTTAATTAAACATTGCATATAATAAATTAACCTCCTAAGGCGGAATTCAAAATTATTCATACTAATTTAAAAAGAAGAAAAAAAAAAATCAATTGAAAAATAAAGCAATCATTACCAATTCTTCTTTAAATCAACATTTTTTTTTTTTTTAAGTATAAAAATCATAATAAATAAATAAATGCGGGGATGAGCGTATATGACTCCGTAAGCGACTTGAACATTTTTTTAAAAATCTTTTCCCACTTAACAACAAAATATCTCGAGCTTTCATACTTTCACTTTAAATAAAGAGGTTTAACAGTGAATCTATGATTGCATTTAAAAAGATCAATTTTTTTCGATTAGAGAACACACGAGGTTAGGAAATAAAAACAGATCAACTGTAGCGCGGGTATCCATTCAAAAAAAAAAAAGTTTTCGAGAAAATTTTCACTGAAATTTACAATAAATACTTCCTTTGTTGTGATTTTTTCCCCCTTCTTGAAACACCATATTATTAGAAACTTTTTTTTGTTTAATTATTATTTTATACAACGACATAGTCACTAACGAATTAGACACCTTTGGTCCATCGATGCCCCACTCGCATTTGGTTATTTTTCACTAAATAGCAATTTTTGCAAAAACTTTTCTTTAAAATTATTAAAAACCGATCTTCAATATACTCTTTTCATTTCTTCATAAGGTGTTTTGTTTTGTTTTTTTTTTTTTTTTAATATTAAAAAGATATTTTTTATATTAGTCTTTATAGGAGTACACACAGTGACTTCTTTTTTTGTTTTTGTTTTTTCTCTGGCGATTTTTTATTGATTTGTCGTACTAAGTCGTAGAATATCTGAAAAGACGAACAAATAATTAGTAAAAAAATGACATATAACAGCTTGTCAGGATTTTATACTGCAGAAAAGAAAGAGGTTTGCTAAGTTTTCAAATTGAGGTTATGTTGCCATTTAATGAGACCTGATGAACATTAAAGCCGGCAATAAATAATTTTTATCATTAAGAATTGGTCTGTAAATAAGTTTCGACTAGAATACTAAAATGAAATAAATTCAGCATTAGCCGTCTGGGCAAAAAAATGAGGTTTAGTGATTGTAAAGATTAAAAACTGGAACTAAATTAAATTTGAGGTTATGTAGCAATCTAACCCTCAAAATAGATTTTGATGATTTTCAGCATCAAAGCAAGGACTAAGTAATCTTTGATGTAAAGAGTTGAGGTTATGTTGACCATCAAAATTCAAAACTACTTTTCAATGATATTCGATTGATAAACTAGAATTGAATAAAGTTCAACACTTGAAAATAAAAGGAAAATATTATTTGACATAAACAAATTACTGTCTGCAACTGTACAACACTTCAGCTTGAACTTTGATCATCTCTGGCACTGTAATGTATTTCACTCCCACTAGCATAAAAAATTGTAACTATTGGCATTGAATTTAAGGTTGGGATTAAGAGTTTTGACTGTAACATTTAAACTTCTCAGAAAATTTGAGTTTAATCGGCACTGAGTGATATTTATTATTAAAAGTTGAGGTTATGTTTGAGTTCCACATTTGATGACTCATATGTCAGTTTTGACAATCTTAGTTAAAGCATTTAGTTCATGCCTGTTCCTTTATCAACAATTAATTTTTTGATATATGAGCTTAAATTGTTAAGATAAAAGAAATCCAAAAATTTGAGGTTATACACTAATAATCTGTTGTCAAAATTGAATTCACATAATAAATTTTGACCACAACTTTTAAGTTTATGAGACTTTAGCTCAGTAAAAATGAAAATTATAATGCAACTATAAATTATGTTAAAGCTTTGCCTCCTTTTTCCCTGGGGAAAAAAATAGTTCTAAAGTCTCATTTATGCATTACACTTTTCTCAAATTCAAAATAAATCCTTTAAGAACCAAATAAAACAATCAATTTTCAAAGGATTGAATAAGAATCAACTGTCACTAATTACCCTTAAGCCTATTGAACTTCAGAAACTACAACCAAGATTAAATTTGCATTCGGTATTAAAAATTGATGAAAAACTTAGAGTCAGTATTCTTCGACTTCTCTAAAATGACAATTAGGGATTGTATAACCTTTGCCTTTCCAGATTGAACATAAACTTTTAAATTCGCGACGCAGATTTTTCTCAAAATCACGAATCCTAGACGATTCCAAAAGCACAACGTGAAATAAAAATTATACTTACATCATTAACATTGACTTTGGCTTTGGCAGATGTTTCCATAAAAGCACAATTAAACTGTCGAGCTAAATTAATACCTTGATCCTTCCCAACGACTCTTTCTTCTTCCAAGTCACATTTATTACCGACGAGCACCATAGGGACATCGTCCGTATCCTAGGAAAAAAAATCGTTTACATTCATTTTCCTTCGCTCACAAAATAGATATTTTTACATTAAATCATGTAATTTCGAAAGGATTTTCGAAAATCTGATATAGCGTCTGTCGTAACAAAAAGCAATCCTCTTTTTTAGATAAATAAATGATTAGATAAATAAAAATTAGCCCGTAAAAAAAAATTCCAAGACGAGACGCCATGACACTTAACTTAGTTCAAAAACTTGCCACTGGAGAGCTAATGACTCTTTCCAAGCATCAAATCAGCGTCATTATCGAAGCTTAGGTTTTTATTGAATGCTTAAACACGATTTTCTTCATTTTTTGTGAATGATTTATTGCATTCGTAGTGAAAAAATAATATAAATAGAACGCATGAGCCAATTGCAGAACAAGCCGACTCTGTCTCGTTTCAAAAAGTCTCACTTTCGATCCTTGGAATAATAAAACAAACGAACAACTTACTTTAACTCGTAATATCTGTTCCCTTAGGTCTTGTAGATCGTTAAACGTGGACTGGGCTGTTATTGAATATACAAGAACAAATCCTTGGCCATTTTTCATATATAAGTCTCTCATCGCTGTGAATTGTTCCTGGAAAACATTCCCATAATAATTACATTAAATCACAATGAGACCATCATATAACGAGAAACGCGAGGGGATTAAACTGTCACAAGAAAATCTCCCAACTTAATATCATAACAAGGGACGAAGTTATGTTTTTAAAAATAATTCAAAAATTGTTTTATCGATATACACATACTCTCCTAATTACAATCCCTTCATTAATCATCATTCCTCTGTTATAATAAAAAAAAAGTTTTTTTTTAATTAACCCTTTTTTTTTTACAAAAGGGAGAGAGAGATGTACGTACCGTGCCCGCCGTATCAAGAATCTCTAACATACATTGCTGACCGTCTACTTCGACTTGTTTCCGATAGCTATCTTCGATTGTTGGATCGTATTTTTCGACGAAGATCCCTTGTACGAATTGTACGGTTAAAGCTGATTTCCCTACACCTCCGCTCCCCAGCACCACGATCTTGTATTCCCTCATTCTGGCCGTTTTGCCGACGTTTTAACAAGCTCGTTCACTGCAAAATAAAGAAAAACAAAGTTAGGAACGAATAACAGTTTTTATAGTCGATTCTGGAAGAATTTGGGATCGTTTTGATCAAAAGACATGCATGAGCTTGGTTCAAAATGGCATTACAGGCTGAGCGCTTGCCTTCTGAGAAAGCTGATGTTGTTTTAGTTTATGAAATGCTCACTGGAGGGCTCTAAACTGGCTTAGGCCTCTCGAAACTGGCACTAGGCAGCTGTAAAGTAGCTTTAGTTTGTTAAAACTGCACTAAAGCGCTGAAGTAGCTTCAGTTTGTCGAAATAGCCGCTAGAGAGCGTTAAAGCTTTATAGGACGTGCTGATTTACCTAAATTAGCCCTTTAAAAATATCTCTAGCCATAAAATCCCTAAAAATACCACAAAAAATTCACTTATTAAAAATTGCCATAAAAAGATAACAGCTTGGCAAGAAAAATTACGCGAATGTATTGATTTTTATTTTTCCGCATCATCTTCTCGTTTAAATAAATTTTATCTACATCAAGATTAGATAAGATACCTTTCAATTATTTCCATTTCCCTATTCTAGGAACATGCTACAATTTCCAAAAAAAGTATTTCAACATCGAAACATTTAATCTTATTTGCATCATCACCTTGAAATTTACATGAGGCCATAAGCAAATATGCTCTTGCGATTCGGCTTTTTTCCTTCATATTTTACTATATTAGATAAGGTCGAATGTTTACATTTTTTTGTAAAGTGCAATGACGTTCTTTAATTTAAAAGTTAAAAGTATTGAAAGGAATATGAGATTAGAGGAGGACAATTGGGCTTAAAAGACAGGAATTTAGCTTGACGAAAAGAAATGTGATGGGTCTTCTGGATATCAGTAAACAATCCATCAGGTAAAAACGAAGCAAAAACCTTTCATTCATATAAGCATCTTCTTACTATTTGACCAATCAAGGCAAAAGGGCTCGATTCAACTTTTGTAAAGAAATCTTTAAGTGGGCACAATATTTTTCCGACTCAAAATAACCGACTTACAGCCAAGTTAAGCTTCGGCCATTAACCCGACCCACAATACACAAAATTCCCTGGAACCCCAACCTCACCAAACAAAAACACAAAAATAAAAAAACCCTTTCCCTTTCAAAAAAATTTTCCTTTACTTCTTTCCCTTTTCGCTTTTTGAATGTGGGAAGAAATGATGCAACCTACGGCAGCGTGGTTATATTCAAATCTATAACTCTCGATTATATTCTCTTCTCTCTCTCTCTCTCGCCCACGTTTGATTCTTTCGTCATCTATTCACCCATCGATTCATTAGGTCGGGTTTATACCCGAGATCGAATTGTTCCCATTTAATCCCTATTATCTACCGCGTGATATTAATTACTCTTCGGCAACGTCTTATATCCCCTTCAATTACGTTTTATAAAAAAAATTACTTTTACGATAAGGATCTAGCCGATGTGGAAGAAAGGAAAGAAGAAACGTCAGTATATTACGTATATAGAGTTAATGGAGATTAATTATTTCGTATAGGATTTCATCGCGTGTGTGTGTACCGGGAAAGGATTTTCGAGAGAGAGAGAAAAATCTTATCGCGGGGAGGCAAAAACAATATAACGATTATCAAAACACACAAAAACAGTTAATGCTCTACCTGTTTCTCATCAATAATTCAAAGATCCCCTGAAATTTCCTTTTAATTTTTAAAGGTAAAAATTGTAAAAGGAAATTTTCACCTTAGAGTGTCTCCTGATGTTGCCTGAATTAAGGATCACCTACATCTGTAAATAATTGGAGATTCTGTTATAAAAAATTTGAAATGAAGAGTGTGCGTTTTTCAGGTGGTTGAAAAAAATTTTTCAATATGATAAATTCTAATTGAGTTACTAAGAAGCAATGCTAAGGAGCTTAAAAGTAGCTGACGCTGGAGGGCGCTGATGGCGCTTTAGTATGTGAAATGGCCGCTTGAAAGCGCTTTAGTTCGTAATATCGCCACCACAGAGCACTAATGTCACTTTACTAGGTAAAATGGCCGCATGAGAGCGCTAAAATGCTTTAACTTGTTGAAACTGTCGCTAAAAAGCTTTAAGTATAGCTTAAGTTTTAATGGCCACTGGAAAGCGCTACTGTCGCAAATGGTTAATTATTACTCAACTGAAAATTGAGCCCAAATTAACCCAGTTGAAAGCACGATTGGAAAAATTAGAAAAAAAATGGCGTACTTTCGATTGATCACTAGGTGTTAGCGACCTGGGAAAAAGCTATAAAATCTTATCTTTCAGACGTGCTAATTATTTTTTCGTTACTATGAATAATTAAAACGTATTGTTTGTAGGAAACTTGGTGAGGTCATATCCATATAATTTTTATTCAAATAAAATATTTTAATGACTCGAATCGAAAATTTAGCCAAGATTTTAAAAAATCAAATCAAAGCTAGATAATTCGTCAAGCTTTTTTTCAAAATAATTATATTTTAATGTGTAAGTATTAGGAAACCACCTACAAGCAGTCAAATAAAAACTGGACCCATAAGTATTGCGTAAATAATCAAATCGTATATTTATTCAAGTTTTTGTTGATCGCTACCTAAGAAATTTGCCAGGCTATCAAAATTTCAAGAGAGATAATAATTGATAACGCCAGAAAGCTTAAGTTAGCTAAATTTGGCTAGTTATAAAGTTTAGCCAATCATGGATCAAAAATTCTGTGAGCACTCAATCTTTTTATGGGTTTTTTTGTAGCTCTATTTTAACCTCAACTGGTTACAATTTTAGCAGCCTAGTAGTGCTGAATACTTCTTTGGAAAAATTTTTTTGCACTAAGATTTTTTTGCAAAAATTGCATTCCCTGAATGACTCATTTCTCTAACCGGCCACGAATATTAATTAAATACTTAAAAAGGCCTATTTATTGAATTACGTAATCGAGTATTTATTCAAATAGAATTTATCATAGGAAATCCCCTCGACTCCAGCTCGTCGCACACCATGCATAATTATCAAACGCCTAAAAATCCATGCAAATGGCAAAATCCTCCATTTCCCGGACAAAATTTAAAATTACAAAACACATCACACTCTGTACATATAAAACAGTACATTTAAAAAACAGTTAACTCCCATCAAGACGGCCTTGAACATTTAAATGTTGGTGTTACGTTCCCGCCATTTCCAGAAATTCTTGTGGGTTCATATATAGGGCCAACGAGTGCCAGAGGCATGACTTTAAAAATAAAAAAAAATTTCTACTCCACATACCATATCACCTACACGCGTAACATCTTTAGCAATAAAAATTCAATATATAAAACGGCGCTAAGAACTTCAAAAAAAAAGTAACCCCAGGAGCAAAACAATAAAAGTAGGCGTAACTAGCCTCCCTAAGAATTATTCCATCGCATGATTTTTTTAATAAGCCCCCATTTAATGGTCCTATTAAAGAATATTTTCCCACACAGTATCCCGAAAAAAGCATTGAAACGACTTCCGTTTCCGCCTTCACATTTCAATCCTACTTGAAAGTTTCTTTCTATTCCTGGAAAAGGAGCTTTTTCACATTTAAACTGACAACATATCTCGAAAGACCTTCAATTTCGAAGAAAAACTGATAAAACACGAACCTACACATATAAACACAAAAATATCAACGTACAGGATATGCACAAGGGCGTAGTCATCGCGTTTTGCAGGAGGGACCACCTCGTATTTTTTTAAAATTTTTTTTAGGATATAAACAGGTAACGCATCGCCTCCTCGTGTCAATCATACTTTCTAAAATATTCAAAACGGAAGTTCGGTTAAAAAAATGACTCAAGAAAATTACTCAGAGGGATGAATCATAATTCCCTCCAGGGTTTATGCATTCCTCATTAAAAAAATTAACTCTAGGTTCATTTTTTTTTGATTTTACAGTTCATTGAACAACTCAAACTGCAGTCGACAATAGTAAGCAAAACCTAACCTAAAGTCGACAAAGCTTTTTAAGCCATTTTCAAATTTATCATACTTGAATTAAAAAAGTCTATTATAATTTTGTTTGCTAATCATTTAAAACTGTAAAACCAAAATTCAAATAGAAATTTCACCACTGGAATCATCGAAACTATCTTAATTTCACGAAACGCTCCCAATATTTAAAACTATTCCCCCACGATTTGTTATTAACAATCTTTACCAACCAATTTTGGTTATACCAAATCCAACTCATAAAGTCCTTTCATTTCCCAACTCCTGCAAATAGCTAATAAAAATAACCCTTCCATTCCCTTAGGCTCGTCCCTTAAAAATTAACTTTTCCAATTCCCAATCACTAATTTCCGGTCCGCCGATCAACGTAAACGGTTGTAAACAATAATTAACACGAGCCTCCCGAAAGTTTTTATCTATTTTTACCTCTTTGATTTAGTGAAAAACCCCAAATTCAATCAACCGGATGGGGATCAAAGGTCAAAGCTTGTTAAAGGATCCAAGCGACAGGTAAGTTTGAAGTTCAAAGCGAAACCTCTAAGTGTTACCAATTACTACAAATCAATGCAAAGGTTAAACTTGTTACGTCAGAATCATTATGCAAAACATTCATATCTTGTCCACTTCAATGACATTTAAACCATTCAAGTAGCACTTAATATTGTTAAATACCTTAACGTCAAACACTAATTGTTCACCATGAGTCCAATCGCACAAACTTAAAATGATAAACGAAGATATCATGCTTTTGTTTTGCACATTATCAAAACTCACTATTTTTTACTTTTTTGTTAACGAAAGGGAAATCTGTTGCTTCATTGGATGTCCCCATGTATCATAGACAACAGTAAATGAATTACACCAATAAGCGTTAATTAACGAAAAAAAAAAGAAACGAACAATTAATGATTTTAGTACGTTTAATCAGCTCTATGCTTGTGGTATGTGAGATTCACTCATTATCACAAATGGGCGTTTATTGGTCCAAGGGCAAAATGAGACAAGACACATGCATCAGCCTTTTGACACCTCAGATATTAACCCACATATTTGATATATCACAATGAGCATAATTGCACTAGTCCCCGAACAAACACATAATAATATTAATCATAATCCTTACCAGAGAAGAAGATATTCGATTCGAGATTCGAACCGGGCGTTTTTTTTTTTTCGGTTTAGTGAAATTTTTACTTTGCGACTACTAGACCGCCATTCTCGCACCGAGACTTTCGATTACCCGTTTCCCGCTATGACACCAAACGCATGTATTTACATAAATGACCGTACGAAAAGGTTTCGTCTCACCTAGGAACGGTTCCAAATTCGATATTTTTAAACATCCGAATTGTTATTCGTAAAATTATAATGAAATATCTAATTCAATTGGGCGATGGCTGCTGCACTTCGCGCATGCGTTGTTGATGGTTATTTGGGTTACGGTGAAAAAAAAATTAACTCCGATTTGATTCCAACCTAATCCGGTTAAATGATAAATAAAAGTATGAAATATTTTCCTTTCGTATTGAATAATAACATTTCCGAAAACATAAATTAGTCTCTGGATTAGATAAAAAGTAAAAATTCTTACCGGTCAACGGAGAAATAAATAAAAAGCACTCGAGTAATTGCAGTACATATTCCGTTTTGACGCCATTCTTTTTTCTAGAAATCTAATGACGTCACTACCGTCGCTATGATCGTTTCTGAACGCACGTCAACGCCTCCTTGATTTCGTTCATTTTTTTTCCTTTACCATGGAAAATCATTTGTTTTCAATTAAACCTAATTTTGCTCCTCTCCAAACCCTTTTAGATATTCTTTTTTATTCCATAGAATATCGAATGAAACCCATAAGAACATTTATAAATGAAATAAATATGAACTTACCGGCGAATAAAACGTTAAAGACCCTTCAATCCCGGATAACAAAACTCGTCGTCATGGAAATTTCGTGCCGTTTAATTTATGATTATTTGTCAGGACAAATCCCTTTTTAATAACATACCAAATCTTATTTTAATATCGTCTTTATTTTTTTTTCTTTTAATAAAACTTATTAAATCGATTTTACAAGCATTAATTTGGTACAACGTAACATTCATAAAAAAGAATGGTTTGGTCTTTTTCCCGCGTAAAGAGGTAACAAAAATCACACAATAAGAAATATATTGGTCAACAGAATATTGCTATAAATCATTTAACATTGATAATATAATTGTATAAAAAATTCAGTAAACTTTTTCGCAAGATTCGGACGGTTTATTGGGCAGATGAGTTTGCAATTGTTTTTGAGCTTTCTTGAAATTCCCTGATTATAACAATTATGCCGTTTCGTTTTAGCTCTCTTTTCTATTAAAATGTTGCATCAAATACATAGACTATGATATAATTGTGATCTAACTTGACTGGATTGCTGATTAAAACGGAAATGTGAGATCAAAAGCCGAACAGGACCCAAAAACACTATTATTAGAGCTATAATTACACCATTAAAAACAGCAAGCAGTAAAATATGTAACTGAAGACATTTAAAACTTAAAATACCATATCTGTTTTTTTTCATGAACAATCAGATGTTTGCTTTGTTCGTAAACGAGAGAGCTTGAACAAACTGATAGAATCCAAAATGGCTGACTGCAAAATTTTATTTGATGCAAACATTTTAAATCAATGATTTTACATTTCCTTCGTTATTTTTTTTAATCTCAGCGCGATATTAAAAAATTTTATTTTATTAAAAATTAGAAGCATGCATTTTGAAAATCATTTCATTTTTAAATATGAATATTATATATATATATGGCTCATTAAATAACAAATAATAAATTAATTTCACTATGTGACATTATTTAAAAAAAATTTCTCAAACTATTATTCTTTTCAGTAAAAAAAAATCCCGATTAATAATATATAACTCTTTCAAAAAAAACTTTGGATAAATAAATTGTACTAACTCTCAGACCGTCTCGCCTGTTTTGTTTTCTCCTTGCCTTTTATATTATTTCTTAGGCACTTTTTAATAATTATTTCAAAAAATACTAACTAAATTAAAAAAGGATCTGTTAATTTCGTTATGAGTACTGTAACAGGTCATATTCTTGCTAAACTAAGAACATTACTATATTTTGCTACTGGCCGTTTTCAACTTAGCAACTCGTCGAATTTCGTGGCGGTTGATAAGGCAGTAAACCATCTAAAAATAGTAAAGTCATTTTGTACTATAAAAAAGTAACGTACGCTTAGAGGTGGAGTTTTTCTGTTTAGCAGCTAAAAAAATATTTTTTTCGCCAAGGGGGCTTTTATTTTAATGGGACAGAGTTTTTTGTTGCTCAAAGGATATCGGGGCCCTGAAGGAAAGATCATGTTAGGGAAAAAAGGGACCGAGGGATGGAGGGCATATTTTGGAACATATGACTAGAACTCCTTCGCTTCTCTTAGCTATAAACAGAGGCCTCCATGCGTCAGAGGGCTCTCTTATAAATAAAATGATTGATAAAAAGGTCAAAGGCTTCACTTACCGTTCGGTAGATTCTTCGCCATCAGCGTGGAACACAAGCGGTGATTGTTGTGGATGTGTCAGTGAGAATATTAATTTTTTGTCGACATCTTCAATATTTTCCTGACGGAAAAAAAACACAATTCAGTATTTGCCCAGTTAAATATAAAACAAAATTTGCAAAATAACTTACTTCAGCGCGTTTAACATCATAACCCAATACTGGAATGGTTTCTAGCGCTAGAATATCTTCACTGGCTCTATAAACGTATAGCACATGTTCCTTTAAAACGTACCAAAATAATTTCCAGGATTTCCGGGATTTCCTGTAAATATTTCATCAATTAAAAATCACTACTTCAATTTTTTTTTAAAAACAAAAAAATTGTTTACCTATTTAGCCAACCACTTATCGTCGATTCCGAATCATTTGCCGACACTTCTTTCAACCTTGGAGGAATAAACTTTTGTTTTCTCCAACTATTCGTAGCCGTAGATTTTATAAACTTTGATTTGATATCCAAATATGCATTATGTACCTCCTCCCCTTCAGATCTTAGCATGTCTTTCAAATATTCATATATCGAATCCTCTGAATCCTCATAATCCTTTAATAAGCTATCAAAACATAAATCGCATACTTTTTCAGGTTTGAATTTTTTATACTGCAAAGGAGCTTGATTAGCCACACATTTCCCACAAACAACTCTTCCGCACGCCCGACAATGATGCCTCCTGAATATCGCGGTGAATTCAGCCGTGCAAATCTGGCACATAGTAACTTTGCTGTCCTGTATCCAGACAGGAGCTTCTTTACCTAATTTAAAGCTTTCAGTCTCTGGTAATTTAACATTCATAAATGTCTTTTGCCTTGATATAAAATCTTCTATGGCTTTTAGTAATGTATCTACCCAATCCTTTCGTTCGGACTCGGATTTCGCGCATAAAATGAAACTTTTGGTAATACTGTAGACTGTGAAGGAATGAGGATATTTTTGCTCTTCATTACAAAATACTTTCATCCCGTTTAATGGCAATACTTGATGGATTTTTAAATAGTTTTTAGAATACGTCGTGTGGAGTAGACAGTCGTTTAGCTGGAAGAAAAAAATAATATAATTAGTAGTTGTTGCGGCGGAAAAAATGAAATGAAATGAATCAAATTCTTACTAAAATAAAAAATCTATCTTTAACAGTCTTTCTACATATTTTTTCTAATGAGCCGTCTTTGATGAATTCCCTGCCTGGTTTAATTAATTCGAAATCACCCAATAGAGATTGGTAATGCATGAGCCTTCCATTTAGATCCTAAAAAAAAAATATAATCAAATATCATAACCTAACTTAGTTAAAAGGAAATTTTTGTTCAGCAACTTTCAAGTGTACTTGAGAATTTTTTTTTCACGAATAAAATTCGAGGTTAAAAATAGAATCACGGTGAGGCCAATCCAGTTACCATCACAAAAACTCACCCCATCTTTCATACTCCTATTCGCATGATCCGCCACTTCGCATACAATTTTCAAAGCACTAAGCGTATCCGCATAATCCGGTGAATTTCCATCCAAATGCTTCAAATAATCATTAAGCAACAACCTATACTGAGGTATCCTTTGCACTGGCTTCAACATATAATGTTTAATTGTTAATTTTTTACAACGTTCAGACGCTTCAAATTCCTTAACCTCTCTCCCGAATTTCGGATATTTAGCAATGCATTCATCTAAATAATTAGTCTGCGTTTCGAAGCTCTGAATATAACTCGTGTACATTTTTAAAAAAGCTCCCTTCTTAACAATGACATCAGCTATTTTTGGATTCGTTTCCCAATTTCTAATCCTTTCTTTCATATCAGCTAATAAATCTTCGTTTAAAGTTTGTAGTTGCGATAGATGATTTAGAATTTTACAAAGGTCGCTTATCGGAATCACGTTATTTTTGTTTTCGTGATTGCGATGTTCTATAAAATTTCTAAAATCTACATTTAAAAGTTTTAGGACGTCTATAAATACTTCTTCGGATGTCATTAATTCTTTAGCTATTAAGAAAGCTTTGTTGGTTTTGGTGGCAGCGTCTTGAGGCATTTCCAAACGCTGCACGCTGTCTTTATCGTCATCTGAGTCGCTATTTTGAGTTTCTTCAGAGTATCCGCTTTGAATGCTTTCAGGTATGCTGGTATTCCAATCGTTTTCGTCTCGGCGAAGGATTCGAGGCTCAGGAGTATGGCCTAAAAAATTTTAAAAGGATATGAATCAATCTTGCAGATTATATTTAAAAATTTATTAGAAAAAATCTTACCTGTATTTCTTATTTCCGGCAAGGAAATAGCTCTAGAACGTTCAGTTAAATCCGCATCACTCCCCATAGTATTTGGGGATGTATAAAACTGACTAGCACATCTCTCTTTTTTCTCAGTCTTCTTTTTATGGCCTTTACCAAACGAACCGAATAAATTAAATCGTTTAACAAACCCTAAATTTTCCGAATCCGATGAATTGAGTTTGCTTAAACTTTCAGACGAGCCTTTAATATTACTTGGAGCTACGTCATGGACAATAGGCGACAGTGATTGCACCGCATCTAAAAAAAAAATAAAACTATCAAAATACATTCCACCCTTTTTGATAACGTCTCAAAAACATTTTTTTCTCACTTATCAACATAATTATCAAATAAACTTTACACACTACGATCTGGCCTCGTGAAAATTTTTCTACCAACTATTTGAATAATTACACGAGTTTACTCATTCATTCATTAACTTTTTTTCTTAATTCATACAACGAAATAAGAAAGAAAATTGAAAAATTTAATACGTAAAGCGACTCAATAATGTCGCGTGTAAACATTAGCATGATTCATTTTTTGATAAGAAGAAAAAATAAAAATTTAAACCGCAGTGAATCTGAACAAGCTGCATCTGAAGAGTGGATAAGACACGAGTTTTAGGCCTGGACGAGCTTTGCTAGAGACATTAAGTTTCTTTTTAAATCTTTCAGGGATTTTAAACTAGTTTCAGATATTCTGATCTCAGCCAAAGTCAGCTGAAACTTTCTGCGACTAAATCTAGGCCCTATTAAGTCGCCATAAGCCCAAGATGGGCCAAATAGAGGCTATTTAAGGTTACCTTGAGTTATTTCAAGCCGTAAAACGCCTAAGTAAATTTACAAGTTCAATGTAAACTTAACCCTAACCTAAGTTTGTTAACTTATCTATTATTTTTGTTACAAAAAAAAAACCTAACCTAACCTTGTTACATATTTACTAACTTCTAATTTCCAAGCCACTTTACTGATTTATACCTGTAAAAATAATCTGATCTTTCCCTCCATTCCCCTCCGACTTCCCATAATCCGATTTCAATTTCGGCGTAGACTCCACCAAACTTTCCACAGTAACAAATTCAAAACTATCAAACGATCCGGCTTCACCAAGCTTTCGATCACTGTTCTTATAAAGAAACGATTCCTTATAAGTCTCCTTTTTATCCTCCAACATGGGCTTTTCTTCCTCTTCCACCTTCGTCACTGAAGTTGTGCTAACTAATCGATGAAGAAAAGATTGCGGCACGTCATCGACCTTAGGCTGCATATGGCTACAGGAAAAAATACATAATCACACTTTTAAAATGGCGGTACTTATTAAAGATAAAAACCCGATAATTAGATAATAATTATCTCAAGTAGGATAAAGCTTTATAAGATTATATTATTTACGTCAAGAGACAATGACTTGATAACAATTTACCAAAAAAAATTTGCGAATTTTAAAACCGTTTAACATACCTTTGCTCATTATCGTTTCTTTCTTCAATGCAGTCTGCTTTCGATGTTGTTACATCATTATTGTTAACCATATTTTCTGCTTTGTTTACATAGTTATTATTCATAGGGCTGTAATTGTTGTTTAATAAACTTGCATCTTCTTGAGTCTTTTCATTTGACTCCTGAATGTTTAGCTCTTCAATTTTTAAGATTATTTCATTTTGGGAGGTCTCCAGGGGTTTGGTTGATGGAATTTTTTCTGCTACTCCATTGCAATCATGATTAGAGTTCCTATTATCACTAATATTATTGCTATTATAATCCTCTATTTCGTTGACAGCTGATAAGGAACTTGTAGCATTAATTTGACGTTCTGGTGATTCATGGCTATCGACTAGAGATTTGTAGCTTTCGCTTGAATCAGAACTGAAAAGAAAAAAGTTGAAGGTTACAATTAAGATAACCTCTAAATATTTGACAAACTATTTGTCATAACATAGACAAAAAATAATTACGAAAATGAATTTGTAGAACAAATTACAAAGAAAATATAAAATGACGTTGGATTTCAAAGAGCTTTGATTAACACATCTTCCAACGATTGTTTTCTTGGACTTTTTCCAAAGAAAATCTATTAATTTTAATTTTCAAAGAAAGAAAAGGGTCAAGAACCTAATTCATTAAAGTTGAAAGGAAAAATTAATAAAAATCAGGAAATCAATTTGCAGTTGCTTTGACATAACCTTAAAATTGTATTTAGCTAAACTTACCTCCTTCTCGTTTCAAATCCTTCAAAAGCAGAATAATATGTCTCCTCAATTTTTAAACTAGTACTCGTTGAAACACAAACTTGCTCCTCTAATTGCATCCTTTTATTTTTCTTCTTGCTATAATCAACAGTTGCATAAATTGGGCAACTAGACTCAATATTAGGTGAAGATGGCATACTATCCTGTGAATTACATGCTAAATCTAACTCTAACTTTAATTTTGGTTTACTTTTTATCCTAGGCCGAGGCGTTGGCGCTTCTTTGTCATCAATAACAATTGACCTTTCATTAGTTTTCCTGCTAATTTGCTGATAATACCTTATTGGAGTTTTTGAATTCTTATTCAACTCCCTAACCATCCAATTTAAATTTTCATTCCTAGCCAAACTTGCACTTTTTTGTTTATGACACTCCCACGGATCCGAAGGACTTGTCGGACTTTCCTTACTTGAAAATTTATCGAATGGATTATTTTTTGGAGTCCGTTTGGGTGATCTTGGAGGTCTCACAGGTGCACTATTACTTAATCCAATTTTTTTTGGTGATATTTCAGGTTTCGTTCGTGATGGTTTGGAATTTTCACTTTTAATTCTATTAGACTTTGGCGGTAACTGTGGTTTCGGTGATACTGCTGGTGGTTTTGGAGGTATTGTCTTATCACATACTAAAGATGCTGCATTCGAATTATTTAAAATTTCTTTTTTTGAAGGTAACTGAGTTGGACTAATCAACTTATTTTGAATTGAATAATTTGTCTGAGATGATGATGAAACTTGGGTTTTAGTGATAATTTGTGCTTTTGCAATTCGTAAATCTGATGCTGTTATTCGAGGCTTAGGTAAAAGGGCTGGTTTTGACTTTGGGTAATTTTTATTTAAAGCATCACTCGCACAATTATTATTACTTATCACTTCCGACTGACTAGATGATGTATGATTCTCGTCTGCCATAGCTGGTTCCTTTAAGTCACATAATTGCTTGGGAACATTCTTCTCTGTGACATGCTCATCATTTGAAAACATGACATTGCATTCAATTTTTTAACATCCTTCAACTTGATACCTGTAATATAAAAATTATAATTAAAATCTATCACATTTAGTCAAGGACTTTTACCTTAAAAAATTTTTTTACATGCATTTAATTTAATGTGTGTTAGCAATGTTATTACAATAGGCCCACCTTAATCAATTACATAATGGGTTTGCCCACTACAAATTAAGCTTAGAAAAGAGAATTTGAAGTAAATATTATTAAGAATTTAAAAAACACTTCTTATCACTGTTTTTCTGATGTGTGAAGGGTTTTGTGTGAAAAGTTCACAATGAAATCATCAATCACTGAATTCACCTGCATCTTAATATAGAAAACGTCAAAACACTATAAATAGAATTAATTGATTCAACATGGAGAAGCGTTTCTTACATAAATATCTTCATTACGTGCTACTTACTTGTTTTTCACTTTAAAGGAAACAAACTCAAGAAAATTGTAGATAAAATAAACAACGAAATACTTTGCGAGTAAGGAAAATATTTATCTAATAACCTATTTCCATTTTCAAACTCGTCTGGTTACAATGTTGACCTTTGTATATATGACCAACCTATGCAGTGCCGCCATTTTAACAGAAAAAAAATCGAAAGCATTTGAATTTCAAATTATTTAAATTTGCACGGTTTTTATTTAATTTTATGATAATTAAAATAAGGAATTAATTTCCCAAGTGATATTAATACCAGTTTAATTATTCGCAATGAGAAAATAATTAGAATTTTTCACTTTTAACGGTTGAAGCAGACGATGATTTGGAATATGGCCGCCGAATTTGAAAAAAAAAAAATGAATAACCGTTGAAAAATTTTGAAAAAGGCAAAGCCCAAATCTGCGAAATAATAATTATATGTAAACTTCGCGTAAAAAGGCTTTGCGATTTTTCAAGATGTGAAAATTCTATACAATAATCACCATGAACGCCATTTTTTTATATGAATGCTTTTCAAGATGAATTAAAGTACCCGAACAGTCTAAAACATTAAAAAACAATAAATTTAGACGGTACGAGTACCTCTATTCATCAAGTCATTGTTCCTTTCTTCCTGAGATAAAAAATATTACATCAATCCGTTGAAGTTTGGTCATATGGTAACGGTTCAAAGCACAAAGTGAATGTTACATTCTTTTATAACTTTACGTAATGCTAACATTCCTATGTGCTTCGAATCGGCACTCACTTTTAATTCCTCAGAAAAAAAAATTCATTTATCTTGTCGCTCCTTTTTTGAACAACGAAAACAGGTACGCGTTCAATTTAAAGGATTGTGTAACATAAATTAAACATGTACCTGATTCCGTCGCCAAATCTAAAATTTCGGTTTATCACTGCTTTCACTACACATCTAACTCGGTTTAATTCACCACAGCAACTGGTCACTGAAAATAGTTTTGAGCAGAGATAAACCCTTAACTGGAGCCTTTAAAAATTCTCAACCGGATGACGTAATATTTATCTCCCAAATGTTATGGCTAAAATCAGAACATTAAATGAAAGGAATGCTTATCAAGGATAATTAAACGGTGACATGGTTCTATCTAGTTTCGAATTTAAAAAAACAGATCAGGTATACACAAGAAAAAATTTATAAAAAAAATAAATCGATTTATTTTTGATAAAAATTTCTTACTGACTAGATAACAGTATATTGGCACTTTTTAATTAAGAATTCACACGAATTCTATCTACATTCTGAAAATTCCAAAATCGGTTTTTTCATTTGGATTATTTAAAGCAGCTTTTAGGCTTAATCCTAAAACTGTTCGCGTATCCACAGGATCTATTACTCCATCGTCCCATAATCGCGCGCTTGAATAAAATGAATCGCCTTCTCTTTCAAATTTTTCAATGATTGGTGTCTTTATCTTCATTTCTTCTTCTTCGGTCCACTAAAATATTTAAAAATATATGAAATGGACTTCAGAAAGGCCGAAAAGAAATTTGTTTTTACCTCTTTTCCTTGTTTTATTTTTTGAGCTTCGGCAATTTGAGCTAAAACTCCAGCAGCCTGTTCGCCTCCCATTACAGAGATTCTTGCGTTAGGCCACATGTATAAAAATCGAGGTGAATAGGCTCGGCCACACATTCCGTAATTTCCGGCGCCGTAACTGCCTCCAATTATCACTGTAATCTAAAAAATATTTTGTTTAATGAAAAAACTTTTCCGTAGTGGTTTTGGAGGATAATTTACCTTTGGCACATGAGAACAAGAAACAGCTGTGACCATTTTCGCCCCATTTTTAGCTATCCCTTGACTTTCAGCTTCTCGCCCAACCATAAATCCTGTTATGTTTTGTAAAAAAATTAAAGGAATGTTTCGCTGTGAACATAATTGTATAAAATGAGCCCCCTAGAAAAAAAATTAACAGTTAGTCGCTTAGACCACCTCAAAAATTATATCGATGCTCGAGAGCCAATTGGAAGTAGCCACTGAAGCCACTTTACCTTTAAAGCACTTTCTGAAAACAAAACTCCATTATTCCCAATAATCCCAACACGATGCCCGAATATCGAAGCAAATCCGGTCACTAAAGTATCTCCATATTTTTCCTTAAATTCATGAAATCTCGATCCATCGATAATTCTTGCAATAACTTCTCTCACATCAAACGTTTTTTTTAAATTGGCCCCAACTATTCCATAAATATCTCTCATATCATATTTCGGAGGTTCGATTTCTTCTTCTGGTTCAATTTTTATTTTCTTTTTCAAATTCCTAACAATACTTCTAGCAATATGAAGAGCGTGAACATCATCCAATGCATAATGATCGCTTACACCAGAAACTGTGCAATGCAAATCAGCTCCGCCAAGATCTTCAGCTGATACTTCCTCCCCAGTTGCAGCTTTTACAAGTGGGGGACCGGCTAGGAAAATTGTCCCTTGTTTTCTAACTATAACGTTTTCGTCTGACATTGCAGGAACATATGCACCACCAGCTGTACAACTGCCCATAACCACAGAAATCTATTTTAAAAAAATTTAATTAAAAAACTGTAAAAATTTAACTTGAATGAACTTGAGAATGTTTACTTGAGCAATTCCTTTAGAAGACATATTTGCTTGATTATAAAAGCAACGACCAAAATGATTTTTATCTGGAAATACTTCAGCTTGATGAGGCAAATTAGCACCACCAGAATCAACCAAATACACACACGGTAAATGATTTTCTTGTGCAATTTCCTGAGCTCTTAAATGTTTTTTAACAGACATAGGGTAGTATGTTCCACCTTTAACAGTGGCGTCGTTAGCAATGATTACACATTCTCTTCTGGAAAAAAAAAATAAAAAATTAGTAGGCAGTCAGGATTTAAAATTCAGCAACTCAAGTTTGCAACATTATGCTTACCCTTGAATTTTCCCGATCCCAGTTATAATCCCAGCAGCAGGTATAAAATCGTCATACATATCATAAGCGGCTAATTGACTAAATTCCAAAAATGAAGTTCCAGGATCCAAGAGCATATTGACCCTGTCCCTTGGCAACAATTTCCCTCTTGACACATGATTATTTCTTGATCTTTCATCTCCCCCCTGTACGATTTTACAGACAGCAGTTTTTAGCCGATTAACAGATTCTAGCATTTGCTCTTCATTTTCCTAAAAAAAACAATTTAACGTAATCAAAGAACATATCATTTAATCACTCTTTCATGCAATAAATAAATCCCCTACCTTGAATGATAAGACCGAACGATTGGGTTCACTTCCAATAATCGTTCCAAATTTCCTGTGTAAAGGAACAGCCAAATTCCTAAAATTTCTATATTTCAACCTCTTGAAAATCATCTTGATTTGAAAATGTACACCATTAAAATAATCACGATTACAGAGTCACACTATTTTAAAAAAAATAATATAACTGTCACCTTAGCATGATAATCAGATTTGTTTACTTGTTGCATTAAACCGTTTCCGTTTTTCCGATTTGATTTCCGGCATAACAAATTTCGTCTGCTTGCTATTTACATGCATGCTTCTCACTTCAAATTATTGAATATATTTTTGTAATTATTTACAAATAGGATTAAAATAATTCAAATCAAAATGGTTGAAGAACAAAGAGAAAGAATCGAATCTGCCATGCACAAAATGATAAACGATATGGATAGAATACATTTAAGAAGAATGCAGGTTAGTTCGCCGCTTGTTTGAGGTTAAGTCTTATAATAAAAATTTTATATTTGTGCTTATAACTTGCCCAGCATCATATTTCTTTTCCTAATTTCTTATTAAAATTCTTAGACAAATTTCCTAATTAGAAAATCTGTTTTTTTAAAGGGAGACATGCATCGATGTGCAGCTGCCTGCTGCGATGATGCAAATGGATCAGCTGAAAGTGTTCAACGTTGTGTCAGAAATTGTGGACTAAGACTTGAGACAGCTCAAAATTATGTTCAAGAAGAATTTAATCACTTTCAAAACAGGCTGCAAAGATGTATTATGACTTGCAATGATACGATCAGGGATAAAATCGGTCCTAATCCAAGTGATAGTGAAGTTGCTAAATATCAAAAAGAATTTGAAGGTTGTGCAAGGAAATGTGTTGATACACATTTAGATCTCATTCCAAATATATTAAAAAAAATGAAGGAGGCATTTAGTAAAAATGAATTTCAAGCTAATGTTCAATAGCATTTGATTATGTGAATTTTAGTAGTGATTGTTAATGTATGAGTACGTAAAATAATGAATCTTGATTGTTGAAATAAATTTTTTTTATTTTTTTAACTAGGAAGTTAGACTGAAATGGCCTTGCCAAATTCCAACAGTAATTAGATTTCTTTTTTTTTTTTGTATAGGTAAATTAGTATTTCTAATTATATTATGATTCCAACTTTAATGAAATATAAATATGTCAAGTTTAAGGTTAAAATTTTGTTTGATGTGTTGATTTATGATTTCAAATATCATTTATATCTGTTTCTTGTTATATTCTTAATGAAGGCTTCTATTTTCAATAAAATCTTTGTAATGGGATTTTTTATAAATATGACAAGTTGTTCAGTCAGTCATTACAGAATGTAAAATGTGGAACCTTTCTGTGTTGGTAGAAAATACAATTGTAGTTTAAATATACCAAGTAATTTACAAAAAAATACTGTCTTACCTTTTTGTCGTCTTTCAAAGATCATCCAACCTTTCCAACAACTGCCATCCTCGTCAACCACCCACATTATTAGATTTATAAAAAGCATACATTAGAAGCCACTCAAGATCGTAAATTGAGTCTCTTGGTCCCGCACTTAGACAAGGAAAGAAATAAAAATTTAGTTTCATTTTAATTCACGGTTGCATGTAACAATTAATTCGGTTTTGCCCGAAATTCTACTTCTTATAGTAACACAGAACTTGACCTTTATACAAACGATTTTAGCCTTAATTATTTTTATTGTTAACACTGAAACGTTAAAATTGAAATTTGGAGATTTCACTTTCACTAATGCTTCATAATTTGAGTTAGGCCACTTTACTCAAATCAAATCATTTTGTAAATATAACCCAGCGATAACTATATTTTCATTTTCATACGATTTTAAAACTCACACAAACTGTAGAAAGCGTTTATGACAAAGAAAACACGTACAGAATTAATCTCTTAAAGAAACCGACGAGATTAAAATTTTCCAAAATGGTTTTCTTCCTACTTCCTTTCATCAGTGCTGCCAACAATATGGCATCGTCGTCTGCTGGGCTTATTTACATTTTCTGGAAAAATGATTCGTTTTCAGTTTTATTTATTTTAACACTCACTTTCTTAACATTTTAATTTTTATGAGGAGAAATGCAAAAAATAGTCGTTAGCTCGAAAGAATTCAGCCCGAATTTGAATAGATAATTTGTAAACAAATCTTTGTTTTCGAGGCAACAAGACGAACGCCGTCCATTTTTAGTTTTTAGAGAGCATTTTCTTTTTATCAGGAACTTCAATCGCTTTAGCGAAACTGAACGTCTTTATAAAAAATACCAATAGACAAATAGACCTATCCGTCGTCTAGAAATAGATGTCAGTAAATCCAGTTTTACCTTCTCAGAGTTTTGCTGTGCTAATTTATCAGCTTTCGTCGACACAGGAGTTTTGAAATCAGAACGCCACGAGTCAAATGCTCAAAAATTCGGCCATGGGGCAAAGAATGAGCTTAAATAGGTTCCACTACGTTTCTGTCACGACGATAAAGATCCTTTTTAAAGAAGAATCCGATTTTCTTCACGGGAAACTAAAAATAATGTTTTCACTGCATGAATTCTGCTAATAACGGCCGATGTAATAACAGCCGGCTAATAACGGCCGGATTGGTTGCTTGGGTTGATGGTTCTTAAAGGAAAAGAACATATTAAAATTAAAATTAGCCAAATTTTACTTTAAAAATCCACGTTTTTATTTTTTATGCATAAAGCTTTTGTTAAAATCTTAATATCTACTTTTTAGAATTTCAATGTTTTAAACATTTTATTTTGGTAAAGGTCCAGAAATTCATTCATTAAATAGATTATTTTATTTTTTAGTAAAAAAATTATATATTACAAGTTTTGAAGAAGAAAATTTTTATTTATTTTTAATTTTCCAAACTAAAAAAAAGAAAAATAAATAAAAACTCCCTAAAAAAAGGCTAAATAAATAGCTCTGAATGAACTTATGAACCAATGCCTTACATTGTCATGTTACACAAGATAAAACAATTTTTTTCTGTGCGTATTTTTTAATTACAAAAAAGTATACAGTAGAGAGAAAATTAAAAGGCACAAAGTGGTTTCCGGCGCTTTATCGGCAAAAAGGTCATTGGCAAGGACTAAACCATCCCGGGGGCCCATTCCCATTTTAGTAAAAACGTCTCCACTATCGGTAAATATAAAAATCATGTTGAGTGTAGGATCTGCACACCCACCAGTTCTCAAGTGCCCACTAATTCCCCTGTAATTTTTACGAATTTAAATATTAATGATCGTACATCTTCGGTGTATTCACCTTGCGCGATTTATTATTTTTTTATGTCATGAGGTCGGGATTTTCGCACTTTAATTAAACAACAACCCACCACTTAGTGCCGTTAAAGAGGTTTTTTTCGTTTCTTTTAAATAATTTAAAAAGGGCAGTATAGAGCAAATTAAATAGTAACTTTGAAAAATTATTTTAGTCTTTATAAGGATATTAACAAGTCGACGATAATTACAGAGCGATTATTATTTTTTATTAATAAAAAACCCACGAGGGCTAAAAAAAATAGCAATCGCTCCAATTTTACAATTTTCCCTATTTTGCAGTAATAAATTAAATTTTTTTTCGTTTGCTTTTATGGCACAGATTTTTTTACGGATTTTTTTCTAATTTTTTTAAAATTTTAGTTTACTACAAAACTTTGGGATCATTCGAGGTTAATTTTCAATATTGGTAAGACTTGAAAAAAACTCATTTTGATATTTTCTTTTCTGAAGAATCCTCTTAAGGCAAGGAAATAAGATTTTTTTAAAGAGACAACTAAACCATTTGCACGGCAGAATCGCTAAAATAAGAGTATTCAATTTTAAATACTCTAAATCAGTACTTAACCCTGCTCGCGCAAGTTAACTATACAAGAGAAAAGGGAGAGGAAAAAAAATAAAAAACTAAAACGTTCTAATCTTACTTCGTTGCCTTAAGAGAATCGATATACGAATATATACTCATCAATATGAGAGTTTTACATAATTCGTCGCGCAATGTCACAAGATAAAATCTTAATTTTATTTTTTATTGACTTAATTTTTTCTTAAGATTTTAAATCGTGCACCATTGTAGCGACTAACATTTATCCGTTTTCTCCCTAAAAACGGATATTTTATTAATTAGACAAGTTTTTAGAAATTAATTTTTTCCTATTTTTTTTTGTTTTCGTAATTTAATTTTTTTTTTAAATTTCGTATTAGCTGCTATGACTGTAGGCTGTGTTAGTATATGGGCCACTATAGATTGAGCTTCCGGTACTGCTTGTGTCTTTTCTCTTCCTTCTCCTTGCTAATAGGAAAATTATTGCTAGTATGACTAATATAATTAATATGAGGCCAGCTATGGCTATTGCTATTGCGAAATTTCTTTGTGATATGCATATTAAGTCTGGATCGTCGGATTTCTGAAAATATAAAGAAAATGAGTTAGTTTTTGGTTTGGTTTAAGTTGGAAATTAATCGTAGTTAAGTGTAAGCTGCGACGAGAACAATTTTAAAGTCAGAAAAAGAATTTTTCAGAAAAATCATTCTTCTTACTTTTTCTCTCGTGACTTGATCCAGGATATCATTTTTCCCGTCTGTGGCCTCATTTACATATAGTCCACTATATACTTCTATTGTGGCTGGAGCTCCATCATCATCCGCCTTTCCCTCACTCTGCCTTCTTCTTCTGACTTCGTTCCCGCAGATGGGAGGCTAAAAAAAGAAAATTAAAATTAAATCAGACCAATTTCCAAAAAAAGAAAAAAAATTAACCTCTTTGATCTACTCACCGTATCATAACATCCTCCAGCTTTAATACACAACCTTACATTACATTGATAATACACGGAATCGGTGTATGGAAATTTGTGAGCTTGAAAATGCACCGACGCCGTTGTTTTATCATTTGAATATTCAAACCTGCCCATAATTTCTTCATCAACTGGGCACCTGCAAATAAAAAAAAAACAATTAAAATCCTCCGTTTTTTTCCCACTAATCTTCATTGCCAAAATCCAACTTACCCGTCTTCATTAATTAAATATTGCTCCCCCCAACCTAAACCGTCTCTAACGAGACAATCTGAAATTTTCAGACCATAAACTTCTTGCGAATCAATCGCAATGACCAGAGTTAAAGGATCCCCGATTTTAACATTCTCGGCTACTTCTTTATTATGAGGATCACCGTAAAATATCTTCATCGTGCATCCGGGCATCGGAGCCGTCGCATGAAGAGGCTGAGTGTCCATTAGACTAACGTTCATATTATTGGTGATGGTTTTATCTCTCGTTGTATAAATGCACCTAATATGAAATCCTCTACCTTGATTTGTGACTAACTTAAGATGAGGTTGAACGACGATCGTGTTGAAATATTCTATACCTCCATCGCCCTGCAACAGGAAAAAAATAAGATGAGTCACAAAATGGCGGTTTGGTTTATATTTGATGTTTCCCCATTTGACCGTAAAAATGGAGTCGCAATTGCTTTATTTAGCTTATGGCGAATGTGGCGCCATCTTTACAGTCACCATCTTGGCAGTACGCCATCTTTAAAGATGGAGCCACATTCGCTGTTGTGGAAGAAACATCATCCATATGGTGACCACAACAGCTTTATTTAGCTGATGACGAATATGGCGCCATCTTCACAGTCAAATGTGGAAACAATTCTTAATTCTAAATTAAAATTCCATTCTTTGTTCCGTATTCTGTATCAGCGCATCACAGACAGCAATGAAATCAAGAGAAATGGGCAAAAAAAATTATATTGAACCTCGTTTGACAAAAATCCCAGAAATTTAGCATAAAAAACAATTTTAGGCAAAACGTCTTCGTCAACTCGTCACGTCTCGCCAAAAGAGCATCATCTCACCGACCTTTTTACCTATATTCCCTGCCATGAATATTCTTCTGTCTTATTTATCTTTTCAAGAAAATGATATAATATCGTACGTGACTGGAAAACGAATTGACCGCGAAACGAACCATTTTTCCCTTTCCTCGCTCGGTAAAAATAATCAGCTCATCAATTGAAATGGCAATCATGAATCCATTAGCACAAGGATTTCACCGAGTAACAAGTTAATAAAAGAAGATGCAAATGTTTTTGTGTTGACATCGAATTTCATCATCCTTAAAATGTCTTAACGAAAAATAGATTTATCGCTTGAAAAGCTCAGAACCCATTAAACTCGCTTAAAGGATTCTAATCAATTCTTTTGTGTGCGCAAATGGGGATATCAATAAAAAGAATCAATTTCTCCGAAATTGGCATTAATGATTCGATTCTTTTAAAACAAAAACCCAACATCCTACGTTTATTTCTACTGAAGCAGCCATGTAATGGTATAATTAAAGTCTGAAACAAGAACATTCAACTCCTCTGATAGGACATTGGCTTTTTCAAACAGGGATTTAAAATTTTTTATTCCTTTTTTTTTTCTTTCGTCCTTAAGTCCGTTTATAATCACGTTTTTATTTAATTTGCATCCTCCGCAGAAAAAAAGAAAAATATAATATTAGATTTTCCTGAATTCCTCCTCCCCCGCGTCCATAACTCAACAACACTTGTGTCATTTACTGTAATTTTCTTTGAGATAGCGTGAATTGTGAGGAATGGCATTGCACTCGATGAAAATCGAGCTGAGAAAATGATTTTTAAGATGGAGCCTGTTTGAGGTTTTCAGTGGCCTGGGAGTGGGAGAATTCAGGGATCAAACTAGATTTTTTCCCACATGTTAAGGACTTTAAGTCTTTTGAGGGGACAAAATTAGAACTTTTCAAGAAAATTTCTTTTGCTCAACATTAATTTTGCTTGCTTCAAACCCAATCAAATTTTAAAGCAAAAATTTTTTGTCGAGCAAATTTTTTTTCAAAATTTCTTGTGAAGCAAATTTTTTTTCAAAATTTCTTGTGGAGCAAATTTTTTTTCAAAATTTCTTGTGGAGCAAATTTTTTTCAAAATTTCTTGTGGAGCAAATTTTTTTTCAAAATTTCTTCTGGAGCAATTTTTTTGAAAACTTTTTGTCGAGCAATTTTTTTTCAAAATTTCTGGTGGAGCAAATTTTTTTCAAAATTTCTGGTGGAGCAAATTTTTTTCGAAATTTATGGTGGAGCAAATTTTTTTCAAAATTTATGGTGGAGCAAATTTTTTTCAAAATTTCTTGTGGAGCAAATTTTTTTTCAAAATTTCTTGTGGAGCAAATTTTTTTTCAAAATTTCTTGTGGAGCTAATTTTTTTCAAAATTTCTTGTCGAGCAAATTTTTTTGAAAACTTTTTGTCAAGCAAATTTTTTTCAAAATTTCTGGTGGAGCAAATTTTTTTCAAAATTTCTGGTGGAGCAAATTTTTTTCAAAATTTCTGGTGGAGCAAATTTTTTTTAAAATTTCTGGTGGAGCAAATTTTTTTCAAAATTTCTGGTGGAGCAAATTTTTTTCAAAATTTCTTGTCGAGCAAATTTTTTTCAAAATTTCTTGTTGAAAAATATTTTTTATTCCACATTTCTTTTCGAGCAAATTTTATTGAATCTACATTTCTTGTCGAGCAAATCTTTTTGAATCTACATTTCTTGTCAACAAATCTTTTTGAATCTACATTTCTTGCTGAGCAAACCTTTTTCAACTTGTTTTCTTGCCAAAAAACTTTTTCATTTTTTGTTTAATTTTTCTACAAAAAAACTAATTGAACAAGAAAGTCTGCTTGCTTTTTTAATTTCTCAATTAAATACAATTATTTTTGACGGCTTTTGTGAATAATCATTTTTAAAGGATTTTAAGCCAAACTAGAGTAGTTTAGGAGCTTAAATCGAAATAAGAACTTGCAGAAAATCCCGTCCACCGCCTTTTAAATATTTTAAACGGGCCACACCGAAGCACGAATCATCAAACCCGTCCCCGTGCTAATCTTACATAACACTCACATTTAATAATCACTCTTTAAATTTTATTAATTTAACACATCATTTCTCTAAAAGCTTGTCTAGCATGACTGTAAAAACGTTTCATCAATCAATCAAAACCTCAAAAAATCGATTAATCAATACGGATTGAAATTCAATTGTCAAAACAAAAATTAATTTCCATTGCCATTCAAACCCAAAGAAAAAGAAACTCAAATCCTCAATTCAATCCGCCAAATCCAATTTCCCCCTTATTTAATCGCGCAAATAAATCAAATCCCCATTTAGCCCCAGCCTGATTTCATTCTTGGCACAAAAACAATATTTCAGGGCGTCACCATTATTATCATTATTACAAAATCAAATGAATAATTTCCTATAACCTAATTTAACCAAAAGCTTATTTCAAAAAATAAAAAAAAAATTTTGTAGCCAGACAATTTTAAAAATCCTTGAAAGAAAATTACCAAACCATAAAAAAAAATCCTTTTAATTCGTCGCTTGGCATTTACGGCCACAAAATAATATATTTTAAAATGAGAAAAATAAAAGACGGTTCGAATAATAATGCAGGCGAGCACACGAAATTCGAATCCCGAGACAAAATCCTGAAGATACCTGAAGATTAGCAATTTAGTTTTTTTTTATGGTTAAAATGTCCTTGAGGATTAGTTCCCCTCTGACCTTAACTCGAAACCCCATAATAAAAGAATATTGACATTGGATGAATGTTTATCCCAAACAACTCCTCTTTTTTTCATTCCTCAATAAGGCGCCTATGGAAAAGCATTATAAAAGATAATAATTATAAATTAGTAAAGAAATCAATTGACAATCAACGTCCTTGAGAAACGACCACAGTGAGTTCGTAACACACTGAATATTTAATCATGCAAAAAAAAAGATTAAATAAATATTAGAATTCTGGTATAGGAAAGACCCATGCTTACCAGCTCACTACTCATCGTGTTGCAACTTCTAAGAGGTAGGTGGTATTTAACTGGACTTGTTTCTTGGAGAAATTCAGCCATGCAGCTGGAATTTTTTGACAGTCCTTTTGGGTAGATCATACCATTGAAAGCTCCGGATTTCGTACTGATGGCCACAGCGATTTCGTTTGAATTGCAGTCTATTTTTATATTTTCGTCTAATTCTAGAGTATCTGAAAATTAAAGAAAAATGTTAAGAAGATTGCTTTTTCACGTGGGTGAATTGATATATGTTTAGTTAGAAAAGTATTTCTTAGAAGTTTTATGATTTTTTTACTTATTAGGGGAAATACTTAAAAGAAAGACGATGTCTTTTAAAAAAAATCATGTTTCTGCTCATTTTTTTTGCGAGTAAATAGTTCAAAAATAAAGTTTAAAAAAATAAAGAAGTGCGAAAATTAAAGGTGCGAATCATTAAAGGTGCGAAAAAGGAATATTGGGAAAAATGCTTGAAAAATACTGGGAAAATTATACAAAGAGATTTTTAAAAACAGTTTTGGAAAAAAATTTGTGGAAAAGAAATTTTGAAAAGAAGACCCCAAAAAAAAAGATTTTGGAACGAAATTTTTGGAACAACATTATTTGGAAAAGAAATTTAGAAAAACATTTGTGAAAAAGAAATTAAGTAAGTAAGATATTTTGGGAAAAGAAATGTTTAAAAGAAATTTCTGGGTGAGGAATTTCGAAAAGAAATTTTCTGGGAAAGAAATTTCAAAAAAAAAAACTTCTGGAAAAGAAATTTCAAAACAAAAATTCTGGGAAAGAAATTTCAAAAAAAGAATTTCTGGGAAAGAAATTTCAAAAAAAAAATTTCTAAAAAAGAAATTTCAAAAAAAAATTTCTAAAAAAGAAATTTCAAAAAAAATTTCTCGGGAAGAAATTTCAAAAAAAATTTCTCGGGAAGAAATTTCAAAAAAAAAATTTCTGGGAAAGAAATTTCAAAAAAAAAATTTCTGGGAAAGAAATTTCAAAAAAAAATTTCTGGGAAAGAGATTTCGAAAAGAAATTTCTGGGAAGAAATATTTGGGAAAAAAATTTCGAAAAGAAATTTCTGGAAAAGAAGTTTTCAAAATAAATTTCTGGGAAAGAACTTTTTAAAAGAAATTTCCAGGAAAGAAATTTCGAAAAAGAATTTCTGTGAAAGAAATTTCGAAAAAGAATTTCTGTGAAAGAAATTTCGATAAGGAATTTCTGGGAAAGAAATTTTATAAAAAATATCTGGATAAGAAATTTTTCTGAGAAATCTCTAGGAACGATCAGACAAATACTTATGATAAGAGATTTATAAAATTTTCTGAATAAGAAACTGAAGAAGAAAAATTCTTAATAAAGAAATATGTTACCTTAAAAAAATTTGAAAAAATTCTCAGAGAATTTGGAAAACTAACTTTTGAGAAATAAAATTGATAAAGAAATTACTGTAGAAGGTCTCTTTGAAAACTGTGGAGAAGGAATTTAAAAACAAACCAATCTGGGAACAAAAACTAGAAAAATCTGTGGAAAAACAACTTTCGCCAAAAGAATTAAAAAAATTTCTCAAAATAAACTTGCGAGGAAACTTCAAAGTCAAAGCTCAGCACAAAAAATTTCTAGAAAAAAATTTTGAAAAAAATAAAATTTGGAGAAGGTTTAAAGGAAACACTTTCTTTACAAAAACAGAAATACTTTTTTCAACAGAATTCTAAAAATGGAATCGGGAAGATACCATTGCAAAAGGCAAATTTTTAGAACAAAATATTTTTGGGGAAAACTTTTTCAGTCAGAATTTTCTAGGTGAAAGAAAATCGTTTTGATTTATGTTTAAAAAAATCCCCCATTTATTTTTTTCCGATGGGACCCGCAAAATTCTTGGAACCCTCACAAGGTCAATCCGATCCTGATTCCCGTGCTCATTAAAAACCGATGAAGATGATGTTTTTTTCCCTCAAAAAACGTGCAAGACACAAAAAAAAACACGATTCCCGATCGATTGTTGTTGTTATTATTAAACCACTAACTACCGAATCTTAAAACCTTGAACCTAAGTAAAGATATGACGACATAAGGAATTCGTCCTAGCGTATTTACCAGCGCGGGATCAAAAAATCGTGATGTCATCCTACACGGCTAATGTAACTGGAACCTATCCAGGTTTGTAATTTTGAGTAGGTAGATGGTACAGGTTGTGTAGGTGACGCAATCGTAACCTTGGTATATATGTAGGTGAAAACTAAAAAAATGAAATCCAAAAAAAAAAAAGATGACGAACCCGCTGTTCCTTAATTTACCAGACGCTAATGATAAATATCATCCATCATTATACCAGACGAA
This sequence comes from Liposcelis brunnea, assembly GCA_023512825.1. NCBI lineage: Eukaryota > Metazoa > Arthropoda > Insecta > Psocodea > Liposcelididae > Liposcelis > Liposcelis brunnea. The sequence goes on from CM042068.1 coordinate 4,069,303, forward strand.
TGAGGTCAAAGTTGAGGGAAGCGTCCAAAAATTTTTCCCCTTGAATCAATTTAAAGTCCAAACGCGTGGGGAAGATGCAAAAAAAATATTAAAAATTCATATAAAAGGATGAATTTGCAAAAATAAATCGATGATGGATGATACATGATGTAATAATCACCGATAAATGAATTTTATTCGTGTAATTGGCAATTTTCAAGTACGACTCTAAAAAAATTAGTTACACTGAATTTGTTGCTTATTTACTAAACTAAAAATGAAGTCACTGTTTTGAAAAGATTTAAGAAAAATCTTAGCTGAACCGGAACTTTATTAATTTGAAAGGCCTTGGAGGATTGTAGGTGGAAGGTTAGAAAAAGAAGGAGAGAAAAGGGTTTGGTGAGATTATTTTTTTTTAAAGTGGCGAAAAATATTTAGCGTGAAGAAATTAAAGGAGGCGTCTAATGTCGCGTCGCAGAATTTTTATGGCAATGTTTACAAGTTTAAAAAAAAAAGTGAAGAAATCGTGCAAGGACGTACTTAGGGTGTGACTTTTATAGCTTTTTAAAGTCCCTCCCGAAATTTCCGATTATGTAATTAAATATGAAGAGGCTAATTGAAAGAATCAGCGTGAATTTTCCGCGATCGTTTTTTTTTATTTTGAATATTGCGGTGGCGGTTAAACCGGTTTAAAGAAGAATAGGTTAGAGGATAAATAGATCAGAGATTTAATTTGCGAATTATGTTTTTAAGTTTGATCTCGAGGGGCGCTGGTTGTAGGTTTTTAATGCTTTTAAAAGATACTGATATTTTCGTTTTCTCAAAATTCTTCTCAGAATAAATGTTTTCTAAAAAGTTTTGAAGCTTTAGATGTTTCGGGAGTTTTCAATCCATGAATAATTGTGAGAAATTTTTTGTGATGTTTCTTTTTCTGAAAATTTCCTTCCAAATTTTCCTCGAAAATCATTTTTCCAAGATATTTTTCCCAAAAATTCTTTTTATGATTTTTTTTCAGAAATTCTTTTACAAAATTTCTTTTCCGGAAATTCTTTTACAAAATTTCTTTTCCGGAAATTCTTTTACAAAATTTCTTTACCGGAAATTCTTTTACAAAATTTCTTTTCCAAAAATTCTTTTACAAAATTTCTTTTCCAGAAATTCTTTTACAAAATTTCTTTTCCAGAAATTCTTTTACAAAATTTCTTTTCCAGAAATTCTTTTACAAAATTTCTTTTCCAAAAATTCTTTTACAAAATTTCTTTTCCAGAAATTCTTTTACAAAATTTCTTTTCCAGAAATTCTTTTACAAAATTTCTTTTCCAGAAATTCTTTACAAAATTTCTTTTCCAGAAATTCTTTACAAAATTTCTTTTCCAGAAATTCTTTTTCAAAATGTCTTCCTCAGATTTCTCCCAGCAAAATTCTAGAAGAATCTAAGATCTGATACCCACGAGACCAACCATGGCACCCAAATTCATTAAAAATCATTCCTTCCCGCGATTTTAAAAACCTAACAAAGAATCCCGGAAAAACTATAACCCGTCACGACTGGTCAGCCCTTAACTAATTCCAATTTACGATGTTATTTAAAAAACATTTCTGGAAAAATAATTCCATCATCGTCCCTGACCCTCCCGCGTATAAGATCAAACTTCACCAAAAAATAATACTCACTTGTAGTAGTCGTCTGTGGAACTTGAGCACCAATAGTAAATTGAAGTAAACATCCTATCTGTAAAAAACAAAAAGAAAAAAAAATTAAAATATGCAATTTTCCTAAAAATTAAACGGGCAAATCAAATTTGACCAAATACGGGCAAAAATTCGTTCTAAAAAATGAACCTGAACTATTTTGAAAAAAATCACATGACGTCATCCATCATATTTCTATTAAGTTTAAATGTGAAAGTTCAAATGCTAATTTAATACGCCATTAATATTATTTTTTATACTTAATTTAAATATCGAGGGCGAAGCCCTAAAAAAAAATATTACAAACCTAAACAATCGTTGTGAATAAAATATAGAGGTCTGCACGAGCCCAAATTCCAGATTTCTGGTCTAGCTGGGATTTAGGCCATTTTTATCTTTCGAAAACAATAACTGTAAACCTTTTAATTCATCAGGGAGGAAAATGACCTCAACAAACTTTCTGCTCCAGGCCTCCGGAGACATTATGATTTGGATGCTTAAGAACCAAGGTCTTCATGCGTTATTTAACTGGAATCATGGAACTGTAACAAGACGCGATTCTTTTCCGGCTAAAAGAAATAATTCTAGGAGGCGGTGCACTTAAGAAAAATGACATTGTAACCCGTTATGAACTTGGCACCAGCAAAAAAAAATTTTTTTGTGATGAGTTTTGATGCGTGTGCGTATCCCACAATCATGAAGAATCACATTATTGTATTTGCCGTACACAATACTTCCTAACAGAATTACGCAAAAAAAAAATGAGCATGGGCGCTTATTTATCACTTTTGTACCTTGACCTTGACAGCCCTGCCCACCCGAACTAATATATAAGAAAAAACATAAAGAACCTTTTTTATATTCTACGAATAATAAAAAAAAAAAAAATGAAGTTTTAATCGATGCTAAACTTACAAATTCGAATTTAATTATCTAAGTTTATCATTATTACACGGGAAACGTGATCGAATGCGCAATTTTAGTGACTTAATATCGTAAATTAAGCCTACGACCAAGTAATTAATAAGTAATTTTTTTTTTTAGGAAAAATTTACAATGCACGAAAAAAAATTCATCCGAAAATAAGTAGGTAAAGTAAACTTGTTTCATAACGAATATTCGTGCTGTCAATTAATGCTGGAACTTCTTTGTAAATTTTTTTTAAAATAGAATTATACAAATAATTTTTTGTGTTTGTTCGGTTATGTAAAACAAAATGAAAACAAAAGAGAAATCCCATATGTATGAGTAAGCTTTTATTTTTTTAACGGAAAAAATTGTTAATGCGCGGCTTCTGCAACGATCGAATAAGTCCGGACAATGAAGTTTATTCAGCTGACGTAAACCTTAATTACACGGCAAAACCTTGATAACGTTTAAAAAAAAAAAGAAGATTATGAATATAATGCACTTCCCGGATTTTATGTTAAAATTTTTAATATCCTGTAGGTTGTGCCGGCGCAGGATGTTTAGTTTTGTCTGTGGATGCAAGAAATTTTAGATTCAATCAAGAAAATGTGAGAAATCATTTTTTTTTAACCATTTATCTTTTTTTTAAACAACTTGGCATCCATCAAATCTTGCTTTTGGGTGTAAACCATTAAAACGATTAAGTTTAGGCGCCGGAAACTGACAAGTGTAGGAGTAATATCTATTAGTGACTCTTGAGGCCACTCAGCAGAACTTGGAGCTTGTGCCGGAGTGTTGACTGAGATACTAGCACCCTTGGCCACTAGTGCTAAAGCTGTCGAAATGGCTCTTATCGATTAAAATGATGGTTCAGTTGATGAAAAGGTCGCTTGAGCTGTCAATGGGACGCTAAAGCTGCAAAGATGGACGCTCAAGCTGTCAGACGACGCTCAAGCTGTTGAGATGGACGCTTAAGCTGTTAAGTGTTAAGATAGACGCTCAAGCTGTCAAGATGGACGCTTAAACTATCTGGTGGACGCTTAAGCTGTCAAGATGGACACTTAAACTCGGGTGGACGCTAAAGCTGTCAAGATGGACGCTTAAACTATCTTGTGGACGCTTAAGCTGTCAAGATGGACGCTTAAACTATCTGATGGACGCTTAAACTATCTGATGGACGCTTAAACTATTGGTGGACGCTTAAGCTGTCAAGATGGACGCTTAAACTATCTGGTGGACGCTTAAGCTGTCAAGATGGACGCTTAAACTATCTGATGGACGCTTAAGCTGTCAAGATGGACGCTTAAGCTGTCAAGATGGACGCTTAAGCTGTCAAGATGGACGCTTAAACTATTGGTGGACGCTTAAGCTGTCAAGATGGACGCTTAAACTATCTGATGGACGCTTAAACTATCTGGTGGACGCTTAAGCTGTCAAGATGGACGCTTAAACTATCTGATGGACGCTTAAACTATCTGGTGGACGCTTAAGCTGTCAAGATGGACGCTTAAACTATCTGATGGACGCTAAAGCTGTCAAGATGGACATGCTCCTTTTAATATAAAGCGAATAGAAAGGTAATCCTGTGGATGCTGCAGCCCCTTTGTGCTCCCAGTTCCAAAATCACTTCTGTAAACTGAACTTTGCATCCTACCAGACTCTAACAAAAACGGAAAAGAAAACATCCACCCAACACAAATCCGAAACTGTTAATAAAAGCAAAAAAATTAAGGTTGATGATATTAAATTATATATCATTACACTGATTTCGCAGGAAATCGTTATTGACGGTAGATATATTCAAACGAGCTTTTTTTAAAAGGCATTAACTTCAATTGATTGAGTAATCATTGAATGGTCGACTTCTTTGGCGCATGCAATTTTTTTGTTCTTCTTTTTATATTTTTGCAATCACGGCCACCGTAGAAATGTTTAATAACCAGTTTTAAGATGAAAGCCCATTTTTAAAAGTCGTTATTTAGATCAGAGTTTTTTTTTTGTAACCGCAGAGAATCATGCAGGTGTATGTTTGGTTTTTTTTGCTTTAAGTGAATTTAGAAATACATATTGATTCTAGGTCAACAACAGCGACCGTTTAGCGGTAATCGCAGACACCCGCTGAGGACAATGCACGGAAATTATAATGTCAATGGATTATAGAAATGTTTAGCAAAAGAGTTTGGATATTACCCTAGATTAGGGTTTCTTTGTCACTTTGCATTAAACCATGAATGGGAGTTAAAAGGTTAATCAATTTGGAGAAGATTAAGACGTCGTAATATTGCAGAAATTGTAGAGCTGAGGTTAGTGAGGAGAGAGTCGGTGAATTGGAATTAATTTCCGGTTTAGAGCAGGGGGGTGTGCAACTTAAAGATCACAGTGGCGTCAATTGTATGTAAATAATAAGGTGATCTGATCGGCAGACGGAACAAGAGTCCAGGGTGATGAAGCAATGAACGAAAGCTTTAACAAAGACGTTGCCGGCTTTAAGAATGTGGACGTATCATATTTTCTCTGGTGCATTTGATAACATTCAGCCGATCGTGATATTGCAATGCTATTTCTAAATTTCCTTGGCAATCAGTGGCGTAACAACCGGGCCCACTAGTTCCCTCTTGCGGGGGGGCCACCGGCATAATTCATTCTTCATGGGGGCCCCAAGAAATTTTCTAAATCTTTAACGGGGGCCCCACTTATTGAATCTGCGGGGAGGGGCCCGAAAATATTGTTACGCCACTGTTGGCAATATCGACTTAAGCTCCTCCGATTTAATCAAATCCACGTTTGGAATTGATTTCTGAAGTTTATCCGTCCATCCATTCATTCAGCCATCTGAACGTTGACCGAAGGTTGATTTAACGCGGACGCAGCCCCAAGCTGTTCGAATTGCCAGTTAGCACGGTACCTTTATCCCATAACTCCTTTATATCTACCTGCAATCCAACACCATACACACGACAATACAAAAACCTTGAAACAGACCTTTCTCCCGCCTTTCTCCAACTTTGAACCCGATCCGGTTTCTTTCAACCGACTGCATTCCCGTTCACAGTCTCGATCCCACAAAAAAAAAGCACTTTAAATTTGGTCATGCTCAAATGAACGATATTTCAGGAAGATAAATTTTGATAGATATCATAATCATCGCCATATTTAACATAACTCATACACAAGACTTTCCCATCATACACACTCGACGCAACGATCAACTATCCATAAAAGGATAAAAAAAAAAATATCTAGACAGTTAAAAAAAAATAGCGACACCTATGTCCTAAATACTCCTTGAACGTGTTCATATACATTTCAACAATAAACACATTCTAATTTAAGTTTATTAACTTGGATATTCAATCAACCGCATCTTCATCAATCTATTGAAACGTAACAGTATTGTTATTACTTAATGAAAATGACTCATCAATACTTCATTTATTTTTCGCACGTCGGCCTATTATAGAAGAATCATCCGAGGCACACACACGCAGTGCACATTAAGACGGAAGTTACCAAATACAGTAAAACTATAATTCTTCTACCGCCTTTTCCCTTCCACACATGTGCGTATTAGTTTTGTAAATAACGAACCAATCAATTAGACAATTCAAGCGCATGCTCTGCAATTAGTTGAGATATCGGAAAAAAACTAACAGTCGATAAGAAATGGCCGGGCGCCTCCTGAGGTGAAATACTACTACAAAAAAAAAAACGGCCAAATGGTAGCATACTTGACAGCGAGTTGAGTCACTTTCACTTCTCCTATAGAGGCCTTGTCGTTATTATTTCACGTAACCAAGTTCAGTAAATTGCTACATCTAATGCGTTGGTCCACATCTCGATTTCCATTCCCGCTTAACAACTTCACGTTTGGTTTATCCTATTGTCATATTATTCAACCGTGTGTGATTGCAATTCTTTTTTTCCGCGCGACAAATAACCGCAGCGGGCATTGTTTAAAAAAGTTGGCAACGCGCATATGTTTATGCGGTTTCCGACGGGTTTAATTGGAGCTAAACGGTCAGATTGTGAAGTAATCGCCCGTTTAATGTTAACTATGATCACGTTGAATGATAATCGCAGCAGTGACGGACTGGCCACCTTGATAATTTTGATGGTCGCTGTAGCCTTGAAAGTCAATATGGTTCAGTCGGAATAAAAAGCTTAGTTAAGCTACTAGTAGCTATAGTATCAAGTTACGCTCAACATTTAAGAAACCATATGGTGCGCAAAAGTTATCGGTAACAGAAGCAGAGTTGGGACAACCAAAAATAGTTTCAGATGATAATCAAAAAAAGTAGTGTGAACTACAACTTGCAGCAACATTTATATCTTTGGCGTTTGCTATGTACTTTGGAGGAGAGAACGGAATATCTGTAACCCGTAAGGATAAAACCTGATGTGACCTTTCTGGATGTTGAAGGGATGAAATTAACGAATGTTATCGAATTTCGGTATTTGAGATCCATCGTCACCAGCGACAACGATATTGATACAGAAGTCGCTGCACGAATTCAGAGTGGTGGCAGGTGTCTTATGCTTTAGGACGTATTTTCCGTAGTCGAGTCTTATTAGGTGAGCCAAATTCACCGCATTGCAGTCCTACGCCCAACGGTTACTTATGTCGGTGAGACTTCCATCCGTGAGTAGAAGAGGATGCTGGTCTTCGAAAATAAGGCTTAGCGTAGGATTCTAGGACCGAAGAGAAATCTGTTGACAAGGCGGTTAAGAATGCGCTCTCATGAGGAAATCCGAAGGCTCGTAGAGCAGTCGTTGATGACGAGCGTGAGCAGGACATGTAGGGCACGGTCTTCTAAACAGATATCGAAACTTCTATCTTTAATACATAAGACATGCTGTCCTGCTTAGCTACGCGGATTTTAGTTCGAAAGCAGATGGTGCAGCAGTCTCTCAAGTCGTTTTTGATTGGTCCGTTTCCACGAAACGCATGTAGCTCGTGTACTTAAGAAGGACTGCTCTGGGAGCATAGTTTCGAGACAACCGTGATGTAGGGCGAGCGCCCTCGACGCGGAGGATTCGGCACGTCTTGGATGGGCGCCCGACTAGCCCCAAATCTCTTCGAAGGCTGGGGCTTCGCTAGGAGGATAATGTGTCGATGGATGCGGGATGTTTGGGGACTGGCGGACCACCTGCAAGGACAGAGCTGCTTACCACGGTATTTGTGCTGCGGCAAAAGAGCTTCGTGTGTGTGAACATATACTTTCGTGCAACGAGGAAGCACACGGTCCGCAATTGTTATCGGTAACTGAAGCGAAGTTGGGACAATTGAAGATCGATTTGAACTGTTATTAAAGAGACTTGAGAGCACTGCAGCTTGTAGCAAGGTGCCTATTAATTGTCGAAAGAGCCAAAAAAATGTTTACACCGTTACACGAATTGCAGTTTGTGGCAAAATATCTACGGCTAAAATTAATCTACAATTTTAATTTAATGCGATTTGGAAAATCGATCGCAGGTGGTATCATTTCAACTATGATTTCTTTTTCATTTTGCAATTACTAAGTCTTGCTACTGCATCATAGCTAATCCACCATCAGGCTTGGGTACGTTTTGCGACAGTCTGACACAGCTCATGTGCTTTCAGAGGCTCTTGCTCTCAGCCATCGTCACCCAGTCAACCTCCAGAACAAGAACTAGAGATCCTAGAGAGGGTAATCTATGACTTATTCTGTTCTTCGACTTGATGAAAAGCTGGACAGTTATTCTTTGTTATGTGTAGCTCGATACCTCTAAAGTGTTCAGAGTTTCGAGAAACGTACATTCTACATCAGTCATCAAGGGCAGAAGAACAATGAGACCAGCTAAAATTATTAGTATATCTTCTATTTAAACAGCATTCAGAAAACTATAAACTTCAAAACGGTTATAGGTGACCAAAGCGTGAGTGGAACACCCAAAAACAGTTTCACATCACCATTTCAAGATTTTATCAATGCAGGAACTACCACCAAAATCATTGATAGTTTTAAAAAGTAAATTAGGCGAAATTGCCCTAATCTTAGATAAAATCTGGTTTGTTACTTTCGGTACGGAATTGTAACCGCTTTCAGTCCGGAATTGTAACCGCGCCATGATGCAAACAAGCTTGAATAAATAAAATTTATCCTAATTAAAGGGGTTGGAAATGGGATGATGAATGAATAAGCAATTGGAAGAATATCACCCGAAGGGAATTTTAAGGAAAAAAAAAACCTGAATCAATTTAATGGAGATATCAATAGGATATCTTCAGGGAAAATATATACAATTTTTCTTGATAAAAATATCATTATGTCATAAAAGATAAAATATTATTTGTTTCAGATATAATTTGATTAAAAAGTAAAAATGGTTAAATAATACCCACGCCGCACACATTAGTTTGTGGCGAAAATTTCTTGTTTTCCGCACGAGGATTATAAATCAAACCTTTAAGTTGCCAAATTGAAACAAAGATATTACAACAACGAAACAAAAAAAAATGGTTAAATCGTCATGTATTCCAAATCAAGCCATGGCAATGACTGTAATAAGGATTTTTAAAGTGCAAAAGAAATTCATTTGTGCCGCTCGTTTGGCACGTTCTGCCGATTTGCAGATTATAATCGGACAGGCATGTTGACCGTCAATTTTTTAAGATTAACATTTTGGTGCAATTTAAATTTTTATAATTAACGATTTTTTTTTGAAAGTTTGTGGAATTTGATGGGTTTATAAGTGAGGAAAGAAATGGAGATGAAGACTGGCGCCGATATTTTTCAAATGTTTGCGTGGACGTCGGACGAATTTTTTTTAATTAAAAAAATAGAGAAAATTATCATGTTTTATGGATCATAAAAGATTATGGTCAGGAATGACTTAATTAATTTATATAGACCTGTTCAGCAAATTCAGGATTGAGGCAAAATTTTTCTGGCTGGCAATGTAAACAAGAAGGAGCCGATGAACTGCTGCATTATGTTAAAAAACGTAGCCCAAGGTGTATTTGTAAACAATTAGAGGAAGCACACAGTGAGCAAAAGTCGTCTAAGGCAGAAGCATAGTAGGAACAACCAAAAATAGTTTCAGATTGTTAGTAAAAAGATTTGCGTTAACTGCAACTTGTAGCAACTATCTTAAGAATTAATACTACGTCGCTTTAAAACATTAATCAAAACGAAGAATTTTAACGCTGGGGTATCAAAGTCGACAAACTGCAATACAATTCTCCTAATGAACTTGCCTTTTTGCAATTTCGCCATTCCCCATAAACGTCTCAACATTAATTAACTAACACAATTCCGCCACTGTTGACTTTTCCTCCTCCATTAACATCTACCGCCAATAACACCTTCAACCATTTATCTCTACAAAACAGTCAACATCGTTATTAATAAAACATTAATTTATCCACCTTAGGCGCCATGTATGTCACATCTATTTCTAAACAATGACATTCCATCAATAACACCCGAGAATCATCGGGGGGGAAATCGTTTACAAATTTTCCTGCAGCACCATCTTTGAATATTCATTTCCTAGCACAGAAAAACCCAACGCGTGTGGCACAATGAATCATTCAAAATGCAACATTGTTTCCCAGGCAATTTATAATCATAACACATAAACCATACATCATTTATACTAATCCATTTCTCTTTTCCATGCAACAAACATCCACTTAAACGTCTCATTTAACATACGAAAGGGTTATTAACACTTTAACGTTATTGCCGCTTAACAATACAATCCTATGACTAATAACCAGAAAATATTTTTCTCCCCAGTCCATGCACGACATATTAAGAAAAAAAAAACCATTCGAGAGAACCGAGAGAGGTCGGGATTAAAAAAATCTCCCGGTAAATCGATTATTGTCATACCTTTAAGTATTTTTTAACAACAATGAATATGATACTAGTGGAGGGGAATAACCTCTTGTGCCCTTTACCACGACACGACAGACTCTTTCAAGATTTAATTAAACTTTTTAATGAACAAAACAAAAATCATGGAGCACTCTCTCTCTCTCTTTCTACTCCTTTGTCAATTTATATTAATTCAAAATTTCGCCCGTTATTATAAAAATAAAAATCTTGTTAAACATGATTTTGTTTATAAATAAGAAATCGTTGTCGATGAAGTTGTGATTTGCACAAATAAAGATTTCGTCTAAAAAAACTTGCAAGCTTGTTCGGACTGAGCTAGGGTTAGGCCAGGCGCAGCCCGGACACAATCTCTACGGCCAAATAAGATTTTAAGGAATTTTCTGCAGTTAAAAATGAATTTTTCCTGGGAAAAAATCTTGAGAAATTAAATTTTTTCTTAATTTATCTTGTCGAACCAACTTTTCTATCATTTTTCTAAAGTTATACCTAAAAATTTTTCTTGTCGAACAAATTTTTTCAGAATCAGTATTTTTCTTGTCGAGCAAATTTTTTCAGATTCAGGATTTTTCTTGTCGAGCAAATTTTTCCAGAATCAGGATTTTTCTTGTCGAGCAAATTTTTTCAGAATCAGGATTATTTCTGTCGAGCAAATTTTTTCAGAATCAGGATTTTTCTTGTAGAGGAAATTTTTTCAGAATCAGGATTTTTCTTGTCAAGCAATTTTTTTAGAATCAGGATTTTTCTTGTCGAGCAAATTTTTTCAGAATCAGGATTTTTCTTGTCGAGCAAATTTTTTCAGAATCAGGATTTTTCTTGACGAGCAAATTTTTTCAGAATCAAGATTTTTCTTGTCGAGCAAATTTTTTCAAAATTAGGATTTTTCTTGTCGAGCAAATTTTTTCAGATTCAGGATTTTTCTTGTCGAGCAAATTTTTTCAGAATCAGGATTTTTCTTGTCGAGCAAATTTTTTCAGAATCAGGATTTTTCTTGTCGAGCAAATCTTTTCAGAATCAGGACTTTTCTTGTCGAGTAAATTTTTTCAGAATTTTTGTTGAAGGCAACTACTTGTCCACGGTGAGGATAAACATAATAAAAATCCAACGCCTCAAACTTGCATTTGGCTAAAAACCTCATCGTTTTGGGATTACGCAAATTTGATGAGATAATATTTGTCATCTTGTTAATAAAACTAAAAAAAAAAATCAAAAGCGAAGGTGTTTATGGGCACGGTAGATTACAAAGCACACGACAATGGTGCCTACCATACCTAGAAGAGAGATACCTTGACACAAAAAGTACAAACTGTTTTTATCAATGACTGCTTCTAAAACTTGATTAACTGTGTTAGGCACAGGATACTTGATCCATTTGTTTCTTTAATCTAAATAAATGTTTACATTTATCATATGTTATACTTTCTGTCATGTTCTTTGAACTTGAATAACTAGCTTTTGGCCTGATTTATATTTTGCAGCATTTTAATGAGGGGGGATCTCGAGCTTGATTTACACAGATGCGTCCTAGTTGTAAGTAGGTAATGATATACGATGAGTCTTCTGCACACATTCCTTTTCTTATTTATACGTGGTGATTAGCTCTTTATCATTTGATTAAATGGCTGGGATGGGAAAAAATGATTACACTTATTTTGCTGGACGCCACCTTAGTTATTATTTCGATCGGGATCGATATGTGAAGGTTACGCAATATTGACGTAGCAATAGAGAAGGTTAATGAGTCTGATTGGTTGACTTGTCCGTGGTGATGGAGGAATTTAGTTTGGATTGATGCGCTGTGGGTGGCGAGCCTAATTAAATAATAATTGGGAATGAAGTTTTCTGGTTTCAAGTTTTGGCGCAGCAGGGGTGAAGTGTGGTGCATGCACCGCAGGCGCCGGATTTGCGAAGTTGAGGATCTCCTGCTGAATGTCATGGACTTTTAGGCGGTTTAGTTGTTAGTTCGAGTCGGACGAATATAATTAGACAGTTCGAGGGCTCCCACAACAGACTTAGAATACTTTTGTTCGTTTTAGTCATACGGTGCACCAAAAATATTTCTGAACATGGCCTTCGGAGGAAATTAAGAAATGAACAGAAGGAACAATGGGTTTTAAAAATAATCGCAGTCGAAGGATATATTGCGCAATGGTAATCGGTGCCAGAAGGTTCTTCGGAACAGTTCCGCTTAGTTTCAGATTCTTATTAGAAACAATGGTGGGTCCTGCAACTTGTAGCAAGATGCTTACAGCTGCAGCTATTCGTGTTTTTATGAATTCGTACAGGAAAACCAAACACTGGGCACAGTAGCAACGAGAAACGAGTTATGGTTGGTTGGGTAGTCGGTGGGAACTCTGAATCAGGACAGTCCCACTGCAAATTTGGCGCACCTGCCCTTGACTAGCTCCAGATTACTTCTGATCCGGGAGGTAATAATCTGGTAAGGGTCCCTGCTTGGGGTTACTAGATAGTAGTAGGACCAGTGCCACTATTAATTGGTTGAGCTCATCGAGAATGAATCTCCCGAAGGACTAGCCAACAGGCACGATTGGAACAATCGGAACTGGCTGTAGTACTGCCATGTGGAAGGCAGCGGAAAACCACCACAGTACTAAATTATCATGGCGTAAAATCGCTATGATGATCGTCGATCTTCATAGGAGAGGAAACTGAAGAGGAAGATGGATGGCAGAAGCACAGTTGGAACAACCAGCAGTCGGTTCATATTGTTATTTTAGAATTCTGCACATGATTTCTGGCAAAATGTCTGCAATGAAAATTATTCGCATACATCTTCAAGTCGTGCACCACTTTGGCTACCATAAAAGTTAGTCAGAAGCACCTCTCGTATTAATAGTATCTCCCTTTCAGCTCCACTATACATTTCTCGTATGTTCATGAGCAATTACAACGATAAATTTCCACACTGTAGACTCCATAACGAGGTTCATCCTTTACGCTCTGCTAAATATTATCAAAATTATCTTGAACCCCTTCAAACAAACAAACAATTCTCACACGCTAAAAAATCTCAATGATACCAACAACTCCCAGTACCAAGGTAAAAATGTACTATTCGCGTGTCTACGATTAGTCAACACATTACTTACACATCCATGCAAAGAAGTCACCGACACTTGTTAGTCGAGTAATTTAAAGATGAGCAACTAATTTAAATAATTAAATAACATCCCGGCTAGTTAACTCGTCGCATGTTCATTCCAACTATCTTCATTCCACTTGATATTCCTCGCAAAAACCATCAATTCCAGATTTCCATGATGTACCTCTTTGCTCTTTAACCTCGATGCCACTTCCATTTCTCACGTTTCAATAAAAACAACGCCTTAAACATTAAAAAAAATCATACATGAAAGAATTTTTTCTACGTTAAAATAACGATTTATACGCCAGACAATAAAAATCCCCCATCACGCCAAAGGCAATTTTCCATCATCACTTTCTTTGATAGCCGCCAAAAAAACGTTCAGTTCCTTTCAACGCAACGTTGGACACGTCAAAAAATCTCCGGAACAATGTCACTCGAGGGCATTATAAATTTTTCATTGTTCGTTATTATTATTATTTAACAGATTATCATCATCGCCTTTCGGTAGGAGATAACAATCTTGTAAATCATCCGAGAATACTAATAATTAGTCAAAAAAAAAAAAAAAGATTCGAATTGTTTTCACTTTAAAAGCATTTCCAACTAAACAAAAATCGTGATCAAAGTGATAAAAAGCATGAAATAAAAAAATAAAAGTAAAGGAATAATAGTAATAAAGAGAAAAATTTCGTGTCGCCATTTTTTCTTTCCTTTCCTCCTCATCTTCTTCCTATTTAACTTCTCGGTCGTTCGTCTTCGGTACCGTAATATTTACGGCCGGAAATTCGCTTCGTAGCCACAAGGTTATTTCCGCTTATTAATAAAAAAAAATTAATCCCTCCTTCGTTCTACAGAAAAAAAAATAATGAGAAGTTGACAATGCAATGAAATTTTACGGATCATCTTATTATGACGTTGTTTGCATTTTCATTTAAAAAAAAAATAAATCGGCCAAGGAGAATATCAGATTTAAGTATAGGCGGTAGGTTGATAGTCGTTAATTTGAGAATTATAGGTGGAGGATGATGAGTGTGCGATCTTTGAAACGTCTATGTCATGAAGAGTGCATGGTATGAGTTTTAAAAAAAAAATTGTATTATTACTGACAGTTTTTGTTTTCGCAAATTAAAAAAGGCGTTGTCGCTTTGATATCGTTATTATTATTATTTTTTTTTTTTACAAAACGGTTAGAAAAGTAATGTTTAGCTACCTTGTAGTCAGTTGTTTAGTTCAAGGGAATGGCAGGCAGTAATCCAAGGAAATTGCTCTAGTTTTTTATTCTGAGTTCGTTCTTATTCTTATTTTTTTTTTCTTTTAACGGAATGATTCTCGATTAGCATAATCGAAATTTTTCCACGGTATAATCGAATGAAGTAATTGATTTTTCGTTGAGAGATCTTTGAGTGACGTTGTGAAAAGCTTCGGGTGCAAGGACGAACAGTTAGTGACGTAGACTACTTCGGTTGAATGAGATCATTAAGTTTAAGGGCTGACATTCTTGGTCAGGAAGAGCGTAACTCGTGCATGAGGAATGGTACGGGAAGCATCATAGGGCATTAGCCTCCTCGACAGAATTTGCAATGAGGCGCTACGGCGGAACGCACGCTTCAAGAGCATCCTGGAGCGTGTTGCAGATTTAAAATGGAGCTGGGTCGATAATAAGAATAGAGATAAGCTTAAGTATCAAGCTAAAGGACACGATATCAAGGTGAAGCAATATGAGACGGTTAAAGACTTGTCTTGCCGAAGAAAGGAAATTGGTAAACAGAAAAGAAATCTTTAACACCATTTAATTTTCAACTTCCTTTACTGACACAGAGCCGGCAGAGCGGGCTATTGTCACAGCGGTGAATGCTGTGCGACCGACGGGGCGGCCTAGGAAACGGTGGTCGGACAACGTAAGGGAGGATGCCCAACGCCTGGGGGTAGGAGATTGGCAGAGGGTGGCTCTCAATCGAGTCGAATGGAAGGCGGCGGTAACTGCGGCAGTAGGACTCCAAGTCCTGCAGAGCCATCAGAGTAAGAGTAAGTAACTTTACTGACACATTCAAAAGAAACGGAATAGAAAATTATAAGGGTGAGCGATAAGCTTGTGGTTTGGTTTTGGTACAAATCTAACTCCATCAACAAGTTCAAATTTGTACATTATTTGAGGGACCATACGCTCCGCGATAGTTATCGGTAGCAAAAGAGTAATTAGGACAGACAAAAATTGTTTTGTTTTGTCATTAAAAAAAGCAAAGTACACAGCGACTTGTAGCAAAATGCCTATAATTGGTACATCGTTGAGAAGAATGTCTGGCCAGCTACTTTGCCACCCGACGTCGAGGTAGATCGAATTCTGATGTCTGGTTAACGTCAGCTCCGTCATTAGCGACCGAAAACCGAGAGTAGAACAATCCGAGCTATTTTTCAACATGTGTGCTGATTTCTCTTCATTCCTGATTCCACTACCAAGATCGAAGGTCCAAACTTTAATTCCTTCACCCTTTTTGCTCATACCAGTGCTTAGAAGTATGTTCCCAATCAAGGCCGCAACTAGAAAAGCTCCTTACTGTAAACCCGGTCCTCAAGTTGCTGATTCAAAAGAGCGTTTGTTTTCCGGACAACCCTTCTGAACAGTCTTTGATTAAAATTCTCAGGAGTAGATATCACGGTTTTCGGATCAACTGGCCCAAAATTTTCTCACTTCCTGCCTTGGACCCCAACACGCACTTTCAAATAAAAAGTCGTCAAATAGATGTGGCAACTCCTACCAATTTTCAAAATTTGCAGAAGTCAAGTTTGTGGTCATTTAGATTTAGACATCTTGCATTGAAAAACGATGCTTTACATCCGTGATTCACCTCACTCACTGTCCGAATAGCATATCCATACGGATGAGAGACCTAGACCTTTACCGCACGCAATTGAAAAAGATTCTTCGTGTTTGAGAACCACGTCCTTCCCATTATCAACAAGACCTTATGACCGGCTAGCCGGGACTGAACAGCAATCACATGTCTGGCTTCTTACTGAACGATCTCTTATCACTTCGATAAAATCAAAACATCTTCATTATAGGAAGGTGCCAAAACCTTGCGCAGCACTCAGCTGCAGCCACGCTAGAGCTAGAGCTCAGGATTTTTGCGGTCAACAATCCATCTGGACAGGTCCGGATCCTTAAACACATCGCTTTAGAGCTAGCACTGGCGTTAAGTTAACTCGGAAGGTTCATCGCATCAGCCCGGATCTTTTGATAGCTGCTGCCCACTTTAGTTAAGAATGAAAGGATGTACTTGGAAATCTAAGACAGACACCGTAAAGGGCTTTGAACTGCTAAATCAACAAACAATCCCTCAACTTTTAAATCTTATTTCCAGTTAATTTTACAGCAAACTTTTTTATTACAACATCCGTTTATGTCATCTATTTGAGGATTCAATCAACAGATGACAAAGGCTTACTTTTGCCATTTGCAAAATGTCGACAACCTGGACGGGAAAAAAAAATCCGTTACCAAACTGCGTGACATTCGTCTTATAAAGCTGCGTAACTGTATATTCTTCACATTGTTTTCTTTTTTTTAATTCATTTACTGTATGGCCGAAAATAACCGATGACGCAATGAATAAATTAAAACGATGACTGATTGTTTCTTTTTAAAATTAGGTATTCAAATAACGTGGTGTCTGTCGTCGGAATCCTTCCCATTTGCGGTTAGAATATTAAACAAATAAGGATATTTCAAAAAATAAAAAAACTAAGGTGGCAATGAATCATTCTCGATACAAAAATCGGCGCCCGAGTCGCTAGAGCATAACAAATAAAAAAAAAAATACTCCGTTAAAGAAATGGGCGGATTTTCCTATCCTCCAGGGACATGCGAAAGAAAAGTCCTTGAAGGTGAACCGATAACATATTAACAGCTGAAGGTAAGCTACCTGCATACAGGTTTAAATTTAGAAACTTTCCTCGTATAACAACATGCGATTTAAAGTTTATTAAGTTGAAGGTTGTTATAAACAAGTTCGAAATTTTAAATCAAGTCATTTTATAATCCCGTTTTAAAAGAGGCGGATGACAGTGAATATGCAAACGTTCAATCATTCATCTTTCCGATTTTCAAAAATTTTTCATAACAACCGTTCAAGGTTTTTCAGTTCCGGATCTTGCAATAAAACGTTCAAAGTCTGCGCGACTTTTCACTTTAAATAATTGCACGGTGTCTGGTTCTTTGACAGGAGAGGATCATCCTCATCATCATCAATGCGCTCATCATTTATAAATAAATTCCACGATTTATTTAAGACCGTGTTGGCGGGTGTTAAACGTCTTCACGCATAAGAAAAAAAAGCAACTTTATGATGCAAGTATATGGCGAATTCGAAAAAAAAAGAATACATAAAAAAAATGAGCAATAAATGGGGGCGGCTTCACGCTGTGCGTGAAGGCGGGTTGTATATATGATCAGGTTGATTTTTTACCGAATTTTATTATGGAGATTTTTCTCGCTTTCTATTAAAAATTATAGCCGGAATTTTAAAAGTGCAAGGATTTAGCAGGGTTGAAAACCCGACTGGAGTACATGAAAAACCACGTTGATTGACGGTTATGGCACATTGGCCGCATGATCGGTCATGGGCAGTTGAGTCTTACCAACATCGACCGATGTTAAAGCGATTTTTTTTTTAAAAAACGTCATTCTATGGTCATCATCGGTTCGATGATTTGACTTGGAGCTACGAAAATTTTAAAGTTAAAGTACTATGATAAGACCGTTTGAAAAACCATTCAACGTTTCCGTGTATGTAGTTAAGTTATGCTTTTAACATGGGTAAATGCAGCGTGTAGTCGTAACAAGTAAAAGAGTACTGGAGTAAGTAATAAAGTCGAGTTTTTTTATTTATTTACGCCTATGTTTACTTAACAAAGGTTGGGAAATATTTTTGTTGTTATATTACCGCTTGCCGCTTTTTGCTGTCAATTTCATACATGTTGTTAGGTTTCCTGTTATGCTCTCTCTCCAAGTCAGAGTGCCGCAAGGAGTGAGGGAGCAATCGAGCACCGCCTTATGGATTAATTAGGATTCTACTGCCATGTTGCACGTTCAAAAATCAATCTAGCTGTCGGCTCCAATACTTTGCTTATGCCTGAACGATAAACCAACCTGTAACATGGCGAATTTCCATTATGGCGCAGCCCATACCGGTCTGCTGCTCCCTGACTCTCTATTTAGTCTCTGTAGGGTCCCACAGATTGTGTAAGACGAACCAAGATTATAGGCAAAGGATGAAAAAAAAGGAGTGCATGCTATCTGCAAAATAAGTAATGCCCTGCTGAGCAAAAACTTTGGATGAACAGTGTAAAAGAGCATATCTCTTTCCAGATTCCAGATTCTGGTTCTTGGTGCACAAGGATGATGTACAGACTTCTTAGTCAATGATTTGGGCAGCAGCAGACGAGCCTTTAATTTTTATTGGTATATTGAAAGCAGTGGAATGGTGATCCCCTGTGGTAGTTCGGACCCAAACAATTGGGTTGTCGTTACACTGGTGCGTTATCTGGTGTAATGTTTTGAGACACGATAGCCAATGAATAACCCTTTAAGACTGATCATCACCATTCATTGTGTCTTCTTCTCCTTCCGTCTTTTTCTAGCTATCGATTCCCAGCATGGACATCTTTAAAGTCCTCAGCTCTTCTGTTCAAGGAAAGAAGGTCAGCCGGACGAAGACTTCCTGGCCGGCCGCTCCGACGATGGAAGAAGTACTAAACCTCGACAGTGCTAGAGTAGTTTTTGATGTATAAATCCCCGAAAGGGTGAAAGAAGAAGAAGCTCTTCGGGTCTTGCTCCTTCCTGCACGGTCAAGTTACCTTTTTTACTATCTATCTGTGTTCCTCGACAAGCCGCGGTCTCCACTGCGCTATTTTAATCGTCCAAGAGCTTCTGATCCTGCCTTACTACATGGTCAACACATTGCCAGTTCATTTAGCTCGAAGTTCAAAAATCTTTATCTATCTATCTAAGCCCTATCGCCCAATCGCAGATTCCCTTCCTGATATCTCTATAACAGCATGTAGCTCGCCTGTCGAGGACTCCTAACATACCTGCATCCCTCGATGCGTTGTCTTCCACCCAGCGCAGCTGCGGTTTACCCTGAAGTCTTGGAAACCTCCGGGACCGGGGGCGCGCTCGCTACATGCCCCGCTTACTGAATCAGACGTGCCTCGATCACACTAGCAATCAGTGGCTGTCCTGCGAGCCTTCGGGTATCTTCATTCGATTCCATCTTTATACTTAAGAAAAATTCTATTCTTCTTTTCAGAATTAATATGCCTTGTTTCTTTTTTTGAGCGCTCTTTATCCATCATTAGAGTTTGTCAGCTGATTTCTTCATTGAGAATCCGATCATGCAGACTTATTCTCAAAATCGGTCCCTCCGTTATGCTCTTCGTTGCTCTACTAATCTGATTAGCACTCTTGAACGAGCCCCGATCCATAAAACTATTGATTACACCGAAAAGGTTATTTCTACAATTTTTCCTGTTTCCGTTGTTCAAGACTTTCGTTCTTCTCGCATTAATCCTGAAGCCGTAATCCAGGCACACCTCCTCCTATCTTCTTATTCAGTGACTGCGCCAGAAAAAAATTCTGGATGGGGCCACAAATTTTTATGCAGGGCCAAAGTCGAACAGTGTTGCAGCAATATATACTGTTCTTCCCAAATAGATGGGGTCAAGGAGAGCCAAATTTTTTCCACCTGGCCCTTCCTTGACGCCGTCCCTGTACAAGAAGAGTCTTCAACATCTCAATAGAAATTAAGGGAAATTACAAAAAGATGACGAAAAAAGCAATACGTGGCGGGTTCAGCATACTTTATACGAAAAATAAAAAAATAAAACAGGTTTTTTCTGAAACGGGCCATGTTTGGCTACATGGTAACAATTTTTACGTAACACAAGACTTGTCCAGGATAATAAACATCAAAATGCAATCAAAAGAAAGAAGCCTTGCATTGTTACTAACAACGAAGAAAAAGGAAAGAAAAACGTGTCGCTGTCCCCTTACGACAAAAAAAGAAAAAGAAAACACAATACAATGATTTCCGTTGTTGGTGATTTTAGTGTAGTGAACCCACGATATATGCACATCACGTCCGAGACCATTTATTTAAACGTACGAAAACTTATACTATAATTAAAAAGGTACGAAAAAAAATATTTAATATAATTATTGTTTTTAATGCATAAAAACAAAATTTTTAAGTCACGATTTTGTACGTATGTGTGTGACCTTCATAATCACCGAAAAGCATCAGACCATACGGCACTATAACCTTGCTTTGGCATATGCAGTATTTACTTATAGAAATGTAGGGATCAATTGTGTGACGTATTCGGGCTTTGAATGATTCAAAAAAAAAAGAATAATGGCATTGAATTCTTATATGTCTGTTTAAAGGTGCTACTCCCATAATCGCATAAATCGGAGAGGATTACGTAATATAGTGCAATTTTTCTTTCACTTGTGGGTCATTCCATATTAAATCAAAAACCCATGGGTTGAACCTTGAATGTTTGTTTAGATATTGATGATACTTTTTTGCATTGGGTGATGTTTTAAGTAGGTGGGATAAGTTATGGGTTTTTCGGGTATTTGGCGATAAAGGTGGTTCTTTTATGAGTATATTAATCAAGCTTCTTAACGCCGACGCGACTTTGGTTTGATGTTTGATTTATGGGATGTACCGTAAACTGAAGAATGTTCAAGTAGTTGGAGTAATGGTGATTCATTGGTGGGGATGTCTGCGGTCACGTGAAATAGCATCTTGGGCAACGGCCAAGGGCGCCTAAGCAGAAGTACAAAGAGGCGTCCGAAGTTAGTTTTGCCCAAGGGCGGAAGGAATGCTATGGACAACCCTTCTGACAACATCGCATCACCTGAAGGAATGAGAGAATGTTGCCGAATTTAGGTGCCGCTGGCCCCTTTTCACAATCTACAATGATATTAACCGGGAGATGACAACATGAAATCAGAATTAAGAGCTTAGCCTATGTGCTTTAGGCCTTATTTTCCCAAGTTGACTTCTCTCTGTGCGGACGAAGCTCACTGCATATGATGCAATCATACTCTCAACGCTGTAGGACATGAATTTCACTGTCTTCAGGAGAGGCTGTTGGTCTTAGGTTCCTAGTAATAAGCAAAAATTATATTAACCGGGAATGCGATGCAAGGAATCATAGTTGAGAGCTTAGTCTATAGCTTTGAGCCATATTTTCCCAAGGAGAGTTCTCTCTGTGCGAGCCACGTACACTGCATATGATGCAATCATACTCCCAGCGCTGTGAGACATAAATTTTCACCGTCTGTGTTCAGGAGAGGTTCTTGGGCTTGTCGTCAAAAACGCCAATGATATTGCTGCATGGAATTAGAGCTGAAAGTTTAGTCTATATCCTTTGGGCCGTATTTTCCCAAGTTGAGTTCTCTCTGTGCGAGCCAAGCTCTCCGCGTATGATGTAATCAAATCCCCAAATTTGTCGGACATGAATTTTCACCATCTGTGCTCAGAAGAGGCCAAGGCCGGGGCAAGCCCTTGGTGCGCTTCCCCCGCCACAGGGAGCCATTGTGTGCTCTTTTCCCTCTCTAAAGATGTAAGACTTCAAGCAAAAAAAGGTCTTCAGGCAGTTATGCAGCGCCCCTTGCTGTTGGCGCCCATTGAGACTCTTACCTCTCCTACCGTCTTGCCCCGGCTTTGGGAGAGGCTATTGGTCTTCAGTAGGGTAATTGGTAAGGCATGTTTTGTCTTGCTCAAGGAATGACGTCCTTGCCCTGTGGTGAGCTCCCTTCTCAGGGTTATGGGTTAGTGGAGGGCAGCAGCTTCGCTAATACTGACCTAGGGCTGAAGATGGTAGTAATCGGCAAGGCCTAGGCTCAGAGTTGGATCAATGGGATGGCTCCCGTACTGCGATGTGGAAGATTATGGAAAGTCACCACATTATTTGATATTCCTAGTAAAATCATCAATGGTTGGCCACGATGATCGCTGATCTCCTCATTTAAAGAAGAAGAAGATTGGTCTTTAAAATTAAGAATCCTGACACCGAAGAGAGAAATCCGATGACTGAGTACTTAAAAATTCGCTCCAATCAAAGGCTCCCTCAGCAGTCTGATCACCAGAACGACTGAGGCACGCTGACTTCAATGGATGATGCATGTTAGCATTTACGTCTTCGTTGCAGATAAAAGCACACAAGTTCAAAACCTAATCTTGAAGCTGTGAGATGCAAGCAAACATAAATCTAAAAAGACAACTTGGGACACCTGCTGATTAGATGCCAGAGTTAAATATGTTGCGCCTATGTATAAGATAGTGGATCCCACCCTGTGCTGTTTTTCATTTGTTTTCGTTCAACGTACTTCGCTTACGAGAAGTTCCATGGATCCGGCACAGTGCTTTTCAACTTGTCGTCTCTCTAAGTAAATCGTCAAAAACGATTTATGAGAATCTGGAACACACCTCACGGCCACTACACAATGCCGAAGGAAGAAGAGACCATTATTTTTGTCTAATACGATATTTCAGGCTCAATATGGTTGATTTGTTTTTTATTTTTAAAGTAAAAGCAAGTAATTGGATTTACACACAAACTTCCTTATAAAGTGAAGGGAAACATGCACGACTTTCTTCCTTTTTATTTCTGCAAGGGAATCAATGATTGAAATTGTAATCGTTACAATGCCTCGAGCAAACATTTTTAAGGAACCGAAATGTTATGTTTAATATAGCGGAAAAGTGTATAACCACAAGATATGTAACTGACAAGATCATTGTTGATTTTTCAATATTTGAAAGTATGAAAAATTCTGACCCATTTCATGTTGCAGATATTGATGTTATGACACTGTTTTGACAGATATGACATTGTAAGAAGGAATCATAATAACGTTATAACAAGGTTGTCGCAAAACCCACACTGAAAATGACAAGGTCTTGCATTAGAGTACACATCATTTCAAAGGATGTTTTATAAATTGTACGTTTTCAAGTATTCGGTGTTCGATTCTATGAGTTTTTTGACTTTTTAAGTAGTCGTTTACTTTGACATCAGGTGATCGTCAAAAGAAGTCTTTTAGGCGATATAATCTTTGATTAGCGGAACGTCATGTCATTTAAAAAATGACGTTTAAGGTCGATATAAAAAAATCGTGGGTTTGGGAATAAAGTGAGATCAGCGATGAATTTTCTTTTATATAAAAGATTCCTTGAAACTACTTAATGTCTTTTTTTTTATGCAAGAGTGATGTGTGTGGTAATGAATACAAGAAATTTTTTGATGATTGTTTGAGTCATATTACCCACTCAAAAGATTTTTTTTCTCTTTCAAAAGTAAATATGCAGAATGTCGGTTGATGGTTTTTGTATGAGTGGTTCCCAAAAAAAGAATATTGGCAAAGTTGCTAAATTTTTGAATGGCGTATCTTTTACAGTGTGACAGCTTTAAGTGCTGCACCCACAAGTTTAAAAGAAAGATGGAATAGGGGCAAGAGATTAGCATTCTAGTTTTCGACCTATTGGTATAAGATTTATTGTGGCTATTGTCTCATTCAAACTTTTTCCGATAAGGCCTGATTATTAGCACGTTAGCCAGTTGGCTTTAGTACTAATTGGCAACTGGATCGATTGTCGGATCCTCAGCAATAATGACCGAAAATTAGAAATTTTCCAAGTATATATTTTCACCCGATTTCGATAACAAAGGATGGTACTAAAAGAAGACATCAATCAATCAAGTTCAAATATGTTTTGTGAGTATTATCAATGCTCCCACACATGCTTGACGAAGACATGTCTCCTTGATATTTCTTCAAGGTGGAATCTCATGCTTTTTTCCTTCTCTACCCAACTAATAAACGCCATATGTCCTCCTGACTAATCAGTTCTGAGCTTCGTTTCTTCAAATTTTATCTCTTTGAATGCGGCTTAGGCTGTTTCTTTAGATGTAAGAAGCTGTCCTCTGCCAGTGGCGTTTTTCCTCCAGCATACCTTTGCTCGCATTCAAAAACGGTATGAGGAGTTTCTCCAGATTTTAAAACTTGAAAATGGGCAGCTCTGTAAACACCAAAAACGCTGAGCGGTGACGCCTTATTGTACTCAGCTGCAATATCATCCAGCCGGCGTTATCCACGGCATATTTCTGCAGTTTCTTCTTTAAATGCGCGCACCTTGACGGAGAATGGGGATCATCATGGCGGTTCTGACATTAGAAACTGCTGAAGAAAAAGGAGTACTAAATCCTCAACTCTTAATCCAGGATGTTATCCTCTGACCTGGTCTGCGCCTGTCCTCTACCTTCCCCTCCATCACAAGCTGCAGGGGGCAGTATTTCCCATTGCGAAGAACATAGCCAAAATAATTAAGCCTTCGACTCTCTATCTCGTAGACAACCTCTCATCTCCTTGCTCATACGATTCAAGACTTCCACATTACTTACTCGTGCGATCCTCGGAATTGCAGCATGCGGCGATTTATCCACATTTCAAAAGCCACCAGCTTCCTTTCCAGCACCTTTGTTAGCTTTCTGCAGTAACCTTTGCTCATCTCCGAAAATGCAACTTTCTTCCTTCCTTCTTTTATTTAAAAATAGTTTTCTGGCGTCAAAAAAAGAAACTTTTTTCTACCCACCAAGACTTGTCTCGACTTTTGGGTCTTTCTTTAGTTCAAGTTAAGAATGATTTCTTGTTCTTCATCCTTTTTTGAATCCACTCCTGGATGTAGTCTCTCCCAAATTTTTCCATGTCGTGCGGTTCTCCGCTTTCCGGAACCAATCCCTTCCTCCAGTTTGAATGACACCGTCGAGCCACTGTTTTTGAAATTTTCCTCGACTTCTCGTTGTTAAACGTAGCCTCCATTAAGTTGATGTTACTGCCCACTGCCCCTATTCCTGCCTGGACACAAGCCCATTGCCACTTCAGCCGGAATGTCTGAAATGGACCTCTCCATCGCGCATAAGGGAGAGCTCAGGAAGAATGAATTAGCTCGGTTGGAAGGTGGGTGGATGGCTTTGTCGGCCTCAAGAGTCACATCTGGCTGCTCCGTTCAAGCTTTAATTTCCTGCCCGTAGCATCATTCACCAACATCCAAGGCTATTTTATTAAAAATATTTATCTATCAACAATATCCATGCTCTCTAATTCATGGTATTTATTTCAAAACACAAATAATCCCCAATTAATCCTAATATCCATCCCTGACCAAAGACATTTTCCTCATATGACAGTAATTCAAGGCCTTCAGTTACGTCAATACGCCCAACTCCCATTACACCAATTTTATTCATCCACTTTTCAACAACCTCTTTGGCAATATCACCTCACAGACAAACCCCTCGACGCTTAAATTAGACTATTTAAAAAAAAATCCAAACCTCACCATTCTCAATTGGAATAATTTCAATACTTGAGGCTTCAAAATGAAATCTATCTTTAAAAACTGCCTCGCTATGACGAAATCATACACGGAGGTCAAAGCAACCTCAAGACTAATGATCTTACGGGTGTTCTCATTAATTATTTGTTTGAAATCTCTCTTGCATAATCTTCGAGACCGAATATATAATTAAAAATTCTAAAATCTGTTTAAATCCGGTAAATAGGGAAGTAATTTATGCGACAAGCAACGCGAGCTCGCCCGGCTCAATTTCTTTCTTTAACATAATTATTTTCAACTGGTTTAGTATGACTAATAAAAAAATTGATATATTGCAGTATCGCACAACAATTATATCTCCCAAACCAATGCTTTCTATCGACCTTATCATTATTATCATTATTATTTTTTTTTTTCCTTTATGTTTTTGGCGTCTTTTCATTCCGATTCTGCAATATCCTTTTCCACCCAAACCTACGCTCGAAAAAAATTCGTACTTTCTATCTAATACATATTTAAGTAGATAAATTAAGTATCATAAAAAACGACGACTTACCAATATGCAGAAGAGGACTTGACGAGAGGTCGCCATATCTGAAAAAAAAAAAGTGAAAGTTTTTATGTGTCATTCTATCGAACCTACACCAATAATAAAGATCACGTGTTGTTTTGGGCAAACACTCCATGTGACATTTGTAGGATATTTTTGTTTGTTTTTTGAGTTGTTGCAACAAGAAAAAAAACAAGAGAAATATTTCTTGGGTAGATAGTTTTGGAATCTTTAGCTAGAAGAAATAGAAAAAAAATTTGAATGGCTGCAACGGATAAAAAAAAAATAAATCAGTACTGTTAAGAAATTTTTGCGAAGGACTATATGACATTGGATTATTATTATGATTATTACCACACCCAAGTGGTATGTTGCCTAATTATTGTTCCTGGTCAATCATGAATCTGAATGGCTGGCCGTTTTCACGAACGGGTTTTTTTTATATATTTAATACACTTTAATTACTGCCCTTTTCTTATGTTTCTTCTAACTCGCATCTCTCCATGACTTTTTTCTTTAATATCAAGAGATATGATGGAGAAGGTCTTTCTGTTATAAAATTAAACAGATGGCATTGTTTTAATGTTTTCAAGAGTAATTGCTCAGTGGCGGAGAGGGAATAAGTTGGGCTGAGATGGAGACAAGCCCTTTTAAGTGTAGCACAACAGCAGGATTTCAGATTGGTTACTCGCGATTTTCCAATCCGCTAAAAGTTCCAGGAAATATATGGCGAAGACTTTTTTTTTAAAATTCTGAAAGTTTCCACGATTCTTTGTGTCGAGAAAAGTCTTTTCTAAAAAATTAAGTGAAAAAAGTGGTTTTCAAAAAAATTTTCAAGACAAAATATTTTTTTCAGAATTTTTTTAAATCCCAAAATTAGCTCACAACTTTTTCTTGTTCAAAAAATTAACCAAGTAATTTTTCTTAAAAAAAATTTGGCAACATTTTTTATCCTTCAGAAAATTGTATTAAATTTTACCTCGTCTATTTAGTAAAATATTTTTCTTAGTAATTTCATTAAGATTTTTCTTACTCTCAAAGTTTTAGCAAATTTTTCCCTCCTCCAGAAATTTTTATTCTTGTTAAAAAATTTCCCTTATTCTGAGAGTGCCATTTTTAAAATTGAAATCTGGCCATATTCTCAGATTTATGGCGACTAATTGCAAGAACAAAGCCGGATTTTACAGGATTCACCAGGATGATTCCATAAGCTTTCTATTAAGCTAGAATGTGGAGGATTTCAATTAAATAAAATGGCGCTTCTCTTTGTAGCAGACGATTCATCAAAGTGTCCACTCCCTATCTAGCTTTCTGGTCTACATGAAAAGAAATAGATTCAGGTAGTAAAACAAATTTCAAGAGAAGTTTACGATGAAGAGATCATTTTGGGAAATAGTAAAGTTAAGGCCTCAGTTTCTACCTCAGGGCATTGATTTCCCACTTGGCTGAAATTTTTAACCCGACACCGAATAAAACCTTTCAAGTGGATTAATAACTCCAGCTACACCCAAAATTCGTCCTTGAGAATCATCTAGACCTTTAAATATATTTCTTTTCCCTCAGCCCACATCCAAACCCCTTAACTCTTGCACGGCCCACTACGCCACTGTTATTCTCCCAATTAAATAATAAATAAAATAATACATGCTCAATGCTTTATATCCCAAAAAAATAGAAACAATACCAGGAATAAGAATAACCATTCAAGAGTAAAATTTATTCAAGAACAATTAAATAATTCTTTTAAAAACAAAACAATGGCATATGCACTTTTGACTGAAAGTAAAATCCCAAGTCAATAGGCGGATCATGCAACGGAAACACTAACAGAAAGTTAGACTTTACGTTTGTAATCTAAAATATTGAGAACTAATTTAATTTTTTCAGTGATTTATGGAAGGAAATCGAGATAATAAAAAAATTTTAAAAAAGAATCTTTAGGACCAATGCACTCAAGGTACTCCAGTGAGTGGCAAAGGCGAATGCACAGTCTTCTAACGGCTGATGCACAAGAACGACTTTTAAGCACGAGTATGTAAAAGTGACGTCATGGACCACATCATATGGAGAAGAAAAAGAGCGTTTCGTGTATCGTGCCTATAATTATAATGCATCATGACACTAAATATTTCTTCCTTCATTTTATAACTACTTGCTGCACCGATTTCATAATTTGTTTTAAATTGCGATTCAACTTTGTACCATTGTTTGAGTATTTTTTTAAATGATATGTGTGTTTAAGTCAAGTGCGATTGCATTTTTTTGTATTCAAACAACGGTTTTTAGAGGTCGAAAAACTTTGCGTTTTTTTCTTATGGAGGAAATTATTTAATAATAAAGCTTGCCAAGTTTTGCATTGTTTCTTGAATCCCAAGATATTCAGTGTGCACTTGAAATTATAGACTGTGCGTCTATCAGAGGTTTAAAATGAAAATTAAAAGAATTTTACAAGATTTTAAAAAATAAAAACTTATTTTTTAAGATATCTCTTTTTCTGCCTTTTAATGCCTTTAAAAAAATTTATTTCGACAATTTGTTTTGTTTTGGCCATTATACTAGAAAATTGTAGAAAAATCTTGCTTCAATCATTCATAAAAAAATATCTTCTTTAATGGCATTCTTTGGAAAATTTTGCAAGCCAGGAGATATTTGGAAAAATTTATTCCAACCTGCTCTACTGGGCTTATTTAACTCTAAATGGGGCCAAGGGCTGACTCAAACCCAAAACCCCAAACTCACAATTTGGCAGAGAGAAACCCTAGACCCAAAGTTCAAGGATCTAACATCCCTCAACCTTCTTCAAAAAATTTTGTTCAAGCAAATTTTTTGGTCAAAACATGTACACAATTACTTATTGAGAGTGAAAAATTTTCTACGACAACAAGTGCAAATGATTTTCAGCTTCCATTTCATTTTCACAAATTTCCTCTATAGAAACTACAAATGCACTTTCAGTATTCCATTCACTTTTCTGAAGCATTATACTGAAATGCTTTTTGCACAAGTTAATGATTTATAAAATATTGTCGATAAACATATGCTGTATGAAGAAAAAATTACTTTTACCAATTATGAGCTCGAACATACAACTTAATCATTTTCCCCCAATGTACAATGATTCTGTTCCGTTAATCATTCCATCAAAACATTAAATGATTATTTTCCCTTCAACTAAAAATTCACTTTGATTGTTTAAAAAAAAAACTAAAATCAATTTTCAGTCATTTTCACAATACTCTCACATCAACCTTTAAAAAAATTTCTCAAATAAAAAAAAATGATGGACCTGAGAAGTCATCACAATAGGATGCCTAACCAAATCTGATATCATAGCTAATTATGTATAAAAAATATCTGTCTCCTTCAAGGTTTTAAGAAAAATATGATTCATACATGCAGTTGTGCAGGGCCATATTTAATTGCATCAAATAAAAATCTAACAAATGCTAATTAACCTTTAAAACAACATTGTTGACATAAAAACAATACAAACTGATTAAAATTTATTCGAGTGACTTTATATCCCATCACACACACATGCCATCTTTCCTCGATCAACATTTTAATTTTTTTTTTTTGAAATTCATTCAAAAAAGATTTGATTATGATGAAATCCTTCAAACACTCTGAATATTCATAAATTATAATTAGTTTTAATTGCTTTAGCCTAACCATCCAAAATTTTGGTTACCATTTAAAGGTTTACTGACACTTATCGATGCTCAGGTATATAACACAATCCTCAAAAAAAATTACCATACAATCCAAGTAAAATATTAGAACAAAGTATATCATTAAAAATTATTACACGCATAAAAACAATGAACTTTTAAAGATTGACATGAGATTTTTTCCAATATTGCACCAACTCTGTTTAACGTTATATAAAAATTACTGCAGCAATTCATGGACAAGATAATCACAAAATTGAACTTGACATTTTCACATGTCCAATAAGTCTAACAACCATTATTGGTCAACAATTCATTTATCAAATGAAAAGGTGTATATCCCCTTGGTAAAATTTACCTGCGCAGACACCGAAAAAAAAAAAAAAATGGGATAAACAAAACGTTTGTCACCCACCGGGTCTCTTGCAAATTTCCCACATTACCCGATGGCCTCTGTCCGTCTTTTTCGTTACGTCATAAACGAAAAGGCGTCAAGAAATGTAATGTTAAATGAAACACACCCTAACTGTTTTTATTCTCACTTAATTATGCCTTTAAGATATTATTTTTTTTAGTAAATAAAAAACATACCTATCAGCAAGAGCATTTTTCTTCAAGGCAGGAACCATATAATAATCGAAAGAAGGTAAATCCGAAATATATTCGCCAATCCTCCATATAAAATGAGTAGATTATAATTCCAGATTGCTACGAGAACCTCTTTGTAATCCGGTCGTCGATATTAATTTTTTTTTAACAGCACCTTCTCCAAACTACCGAACACTTCGTAAACATTTTAAATTTTGATTTTTAAGAGATCGATTTCTCACGGAAAAAATACCAAAATAAAACAAAATATTCGTGGGAGAAAAAAATTAAAAAAAAAATTACTGGAAATTTCACTTTTAATCCTAAGTATGGTCCGCCATCTTGAAGTTATATCAATTTGAATACACTCTCACTGATATTTCGAATCGGACTGGAGGTAACATCCAGGTATGCGTTTGTTTAGGTGCTCTGGTCGCAATATGGCCGCGAACCTGGTGGAGACGCGGTATAATGCATAATCCTGATCGGCTTAAAACGTTTTTATACATGTCTGCCATATGTTTTTCAAAATTCACTTCCCGTAATCGTTTTTCCGTTATTAAAACAGTTTAAAGATTGAATGAGAATGAATATTAGTTTAATAACCCGAACTGAACGTGAAATATTTTAATTTTTCACATCGCATGCAATACGTTGCTTCGTCGTTTGGTATTTTTTCAATCACTGTCGTCTGCTAGAAGCCATTCATGATAATAAACACGTTTGCAACATTTTCTTCAAAATTTGCTTTCTTTAACACTTTAAAAAATAATTTAAAGAAAAAATCAGACCAAAATTTAAATCCATACTACGAAATAAACGTAATAAACATATTTCATCCCATTTGTTCGTTTTTTCTTCACCGCTGTCGTCTGCTTCAATTTGAACCTTCGGCAACAAGACGATTTGTTATCAAAGATGGCGGTGAAAGCAGACATTATGCATTTTGAATTTTTTTCACAAACTTAATCATCAGTTCTTTTTAGCTTATTGATAAATGATTACCGGAATTGGAATAATAACTGTGATTTTTCCAGTTCTAATTCCTGTTTAATTTTCGTCACGCTACGCCCTTGCAATTACATGCCCCCGGGAAACAAATAAAGCCTATTTTTTTCTCAAAGCTCTCATCAAATCAAGTTATTTTTAAAACGAAAATCTAGTCCGTTTAAACCGTATGGAATTTGCACGCCCTGAAAATTAATAAGATGAGAGAGGAAAGAGATGAAATATCTTTTGCATAATTGTAATTAATTAAAAACAATTTATTTTTTTATGTACCTGTACGGAAAACTGAGTGTAAGATGAAATAAAAGTACACATGTAGCATGCGGGATCATTAAAAACCATTAGTAACGCTATGATTAACGGCAATTAGAGCGAACAGCCAAAATGGGAAAAAAGAAACATTGTGTGTGTAAAATATTTCAGGGTCAATGTTTTTGCATTTCTCCGTTTTTGGTTCCTTGATTTTTTTATTTTAATGAGATTGCATTTCGGGCAGTTTGACAGAGAAAGGAAGATTAATTTGACAGTCCATTTCGGGGATTTTTGAAAGATGTTAGCAGACCTGAAAGTTCACATAGTGACGTTATTTTTCATTTTAATTTTACTCGATCAAAGATGCTCTGAGACATTAAAAACAAAATTGAAAATTAATAAGGCGGATATTGAAAAATGAAAGATCAACAAAGAAATGGTAAAGATTCCAATGAAACAATTAGAGTGAGGAAATAAAATTTATTCCAAATTTAAATCTAGATCTAGAAATCACAGGAAAGATATAATTTAAGAATGAAAGTTGGAAAATTTATAACAATACAATAGCGATTCGTCTGCTTTCGCCGCCATCTTTAAAAAGACGTCTTGTTGCCGAAAAAAGACAAATGAAGGAAATTGCAGACGGCAGAAATTGAAAAAAGGAACAAGTGAATAGCGTGTTGCATTCAGTGAGATTATTTTTAGGTTTTTAAGTTCAATTCTAGTTTTTAATCGTAAAGGAGGCAAAAATGCAGAACGTATAAAGTCAATACAAGAAAATTTTGACTTTTACAGGGATAAATTGGCAGGGCAAATTGCGCAAGGTCTCTGAGGAGAGCTAAAGGAAATGGCAGAAATTTGGCAATTTTTTAACTTGCGTGACGGCAAAAATTTTCCCTCAAGTATGAAATCCTCTGGTGGATTTTCGAAGCATTGCTGAAGAATACTTCCGCTCTGAAAATTACCAAAGCGTCTTTTATAAACACAAAGCATGAGTACTTTTTATCATACCTCACCTTGACACTTTCCAAACCTACAACCTGGCCTGCCTATTCCAAGTTCGGCAACTTGTGCTGCATTTATGTACTAATAATACATAAATCACTCCTTCATTAGACGTTTTTTACACAATTCATCTGCTTAACTTGCCTAATACGCGATAAATAGTTGCGGCAGACAATAAAAGCATATAAATCCTAATAAATTAAAAAAATCTCAGGAAAGGATAATTAAAATTCAATAAAACAACTCAACGCTTTCTTTCAATCACACTTTATTTTCTTTTTTTATTATTAAAAAAGCAATCTCTTTTGGCGATGTGTATTTAATCGACATTCATCACATACATCTCTTGCAATTTATTTCAATTTCATTCTCACTGGTTTATGTAATCAGAGATAAAGCAACAACTTAGCAACGAATAATAAATTCAATTTTTTATTATGTGATAAATGTTTTCCATTTACTTTTTTTTATTCTCATTCAGACATTAGTAATTTTCTTTGTTTCTTATAATTTCTCTAATTTTAAAAAAAATTATTACGTTTCCTCTACATGCAAATCTCAATTTCGTTTTCTAGATATTTAAACTGGAAATTAAGAGTTACATCCATAAAGGATTCTTTTTTTTTTTTTAACAAAGTGAAAATAAAACACTTAAGCGATAATAGTTAATTTTTTAAAACTTAATTAATTTAAAAAAAATTCTTATACCAAAAAGGAAATATATGGGACGTATCAAAAAAAATTTTTATGATTATCTATATTCAGTCTTATTAAAATTAATATAGGATAAGGAAGTGTAGAGAAAAAAATTTGAAATTTAAGAGAAAATATATACAAAGTATGATCTTTTTTTTCGTTTGGAAATCAGAAAAGGAAAATTTTTACTAAAAAATAATTTCATTTTAAAGCTTTTAACCAAATGGATCAGCGGAGCCGATCAAATTTTTTGTTAGTTGGTTTTTTGTTAAAAAAATTTTTTTAGGATGTTTTCTGTTAGTTCTTTTCTAAATTTATAATTTTCCTAAATTATTCTTGTACCAGGGATGAATGCGCCTGATTAAAGTTTCTTGCTACTTCGACTAGTTCGTAAGAAATTAAAAGAGAGCTCCGTAGTCAGAAAAAGGCTAAAATTCAAGATGGCGCTGTTCAGTGACCAGTCAGCAGATGGCCCAAGTTTGGCAGTTTTCTTTATAGATGGCGCAATTTTTTTTTTTACTTATAATGACAACAGAGCAACTCAAAAATATTTCTTTTGGCTATATTCATTCTCTTGTACAATTTTTCTTTTATTTTACTATAAAACAAGCTTTTTTTTTTAATGGCGATTAATGGTTATTTACCAAAAGGCAGTGCACACACCCTGTGTATATATTTTTCTTCAACAACAAAAAAAAATTCTTTACTAATCACAGTACGAAAAAATTTCGCCGATAAATCCTACTAAATGCAATCAAACATTTTTCATAATTACTGTACATACTCCGCACTTTTTCAAAAATTGAGTTAACGATGTTAGGATTTTTTTTTAAAAATTCTGACTTAATCGTAAAATTTGTGACTAAAATATTCGGTAAATTACGAAAGCGGTCGATAATATTCCTAAATTAACAATTAAATTATTCCCTCCGTTCGTTTCTTCTGCTATTACTGAATATTTAAATTCTTCGTTGATCATTTCCGATGCGTGTTTTAATCTTTTATTATTTAAATCGTTCGTTCCTTCTTCCATGCTGTTTTCATTGCCGGATTCTATCCTTTGATCTTTTTTATCGGTCAATTGTTCGTCGGAGAAGACGAAGAGGTTTTTCGTTGAGTTTTTAGTTCGGGTTATGAGTTCCGCTGATTTTACTGAAATCAATAAATTATAGGAATTAAAAAAATTATAATTTATAAAATACTTTTCAATATTTAGAATTTAATACCTGGTTAGTAAACTCCGAAGGTGTTAAATTTATAATTTACAAGAATTAGTAAGTAGGAGCACTCTTAAGGCCACGAATTAATTGTAATAAAAAATACTTTGTAGGAAGTTAAGAATTTCGCGTTTATTAAAAGTTGACATCACCGTCCTTGCGTTAATTGCTATAATGGATTTTTAAATATTCTGCTCCAGGTTAATGTGTTAGTAAATGGATTAGTGGATAAGTGTATGGTTCGTGTCCTGGGGTCTGTTCCGTATAAGGGAAATCCAATTTTTGCAAATTACATTTTTTTTAAAACTGGATTTTTGGTCAAGTGCAGTACCGGGGGCATTAAGAGCGATTTTGGGCCCAGCAGAAAAAATTCCGGCACAGGTTGACGCTTTTTTCTTACTCTCGCACCCTCCACCATCTTGAAGTTAGTTAAGGTCTGCTACACGGCAGACTCGTTAATTTTTTCCCACAAAAACTTACATTCTTCTGAAGTTTTATCCATAAAATTAATTTTGATAAAAGTAGTCAACGACACTTCGAATAATTTATTAGGATCAGCAGGCATAGCCGGTATATCCCTCTTCTTCCTACCGTATCCAGTTTGCCCGTTGCTGCACTGAACCTAAAACCCAAAAACAATCAAATTAATAAATTTTCCCATTCATTTTCCTCCTCCTCCCACCAAAACTCACCCCTCTGCATTTATCCAAGCAAACATCAACGGTCCCTTTAAATTGCACGTAAGTTGAATCCGGAAATTTAAAAGCTCTGAATTTCGCCGACAGGAAATCTCCGTTGATCGTGTTGAAATTCTCGAAGAGATACGGATCGACCGAACAACTACAATAGAAAAAGATATTTTTATAGAATCGCAGTAAAATGAATCGATTTATTCTTAATAATAATTATAACTTATTTTTTTTTTGCAAATTGTCCAGTTGTAAAAAAACTTAAAATAATTACCCATTAAATATAATGGTCTCTTCCTGCTGCTTAGTATCCGTAACTTGCATGTAAGATACTAAAACTCCATAGATCGGTGCACTGGTTTTGTCTAAATAAATTTCCATTGTTAATGGAGTACCCGGATTCACGTTTAATTCTCCTGTGATTTTTTCTTTTCCCTGTCTCACTCCTACGCTTAACATTGGTTCGGGCGCTCTTTCTGTTAGCGATGTGGTGATTTCTAAGTCTCTGTAAATAGAATTTAAAAAAGGAATAAATATTTTTTTTATTTTTTATTTTTATTTGATTAAGAAAATATTTTAATTTTTATAATTCAGTTCAATAATAAGCAACTGAAATTGTTGAAGCCAATTACGCCCTTGGAGCCAGATAAATGGCTGAGTAAGAGCTCATGCGGAGAGAAGTTCGTAATTTAAGTAAAAAGGCATCGAAAAGTGTGAATGTGAACGAAATTTAAAACAAAAGATCTTTTTTAAACGACTCATTTTTAGTCCTGGAAAAATTCCGCCAGGTGGCAATGACTACTAATTCAAAAAATGGCTGGTAGATGGTGACAGTGTTGCATTAGTTTGTAAAACATCCGTATACCGTCCCTGTAATATTATGAGACTTGATTCCAGCTTTTCAAATCAAATGTAATATTAAAACAATAGATTTTTTATGCGCCATATTTTAGTGCTTATAAAAGACTTGAGTTAATACAAGCGACACTAGCGCCGTCCAACTACCTCCACACAAAGTAAAAAAATGCAAGAGTTCTTTTTAAAACGCGTAGCGCGAATTTTGGTAAGTGAAACTATTGTCGCGCTCTCTAATGGATATTAAGGTGGTTGAGGCGACACTAGCGCTCTAGAAACGACAGTTTTGCAAACTAAAAAGACACCAGCGCTCTTGAAACGACAGTTTCGTAACTAAAATTTAAAATTTTTCTGGAAACCACTATTTACTCACTAAGAATTCACGAGCGCTCATTAATAATCACTTTCTGGTTAAAACAACATAATAGCCATCTAGTGACCATTATATGAACTAAAACTGCAGCCAATATTAGGCCAAATTTTGAAGTATGCTAAAAATGCGACATGATACTCAATTTCGATAGTTTTTAAGTTGCTGATTTTAAATTTTCAACTCTTTTTCGACCCAGAAAACATCCTGTTGCCTAAAAGTGACAAAAGCTTAAAACTGACCGAAAATCCAACATTTAAACTTTATTTGATGGGCCTTTCTTGATCTTAATAAATCATTATTAAATGTTAAAATTTCAAAGACAGATTTTTGTAGAAGAAACAAAATATTTAGCATCTGCAGGCAAAACGGCCGGCAAGCGGTACTAATCAGTTAAATAATAACATTTTGCGGCGAATGCAAATTCAATTCAAATAATATTCCCATGTAATTATTTAGCAATAATAATACAAACGAGGCCATTCATAACTTACTCTGGTTCTTGAAACCCAGCTGGTAAAACATTTCTTCTGGTAACTGTATGATTCAATCGGTTATTAGCCATGACGCATTTAACCAATATAGACTCCTTCTCCGGCTGACTATTTTCATGTTCTACAACGATTCGGTGATAGTACACTTTCTTATTCTACAATAAAAAAAAAATCGAACAAATATTTATAATTCATTATTGCGCCATTTTTATGTATAACAAGGGTAAACCCAACACTATTTACTTTTCTCCTAATTACAATACTCACTCTTAAACTGTCAGATATTCTCGTTACTCCGCATCTGTGAATATCGGTCAAGGACAGTTGAAATGTTACTTTATTCCCGTCTATTTGGGGACGACATTTTTCATCTGGAAAAACAAAATTGAAGGTTTTTAGAAAAATTATAGGTCCTGAAAAATTATGTACAGCCTTGGAGATTTTCAACCAAGAGGAAAATCAAGGTTTTGATAATCATTAGTGAAGTAATCTTTAATCTCATGACATCACCCTTTTTCGTAAAAAAAAGCCCTATGAACCCTGGAACAATTGAATATTTATCTTTTTTTAGAACTTGCAAAGCGATGATCGCATAGATCATCGTTTATTTTGTAAAGGATACCGCCACTGATTACATTATTATAAAAAAGAAAAAAATATATATAAATTGTTGTGGGGCCGCGACTGTTCCACAAAACGTGTCATACTTCTTTTAAAATTCGTGACTTTAAGTTTCCAGAGCCTGTTTTTATGATTATATCTTTACCTACTTGTGTTCCAGTGCATATTGCACACGTGCCTATGCAATTCAAACCGTCTAAAATATTTTTTTTTTTAGGAAAAAAAAATGGGAAAACTTACCAGGATAAGTCTTTAATTGTTCTAAATATATTTGTTTCATATCTTCTGTCCTGACTAGCTCCACTTTCATCACATCGTTCGAGCATCTTACTTTGTATTGAACTGGAACAAAAAAAAAATTAAGAATTAAATTAAGCGAGGAAAATAAAATAATATGATTAGGTCTAAATGTTTAAGTGGTTCAAGGTTACTTGCAATTTTAATCGCCCAATTTATTTGTATTAAATGAAAATAATGGAATATAACTAGGTCATATCACTTTTTATACTCTAAAAATTATTAACTATCTC
Source organism: Liposcelis brunnea (assembly GCA_023512825.1). NCBI lineage: Eukaryota > Metazoa > Arthropoda > Insecta > Psocodea > Liposcelididae > Liposcelis > Liposcelis brunnea. The sequence continues at coordinate 4,107,810 of CM042068.1, forward strand.
TTTAACAACAAGAATCAACAAAACGGAACATTTCACTGAATATTTGTTTATCTGATTAGATTGTTGAGGAAAGTTAAAAAACAAAGAACGAGGTAATTGATTCCTGGAAAGGGCAATGGAAGATTAGGACTATTCGTGCAAAATTTTGGGCATTAAAATTTTTCGCAGAAATAAGCTAAAGTAAAGATATAGTTTTTTAAATTAACTGAAAGATTCTTTTTGATGAAAAAATGAGGCAATAACGTTGAAGGTGCAAGGGCATCTGACGTGAGGACAAGGGAGAGAGTAGAGGTCTGCTCGGGCCAAATTTTACAGGCCCACCCCGGCCCGAGCCTGCGCACTAGCCCGCAATACTAAAAACCCTCTTTTTTTTTGCTTTTTGCTTTAGGGAATAGTTGAATGCAATAAAATTTTTTTTTGCAAGCGCAAAATAAGGTTTTGGCCTGGCCTGCACAGCCCGCGGGCTGGTGGGGGCCCATGCAGACCTCTAGGAGAGTCTTCGGCCGCTTCAGGAGTAATGAAAAGTCTTCTATTTGGCTTCAAATATGAAATCGCTTCGTTGTGGAAAAAATTTAGCTTTGGTTTTCTTAAACTGGTTCTAGGTAGCTCATACAAAATTTCCAGTAGCGAAGCCAGAAGAGTTATTAACCCTTTGTCCAACTTCCCCTTCGGAGCCTTCGTTTACATCAGTGATCGAACTCAATTTCTCCCCAAATTTTTTTACGGTCTTCTGAGGGAAGAAGTAAAGATTTTTTAAGAATTTATTAAAACCAAAAATTTTTTTAGCCAAATTAATTTTTTCTCTAAAATTTTCACGGTTCGTGCCAACAGGAACTTTTACGAGAAAAATAGGGACCAAGTTCGATCTCTCTTTACATCCACCTCTCATCATCATCATCTATTCCTTTCGTTCCAGGGCTGAAAGAAAGGACCTCCAGTTGTTCGCCAACGCTTTTGCTTCTTTCCAAGTTCTTCCCACTTCTTTGAGCTCTTCTTCAACAATTCGCTTCCAAGTTTTTTTTGGCCGTCCTCTCTTTCTTACTCCTTGAGGATTCTAATCTAGCGCCGTCTTTTCCACTGTTCCATCAGGTACCGCAAAGTATGGCCTATCCATTTTCATTTCCTTTCCTTAATCTGGTCTTCGATTACATCCACCTCTCAAGCCCATAAAAAGAACAAGAAAAGCATTAACTCTCTACAATCCTCATGCTAATCTGTATTTTTTTTTATTCAAGTTTCTTCAAGTGACACTTCACGCACTTTTTTTGCTGCAAAATGACTTGATCACGTCATCAAAATCAATGCCCATGAAGGATACGATAATTAATCAAACTTTTTCCTTCAGTCTTACCAAATCTAACTTTTCTCTTTTTTCTACATTTCCACTAATTCCCTTTTCTCTAAATTACAACAATCTCTTTTGCCTCAACTGTTTAAAACCTTAAACCCAACAATCAGAAGTTCATTGGTAAAAAGTAAACCTTACCGTTCCCCGCCTAGAACATAAATTCGCACCTCGATCGTTCATTAACAATTCGTGTACATCACGTCTATTCAACTGTCTAATACCGATTACCCTTTTGACATCTTCAGAATTCCTAGACATCTTCCAACACTTTAAATAAGATCTTACACGGCTCGGAATTACCCGAACACGCAATACATGACCCATTCAAGGCATTCATTATTTTTTCTTTTGAAAAAAAATTAACATAACCCCCAGCAGGATTCTTAAAACATTCATCTTTTCAAATTTTCCGATCGTTTATTTGACAAAACCTGTCAATACCATTCCCGGAGCGATTGATCTTTTCATTAAGGGAACGGTATGAATATCCATTTCGTTTCGCTTGACGATGCATAATGACCGTCAATCAATACTCAATAGTATTATTAAGAAAAGCCGCAAATAACGTATATCCTTTAAAAAAAAATTTGTTTTTTTTAGGCAGACCGGCATTTTTCCCGAAAAAAATTCAAAGCTCGTGTATAACAAGGAACGGGATTGAGAAGTAATGAAGCGGAGAAGTGAAAACCGTGCTTAATTCGCTGATTAAACGAAACTAATTAATCATCTTAAATATGGTGTTGATTTCTTTCACGTAGAACTGTCTTCTGCTTTTTTTTCTTTCTAGTATCACCGTTTCCTGCCTCTTTTGTTATTCAATAGAAGGAAAGAAAAAAAATCGGGCTAGTCAAATACGTGAGTTTTAAATTTCACGAAATTCGTGGAATTTATCTTAAGGACAATCGTTGTGCTCGGATAAAATCACTATTATCAAAATTAGCAGAAACATTTTTATTGGAAAGGTAAAAATTTCATTCAATCTTGGAAACCGTAAGCTTTTACTGTCTTATTTATTGGAGATTTAGTGCGCATGCGCTGAAACTTAAGTTATCCGAAAAAGGCTGAAGAAAAAAAATTCTGAGATCCCGCAAAATATTAATTCTAAGGTACTACTTCTTCCTATCATGTAAAATGTTACTTCCCCCTCAAACAGATGAGGCCCTTTTGATTCAAGAGCCCCCCGCTACTGTGGTTGCTGCTCCACTGGGCTCTTTGGAAACTTGCCTACGCTTTTTCCGACCAGATTCCAGTCTACGAGTTTCTAGTTTTTGTTGAAAACTGGTCTACTAGAAGATGATAGTAGATTACTTTTCAAAACTTTTTGGAAAATCGATTTAAACTTCAGTCTTTAACGAATTGTAATATTTAAATTTAGGCAGCAACCTTTTTCCAGAATTTTTTGTTGACTCGGGTTTTTGTTGAAATCGTTTCCAGAATTTTTTTAAAAACGAATTTTTGTTGAAATCGTATCCAGAATTTTTTCTTAACACGAATTTTGGTTAAAATCGTTTCCAGAATTTTTTTAAACACAAATTTTGGTTGAAATCGTTTTCAGAATTTTTTCTTAACACGAATTGTGGTTGAAATCGTTTCCAGAATTTTTTTTCGACCCGGGTTTTCGTTGAAATCGTTTCCAGAATTTTTTTTCGACCCGGGTTTTCGTTGAAATCGTTTCCAGAATTTTTTTTGACCCGGGTTTTCGTTGAAATCGTTTCCAGAATTTTTTCTTGACACGAATTTTCGGTCAAATCGTTTCTAGATTTTTCTCTTGACTCGGATTTTCGTTAAATCGTTTCCAGAATATTTCTTGACACAAAATTTTCGTTGAAATTATTTCCAGGATATGTTCTTGATACGGATTTTTGTTGAAATCGTTTCCAAAATATTTCTTGACACAATATTTTCGTTGAAATTGTTTCCAGAATTTTTTTTAAAACGAATTTCCATTAACATTGTTAAAGAATATTTTCTTGACATGAATTTTCGGTAAAATCGTTTCGAGATTTATTTTTTGACTCGGATTTTTGTTGAAATCGTTTCCAGAATATTTTTCTGACACGAACTGTTGTTGTAATCGTTTCCAGATCAAGTCAGACAAATCAGAATCATAACATTTATTCAAGTATTTTAGCCTCTAAAGCTGATGTATTAAAAGATTTGTTCCTTCCTTTTTTAAAAAAAAATTTAATAAAGTAATTGAGTTGCTTTTTAATAATTTTAAATTAAAATTTCTTAAAAACAAAAGGTCAAAGATTGTAGTTAAAAAAAGACCGATTTTCCAAAACATTTTGGAAAGTGGTCTACTGTCAACTTAGACGAGTTTCCAACAAAAACTGGAAACTGGTCGGAAAAAGGGTTTCCTTGCAGACCAGTTTCCAGATTCCTCATCACTGTGATTTGTCACGAGATTCAGAGGAAAACACGATCAAACCAAGCCAGCCACTAACAATAATCAAATGCTAAACCCGATTAAAAAAATATCAGAAAAACTGTTATTTCCTCGTGAATGTACTCGATGACCTAATAACGAACAGTTAAGGATAGACAGCGGATCACCTGAATGATTTGGCAAATTGATAATTGACTCTTTATGTTTTTCCCCTAAATAGTGAAAGGTAAAAGGATTTTTGCTCATGCTGCCATTCATTTATAAAACTCGGAAACTGGGTATATAAGGTAATTACCCTATCATTACATGAACTAGCGGCATTCTTTTTATCATTTGCATTATGGTTATGAAAGTCGATCAGATATTTCATGGTCGCAATCTAGATGATTAATGCATCTTGTATTGTAAGTACTGTGTATAAATTTTATGGGTAAGGAATAACGGAAATCACGAATTTTTTTTTTAGCCCCTTTCTTATTTGCATGGGTTATAGGTTGTTAGTGGTTTTGGATTCGTGATTGAAGATATTGCCTCATTTGGAAAGGACTACGTGGGCAATTTTTTTCTTTGAATTAGGTTAATTGGAAGTTGTAAGGAAATGTTGTTTTATTAATGAATTTTATGGGAAGATGTTTAGTTTTAGCAGATTCGAGGTTTGAGGACAGCGTCAATAGTAGTATTTTTGGGCCAATGATTGAGAACTTTTCAACGTTTGAATGAAGATGGAGGTCAGTTCAAGCTCTAGCTCCGTCCCGGGAAAAAATAAAAGGAGAGAGGTCCTAGGATTAACTAAAAATATTGCGGATAAACACTGTGGTATTTTACAACGCTGAAAAGAAATAGGGGAGTGGGGGGCTTGGGAGAGGTTTACTACCATCTTCAGCCCTGGGTCAGTATTAGCGAAGCTGCTGCCCTCCACTAACTCATAATTCTGAGAAGGGAGCTCACCACGGGGCAAGGACGCCATTCCTTGAGCAAGACAAAACATGCCTAACTGGTTACCCTAGACGGTAAATAAAACTTGGTAAATGAAAATTTGACTTCTATTATCAATTCCAGACAAAATTTCAAACAGAGAAACCAAACTCAGACATACAAGGCGCCGACGACAAAACCAACAATGGGAACTACGAAAACGTCAACTATTAGGGGACAATACCAACTACTCAATGCGTCTGACTCCTTAAAACTTTGATTTACACAAAATTTACAACATCTCATTGATCTAGTCCACTGTGCTCCAACTGCTTCCTCAAATGAATTACTTCTTTTTAACCCTTACATCAAAAAATTCCCACAATCTTCGATTTTTTTCTCTTTTAAAATAAATCAAACTAGAACAAGCCTCGTGAATGATTACAAAGCAGAAATAGATTTAAGAAAAACGATTCATTTATAGGTGAATTATAAAGGACAACAGAGTCATTGTGGTGGTGAATTAGTTACGGTAACAGGGCGGTATACAACGTGATGAGCGGTACAGTTCACAGGGTCAAATCAAGCGCCTATGTGTGTGTATTTCCTCCACCACACCCAACATCCTTTACCTTCGTTTCTTTCACAACAACAACAACAACAAAAAATCGTTCAAGGGGACGTCGTTCTGGATCATCAAGCCGTCGCCCTAAAGGCAAAACATCAAAAAATTTTTATAAAAACCATTGACGCCGCCGTAAGGGACACACAACGATGGGTGCCAATAAATATAAAAATGGCAGGTAAAATTGTTTACAGTTTTCAAGGTTGCGGAACGAAACCTCTAATTGCCTTTCTAATTGACCGTGTAGTCAAAAAAAATATAGCGAATGTGTGTTCAATGTAGGAAAACCGCCGAGTTTTCGAAATTAAAACGACGATCAGAAAAAAAATTGTCTTATCTGGAATGAGGCCAGGATCGTTCCGCTTTGCGAAGGGCTATAAAACCACAATACGAGGTTTTTTTTTTATAAAATAAAAGCAGGTTCGCCTAGGTGTCCTGTAGCGACAAGAATTTGCAAAATAAACAAACTGAGTACACAGTTAATCTTAGGAACAAGGTTTGTAAATTAACAAGCAATGTTCTTTTACTTTTAGAGCAATTATAGGTATTTTTACATCTGGGTCGGAACTTTTAGTACCTGCTCAGTAATTTATCTTTCACAGAAATCATTTTTTGTAGCTTTGTGGTCTAAGTATTCGGGAAAATTCAGAATCGAAGAGGATTTCGGGAAATTTGTCGGCTTCGCTCCAAAATGATCTTGCCTCGAGACCGAAGAAAGTGTAAAGTTTCGGAGGAGACCAAAGCTCGTATTAAATTAACAGGTTATGGGCCCAGATATTTTATTAAATAAAATTGCAGCTTGCTTGTGGCTTGTTGGCTTGAGGAAGAAGAAAAGAGGAAGGAAGACAAGGAAGGAAAGAATGAAGAGGAAGAGGAGAAGAGAGAAGAGGAAGAGGAAGAGGAGAAGAGTGAAGAGGAAGAGGAAGAGAAGAGTGAAGAGGAAGAGGAAGAGGAGAAGAGTGAAGAGGAAGAGGAGAAGAGTGAAGAGGAAGAGGAGAAGAGTGAAGAGGAAGAGGAGAAGAGTGAATATTTAGAGAAAGAAGAAGTTGAGACGATCAATGCTGAGATTCATTCGGGCAAAATTACTAATACAGGATTTGAACACTAGGAAGCCAGAACGTCGTTTTAGTAAAATCCTTAAAGTCAATCACTATACACAACCTTAAGGGGGATGGGGTAAATGCCCCGGCCTAGCTCTGACTAGTCTTATTGAGTAAAGAGTTCCCTTAAGATCCAAAATCTATCCAGTCGGACTTAAATACCTGAAATTTTTAAGCCCTGTTCGATGGAGCATCTACGCTCCGCCCCTGATTCTGTAACTGCTAGTTTTTACATTTCCCCCTTAATTTCTATTGTTTCAAAATATGAATCATTTCATGCAAAATTTATAATAATCCAGATCGCGATTCGTATCGCATTTTAAATATAATCCAAGAAAATGTCAACTTCACGGTATTTAAAGTTCATACTTTTCTACTTCCTTGATTTCCAATCCGGATATATTCATTCCACGGGCTATGCACACTATTTAAAAAAACAAAAAAAAAAAAAAACGGGATTCCTTCCGAAAAATCTTTTTCTTCAAGGATGCTGCACATTATTCAAAAAAAAAATCTCATGAAAGACAAGTAGATAATTCTTCAGATACCTTAAATAGCAATCGACAAACTTTACAAGTACATAAGTAATCACGCCTTACATCAATTTTATTATTATTATTCTTATTAATATCCGCACTTAAACTGTTCATCACCACTCGAATGTCTCAAGTGGGTTCATAACAACACGTTTAATAAAAAAAAAAAATTTCGAGGAAAAATTCGTATGTTTTATTAACCTTGCTCTGTAGGGGGCTTCTTTTTTTTATTAATAACTAAAATTATTATAAGAAAATAGTTATTTGTCATTTTAATATTCATGGGGAATGTTCAATTTGTTAAAAAGTTAAATAAAGAAATAAAAAGAAAAATAACTTTGTTACGGCTTCTGGGAAAGAAAATTCCCGCGATTAAAACAATGTTGAAAATTGTGAAATAAAAAGTTATTGTAATGGAGGCATATTTTAATTGAGGTAATAAAAATACTAATTAAAAAAGTATAAACGCAACGTTTAATCAATAATTAATGGTGCTTCTCGAGTTTTCGAAGAAGATTTTTGTTTTTAAAGGAATTTTTTCCTTTTGGGTTTGTTTTTTTTGAGGCTGGGGGGGAAATAAAGGCGGGAAGTTTATGAAAACTTTGGCATTTGGCTGAAATATTTATTTTCTTTGCTGTTGTTATCGATTATTGAGTTTGTATTGTTGTTTTTTTTATTGCATGAATTATGAGCTAAAAGATTTTTTATGACCGTTTAATTTGAAAGTAATATTTTTAAAGACTCGGCGTTTAGAAGAATAAAGGTATTTGAAACGAATGTGAGGTCGCTTTTTGGGTCAAGCCCGAATGCGAATAAGAAAAAAATTAGGAAGCTATTTAGGAGGATGGTTGCTTCTTTCTCTTGAAATAAAATAGCTTCTGTTTCCGAAAACGAAATTATAAAAAATCCTGCAAAATTTTTGACCTTGGGGCCCTTCAATCTCTCCTGTCAACACCTCGATACTCTTTTAATATATTCAATCCATTGCCCTCTTCCCGATACAAATCTCCCAAACCAGAAATGTAGTTTTAAGGATTCAACCCACACGAAGGCATCCACACACACAAAAAAAAAACACCGTTACAATCGCTCACGAGAAAAACCGCACACTTTTCTCATCCATTATATATTCATTAAATATAAATTAATATGATAAGCGTAATGAAATGCAGTCAAAATAACCACGTATAATTAAATTATTTAAAAAAAAAAAATTTTCGTCTTCGCCAAAAAAAAAATTTAGGGCGAATTTTGTTTTTTTGCCATCTGATGACCTTGCCAGGAAAAAATTACAATAATTTTTCCATCAGACGACATCGACACGTCACATTGACATGGGTGGTTTGTTGCAAATTTCACTCAATGACTTCCAGCATAACATGTGAATGAGCGGTTCATTGTTCTTTTAATTTAAATGATGATTGTTGTATGTCGATCACATATTCCCAAACGTCAGCCATGTTCAGAATTTATATGTTTGATATTCCAAAACGGTTTTTAATTTGTTTTGCAATATAATGAATGATTGCGTATTGTTGAACCTTGATAAAAATTCAAGAATTATATAGAGATAGGAAGAGCGGAAGCTGATGAGTTATAGTATACGTATAGACCTCGGGAAATGAAACAATAGAGGAAGAAAAATAATGTACAGTTATCGAATCATTTTTTTTTTCTAAAAGAAAAAAAATAATTGTAGCAATGGAATTTATAATGGGTTAGGCGGTAAAGTTTTTTTAAATGTTTATATGAAACAACGGAAGGGTGTTTGATATGCTATTTCCTTTTTTGATGAATATATGGTAAATAAGGGAAGGAAATTAAATCGTGATGTTTCTTGTATAATTATGTGAGGTGTAAGTTTCTGAACTTGTTTTGAATATGTATCCATGGTTCCTTTAGTTTTAAGCCTTGTAGCTTTATTTTTTGGTCTTGTCTTCACCGGCTTCAAGTTTCAGAGGCTTTTCAGAGGTCAAAATCGATTCTTTCCCACAACTTGATTGTTATTTAATTGTTTTTAGATGTAGTTCATGCCAAAAAAAGTTTTTTTTTTTTTTTTTTAGTAAAACAATTTTTTTTTAAATTTTCCAAAAATTTTGGAGCACACTTTGTTGTGGAGCAATTTTTTTCAAAATCACTTGTCGAGCAATTTTTTCAAAATCACTTGTCGAGCAATTTTTTCAAAATCACTTGTCGAGCAATTTTTTCAAAATCACTTGTCGAGCAATTTTTTCAAAATCACTTGTCGAGCAATTTTTTCAAAATCACTTGTCGAGCAATTTTTTCAAAATCACTTGTCGAGCAATTTTTTCAAAATCACTTGTCGAGCAATTTTTTCAAAATCACTTGTCGAGCAATTTTTTCAAAATCACTTGTCGAGCAATTTTTTCAAAATCACTTGTCGAGCAATTTTTTCAAAATCACTTGTCGAGCAATTTTTTCAAAATCACTTGTCGAGCAATTTTTTCAAAATCACTTGTCGAGCAATTTTTTCAAAATCACTTGTCGAGCAATTTTTTCAAAATCACTTGTCGAGCAATTTTTTCAAAATCACTTGTCGAGCAATTTTTTCAAAATCACTTGTCGAGCAATTTTTTCAAAATCACTTGTCGAGCAATTTTTTCAAAATCACTTGTCGAGCAATTTTTTCAAAATCACTTGTCGAGCAATTTTTTCAAAATCACTTGTCGAGCAATTTTTTCAAAATCACTTGTCGAGCAATTTTTTCAAAATCACTTGTCGAGCAATTTTTTCTTGTTCAGCCATTTTCTTCAAAATTTTTTGTTGAGAAAATCTTTTCAAAATTTCTTGTCGAGCAATTTTTTTAATTTTATTGCTGGCACTACTTCCATATGTATCTGACATGCTCATGTTATAAAGATGATTCAATCCTCCAAGAAGAACGTCATTCTCATTTAGTAGGAGTATCTGCCTAGCCATACCACTTTCCAAACTTCCATCTAATGACTCATCCCATTCACAAAAGTCAAAACAGTCCTGTACACAAAAAGCGACATCTACTTAACATATTGGTCAAGATCTAATTTCCTCTATGGCAAAAAAAAAGTATAATGCAATACATACAACCACCTTACATAACTTTCACTTTTGTCCTTATAAGAAACTATAACAACTTTATATTCTGCGATGATGAATAATTCAATTATGTAATTCCAATACACTACTCACTCATAAATGCTGTATCATGTGGATTTTAAAAAACTGCTGGCCCGTGAAATTGGCGGGGAAAGACCAAAATTACGATTTTCCATAAAAAATCTTTTGATCGAAACCCCGTTAGGATCCCATGGGCGTGTGCATGCGGAAAATCATGAATGTAGGCCAATATTAAAATGCATATCGAGTCCGCAGACTGGTGCGATTCATTTTTTTTTTCGGGAATAAAAAAATTCTCACAGAACACGCACGAAGTTTAAATTATCTCAATATTTCAAGAAGCGTTAAAAGGATAGGAAATAATGAAAAAAACAAATTTTATCCATGGTCACGTAGTTGGGAGTTCGAGAATATCCCGTATCGAACGTATATTCAAATTTTCATCAATTAAATTTTCCACCTTTCTCCTTGTTGTTTTTTTTTTTTAAAGAAAGAAAAAAGTGTGAAGCGGTTTGTCACGTAACGATATGTCGGGGGAAAAACCTTGATTGTGGGAGTTTTCTAAGAATTAATGGGCACTAATAAAATTTAACGAAAAAAAAAGTGCCTTGACCTATAGGTTTCCCACCCTAATCAACCTGAGACACGACTCAGAGCAAAAGGCGACAAGTTTGGTTTTTTTTGTTGTTGGACGTAAGAGCGAGCGGAAAACCTTGAGAGGCGAAAACAAAATATGAAATTAAAAAAAGAAAAAAAAACTGCTCGTTGTATGATTTTAGTTTAGTCTGGTTTTATTTTAACCGTTTAACTTATATATCAAGGTCTTCAAGTTTGTCGTGAGGAAAGTCCTCAGGGTTCACCAAACTTCCATTTCTTTTTACAGGTCCGGTTTCGGTTTATGTAAAAGTCAAGAACTTTTCTAGATTTTTTGAACCTCCTTGAACTTTACTTAGCTGGAAAGGAATGCTGTTAGTAAATGTCATTCCCAAAAGAAGGATTAGAAACGGCAGCAGGGAGATATATGTTAGAGACGTGAAGCAATGAGTTAAAAGAAAAATTTGTCATGATGAGAGTTCCCATAAAGAAAATTCTGGATGGACGCCAAGAGTGCCAAACCTTTAGAGAATCGCAAGCTTTGCTGGAAGGACAAGGTTCCGATGGATGCGAACCGGCAGGGGGTTCCAGACAAGCGAGCCACCACCTGCCAGGATAGAGCCACCTGACATAGAATTTGTGATGTAGCGATAAGGCATCTTACTACTTTCAGCCAGATGTTGAGCGACGCTTAGCTGCAACTGGATAGCAATGGGTAAACCATGCCGCCAGAGAAGATCTTGGAAGGTGAAAGTAGCAGGAGGGTAGGTGGAAACCTCAAGCATCAAGAAGTGTTAGTAACCTCTAAAACTGCTGGTGCGACGACACCAAAAAAGTGGCAGATCTGGTGGATGCAGAAGGCCCAAGAGAAAAGAGAGTGGCAAAAACTGAGACCCGCAGGGTCGGAAAAATACGGTAAGCGAGATAAGTGTTTTAGGGGGCGCCAACAACAAGAGGCGCTGCACAGCTACCTGAAGACCTTTTTTTTGCTTGAAGTTAAAATTCTTTTAGACTGACTCAAAATTGCTCCCTGCGGCGAGGGGGAGCACCAAGGGCTTGCCCCGGCCCGTGTTTTGAACTGAACGAAAACAAGTTATAGCCCGAAGAAATACGCACTAGGACAACTTTGGCCTTTGGCACTCCTTTAAGTGCCTGCTCCTCGTCACAGATTGGCGATAATCATAGCGATCCTACAACTTTCGATGCTGTTGAACAAAAAAGAGAAAATGAATTTTGGCTGTACCAGTTTCCAATTCTTGAGCCGGGATGTTTTCCTCAAACCTAGTCTGCTCCTGGTCTCAATATTCCCCTCCATAACTAGCTGCAGGAGCTGGTACTTTCCGTTGCGAAGCTCTGGCACTAAGGATTTTCCCAGCGCTGGATCATAAGACGTTTATTCCAAAAATTAGATCTGCAAAATCGAAAGTAGTATTCGAAAATAAGGCTTCTGGGATCGAAGACGGATCCGTTGACGAGGCTGTTAAGAATGCGCTCTAATGAGGAGATCGGAAGGCTCACTGAGCAGTTGTTGATTACTAGCATAATAAAGACTCCTGGACTTCAGTGGGCGGCATGTAACGCGGGGGCCTTCGACAAGGAAGATTCGGCAGGACCTAGATGGGCGCCCGACTAGCCCTAGACCTCGACCGCGGCTTCGCTGGGAGGATGTGTCGACGGATGCGGGACGTCTGGGGACCACCTGCCAGGAGAGAGCCGCTCGGCGCGGTTTTTCACCCAATTTTTCATTCGCAAAAGACATTCTTTCCTCTTCCATCAGCTTGCAGAACTCGAACGTTGATGAACCCATCAACATTTACAATTTCACGAAGATCCACGTCTAAAAACGAATCCTAAATCACTTAATGCAAATGGACTCTGAAAAAAACCATTTAAAAAAATTCATCACCTTAAAGATTACGGAAATTATTCATTCCCCTTTAATATGATTTTGATAAACCTAGATTAGAAACGCATTTCCATTACTAAAATCTTTTCCTTTATGGAATGCATCATAACTCAAAAAAAACATAACCTTGTCCTTCCATCACACCATTTTACAACACACAATAACCAAGAATTATTATTAATTACCCGTTCCTGATGAACCTAGAAACATCGCACTAAATCCTATTATCCTGTCCAAAGGCAAAGTTTTTTTTAATGAACTTAATCATTAAATAAAAAAAAAATTTCACATATTCAACCTTAATGAATGGCAACGAGCTTTTCTACACATCTAGACGACTCGTTCCTACGATTTCATACATATATGGAATAAAATTACATATAATCGAATATCTTGGGAACAAAATAATTAAATTAAATTTACATTTAATCCCATCAGAAAACCCTTTGCTTTTATAATATAAAAAAAATTGCAATTATTAACAGTTGTTAAATATTAAAACTTCAATATCCTTTCCGAAAAAGAAAAAAAAACCTTTAAAAAGAAAATCGATCGGAGTATGTAATCAAGCATCACTTATGTTAGTCATGTTTAATTTTCAATTTGAATAATACTCGAGATGAATAGTGTAAATAATAATATCGGTTGCAATTAACACCGCAAGCTCCCGTTATTACAGTCCCTGCATATAATAGTTATGCAGGCTTTTTGATGAAATAATAATTGCTAGCTTCGTTACATAAGGTAAAATCTGGTAGAGGCGTCGAAAAGAGATTCCCTCAGCTAAAATCTTGCAAAAATATTTTCTTTGTTTTTTTTATTTTTATTACATCACACATCCTTGAGAAAAATGATACACATAAAAATTGCAATTATGTGCTTTAAAAAAAAAAAAAATGGTACGGCCTAAAGAAATATACCGACTGATTATAACGTTTGGTGATGTTGATCGGTTTATTTAAAATGATTTCGGTTATTTGAGGTGTAAATCGTCGGAAATAGCTATTTATTCATTTAGCGACTTTACGTTTCCATTCGACGTTGCTTCGGGTAATGACTTAATTAATAATATGGCTTTTCTCGAAACGGTTTCTATTTATTAAAGTGTGAATATGCGGGAATGTGAAATGATAGAGGGGAAATTTAATTATTTTTTGTCTTGGATAGAAAAGAACGTGATGAGCCTACAACAGTATTTGCTACGTGATTTGTCCGGGGAGAAGTCGTCGATGTTTTGACGATTTGGTTCTTTTTTTTTGTCATGCTCTAAATGAAGAGGCATTTTTGATTGATGTGAATGGAAGATGAGACTTTAATGGAGAAGACTTTTTTTTATATAATGGAGGGTTTTGGATTTGTGAGGAGAAATAAATGCCCGTGTGATTTGTGATTATTACGTTTACATATACTCGTCAAAAAGGCGAATTGGCAAATTGTCAGATGGCAATTTATTTGCATATTGAGTTAGGACGCTCCCAGCTATAAGCTTGTTTGTGGTATGGAGAGAATTATAGTGTAGTTCGCTGTTTAATGTCTAGACGAGGTGAAGTTGACGAAGAAAAATTGTCAAGAGGATAAGTTCTTTCTTTTAGACGTGTGCCGTTGTTGGTTTTTTGCTATAGGGAAAATAATTAAGATGTGTCTTAAGTTTTCTAAAGCGATTTTGATTGGGGGGCAAGATGAAAGAGCAGAAAGCCCAGAGCAGACTGGCGGTAGTAACAGCAATCTATGCCATGGATGCAGTTGCCCGGAATAGGATCGTAAAAAACTAGAAACTAACTATAACTTCTAAAGGACTAGAAGTCTTATTGTCGCTAGCACAAATCTCGCCAGGCGGTTCTGTCCTGGTTCGCTTCCCTCCAAGTTGACCCCAATCCTTTGATATGTCATCTTTCCATAGGAGCTGTGGCCGGTCTTCAAGTCTTCCATCTAGGACCTGAAGGTGGCGCATTAGCGACATTTCCCATGTCATATTTTGGAATTAAAGAAATATTATTTCCACCAGGCCTACCCAGTCCTTTGATATTTTGGAAAGAAAGATCAACAAAATGGCAAGGCTGAAAGGATGAATTTAACGTTACTACACAAAGTAAGGTGCATGATATAATCTGGGATGGATGAGAAATTTTGGGGTGAAGCCTTAGCGACCACCGCTTAATTGTTACATCATCAACAGATGACCATCAAGAGCTGTCAATTAAAATTAAGTGCAAGACCAGATTTCTCATTATGTAGCACATAGTCCAAATATTGAAGCTCCAGTAGCTAAATCTCAGAGGATCTTCATCTACTTGCCAATGCGATTCACCATTTCTCATTCTACCGGTCCAAGAAAGCCGAACATCAAGGTGGCAGAACCACATTTTAAACTCCTCCAACTCTTCTGGCTAATGTTTACTCCTCAGCTTTTCCAAATTATTCCTGTGATATAGATGTCTAGCTGTCAACTGTTCTTTCTAAGTAAACTGAGTGACTTTTTACTTGTGATCGATCTCTGGCGATACACGGAAGTCAGTCGTTATACATTCTAGCCTCTTAGCCGCTGTCTCATCTAACGAACAATGTCTTGTTCCTCTGAATCATTTATCCAAAATTCTTCGTCTTCTTCTTCTTCTGCCTTTTTCAAAGACCGTTAGGTCTGTTTATCATGGAAATCAGCCGGTTTCTTGTAAAGATGACTGCCGTGAGTCCTATTATCGTTTGGGCGGGCGGCCGGAGGGACGGGTGCCTCGGAATCCTCCTCTTAGTGAAGCACGAGCTACACTAAGGGAAGAACCCGAGGCACCCGTCTCTCCGGCCGGCCGCCCAAACAAAATCCGAGAAATTTAAAGCCGTGAACTTGCTCAATATCGTCTCTGGCAACTGATAGCTGACTTCTAGCTGAGCAGACTCAGTTCTGCTGGTAATCCTAGATGCTCTGTAAATATACATCCCACAATAAAATCCTTCTGAGAAAACCGACTGACTGACGAGAAGAAAAGAGGAGATGCGGAGAGACGATGCGGTGAAAAGATGATCTTTCAATGAACCTTTTTGAATCCCACCTAAACCATCTGCTATTTAAAAACTTCTGAAAAAAGCTACTCAAGTTTCTTCAGCCAACCAAAAACGGATTGTTTATATTAATTTCTTGGGCCACATCCACACTGCCTCACATTCGACCTCCCCCATTGCATAACACAACAAAAGACATTGTCCTCTAAAAACTACACAATCGATTCTTGCACACATTCACCCACATATAATTACGAAATCCATACTGCAAATCTTCAAGGTATAAGAATGTCGGTAACTGCCCGAGATCCCTTTAAGTCGCCTTGTATCAAAACACCCGGATTCCGACCTGTTATAATAATTTTTAATCGAAACCTCCTTAACGTCTATTCACCTCGTAAAAACGTCAAAAACGGATTCAACAGAATTACTAAGCAAAAAAAAAACCTACGCTCAGTATTTGGCCGTTATAATCATGTTTTACACAGTTGAGTTGTTCAATCCAATAAAACTTGGACATGGTTCTTCTATCGGGTTCAGCAAGTTCGAGTGCTACCCACAATAAAAAATCCTTATACAGTTCATCCGTCGTAGGATGTTCATTTTCGGTTTTATAAAAATAAAGACGACGTCTTTCAATCGCTCCAGAGGCGTCGAGAGTGATCTCAAGCTCCAGGAAAATGCAGAACTCGATCAGGAAATTTTCGACCTCTCAATCTGCGGCTCTCGGACAATATCTCGTGGTGGCTACAGCAGCAAAAATTTGTCCGGAGCGAAAACGTTTGACCTTTTTCAGGCGTGGCAAGTGTCCTTGCTTAAGCCCTGACGTCGCCACTGACTAATCGACCCGGGCTATAGTGGTAAATGTCAAATATTTACCTGTTTTCCAGTATTTCTCAATATCAGAAAAAAAAAATAACCACCACACACACCGGATTATAATCAATATTCCCCGGTTGGGTGATTTATCATGATAAAATTCGATTCGGTCAATTTTCAGAATCGGTAAATAAATTTAAAAAAAGAAGAATTTATAGGCAGCAGCATAAAAAAAGTTGTGAATTAAAAAAAAATATATTTAAAAAATAGTCTTCGGAGGCCCCTATTGCAATCTAAGAACATTCCACCTGAGTTGAAACACTCGATTCGCCAAATATGGACAGACGGACATAAAAACTTCTTCCTACTGCTATTTGTTACGGGATTTTTCAAACGATATAATACCTTAATTTCATTGTCTCTTGACGCGGTTCATGTTGTTGGAAGTCAAGTATGATGAATCGTTTTCCGGGATTTTCTTTCGATTAATAATAAAAACGTGTTGGATGAATAGGGATTTCGCAAGGTGAATTGTTTTTCTTTTGTAAATTAAAACAATCGTTAGGTGGCCACAAACAAAAAAAAAATTAGCACGTATTTCAGGTTACGCCGTCCGCCTTATACTTTTCCTTTAGGAAAATTAAACGCGGGTAACGGTTTAGAATCATAATAAATTGGCCGTAATTATGTTGGAGTATATACAACGTAATGCATCAAAGTTATCACGTCTTGGAAAGATATGATTGTGGTTGTATGGTATCTTTATCTTTAAAAGACATCGCTAATGCTCTTTTGAGTGATAATAATTTAAAAAGCGAGCTGATCAATTAATTAATTTAATCGAGTTGAACGATTCAGGATTATTAGCCCATAAATGGTGAATCGTGGTTTGGGGATTGATTTATTTTGTAATAGTTCAATTAATCGGTTTATGATAAGATAAAGTCTGGCTAAAAGTTATGGCTAATAAAATAAAGTAAAATAATAAAAAATGGGAAATTCTTGGATTTTTTTATTTTTTTGCAATGATTATTGCGCATCCCTCGGGCTATGTCTAACTCCGAGGCGTGGCAACTAGGCCAATATATTTTTAAAAGTTATTCGACACTTCATGAAACATCCACTTATCACCAGTAGATAAAAAATAAACAATTTTGGTGAGTAGAACGCGTGGTACTAACTCTGGATTACTGGATTTTAAAAAGCCCACATGGCAGACCAAATAAGCCGTAATGCAGAAAATTACCACCATCAAATTTTAGCCCGCAATGCTGTGGACCGATGAGCGAGAACGTTGTATCAATCGAGTTTTACCAAATTTTAGGTATTGCCAGTTTTACTCTCGTGTATTGCTGCCGTAAGAAAACTGAAACTAAAAATAGGTTGCCATGACAACAATGTTAAACTTATGGAAAATGGTGTTCCCGTTCCCGTATTTAATTTTTAACGAAACAAATAATTAGTTTTTGTTTCTGTTCGGGAACCTTCGAAGTCATTCGTTGGTTTTCGTTTGTGTTCGAAAACCTTCGATGTTCTTCCTTAGTTTTCTTTCGGGGAATTTCGCTACTCTTCGTTATTTTTCGCCTCTGTTCGTAAATCTTCGTCACTCTTCGTTAATTTTCGTTTCTGTTCGGAATTCTTCGCCACTCTTCGTCAGTTTTCGCTTCTACTTAATGATCTCAGCTACTCTTTTTTAGTTCCAATTTCTATTCAGAACCGTTGTCTTTTTTTTAATTTTTTCGCTTCCATCCAAAAATCTTTGTCATTCAATACGAAGTTCTTCGTTATTTATCGGAAATTTTCATTCTTTCTAAAAGTTCCTCGAAATTTTAAGGGTTTAAATTTCTTTTTGATCATCTTCGATATTCTAAAAACCAGCCTAGCTCAATAGCAAGTGAAGCTCAGGCAACCTCATCAGAGATAATGCCTCATATTGAATCTTCAGGCTAATAACAAAACTCAGAAGAACCTCAGCTAATTTCATCTCCTAAAAGTGGGATTTCTCACTACATCTCATATTTTTCCAGTTTATCTCCTCGACCTGAAAAAAACGATTACTTAGGTGCACTTAATTCAATATTCCACTTCAAGCAAACCAAATGGTCTCATAGTCAATGTTTATGGTCGTGCCTAGATACGTTATCTCGTTGACCCGTTCATCCGAGTTCCATTTATGTTGATAACTGGGTCTTAAAGATTTCGTCGTGTAACGGCTATTAATTTAATATCTAGGGTCAAACTACGATTTCTGTTGAATCCTTAAATCTTTACCCGCCTCAAGAACCGTACACCATCCAGGACCCTGCTCAACCACTCTTCATACGCTAACTCCAAGTTGTAAATTCTCATCGTGGCTTCTTGATGCCAATAAAGATTTCCTAATGTCTTTATCTTCAATCTCCATGTCAATAAAAAAATCTAGATCATTTTAACATTCCGCAACCTTTTCCATAAGACCCGACTAATCGACGTCTTAACTACTTTAGTTTGGAAAAAAAAAACTTGACTATGAATATTTAGCAGAAACATTAAGCTTGTCCATCTAAACAAATTTGCAATTTCATTTCCCTGACATGCGATTTAAATATTTTTTTACCTTATGTAAATGTCCCTAAATTTCATAAATATAATAATTTCGTTATCTACATCAGAAAATCGTGATGCACTAAGACGGATAAATTTGCCATTGCATTGCCAATAATGCATGGTCTTGTTTACATTATTCAAATGCAGATGACACACTTGACCAAGAATTTCAAGTGCATGCTCTTTAAACAAGAGATTTAGCAAGTTTAGCTTTATTTTAATATTTGTAGAGTTGAAAAATAATAAATTCTCTTTTCTTTTGAATATGCCAGAAAGAGGATAAAAGAATCTTATAGCAAATACGGCCTCAAAGCGCCCAAAAATGATCCCATGAACCTTTTTTTTTCCTTCTTTTTTTACGATAAGCAGAAGAGAGTTAGTGAGCCCGACACTCGGTTCTGAATCAGGGTTTTTCGGCCCCTGTCTCTTCCCAAGCAGTACCCTCAGCTTTTGAGTTAGGGGTTTGATCCACCGGTTCTCCCCCTTGGTCCTCTGGCTGAAATTTTTGGGATGGGGTTGCTTCACCTGGAAGTGCCCCAGTGGGCATAATTCCCACGAGCGAGTAGGGGGGGGGGGAAGTAGGTCGATGCCCGCAGAGCCCCCCAATACGAGCACAAGACATTCAATACAAGAGGGTGTCGCCTGGTGCCCCCAGGGGGAAAATCGCTTGAGACAGTGAGTTTAGACACGTTCCGCCATTCAGACCTCAGCATGATATCCCTTACACCTTGTCTTCCGTGCACCGTTGCCCCTTTAGCCCACGGAGTTAAGGAGCCTTATAATTTCCAGGCCTCACCACGGGGAGGTAGGGGTCGGGTTTTGAGGCCCCCCCCCATGAACCTTGGGCCACTCTGCACTTTCAGCAACAAATAAATATCAAAAATTTAAGCCAGGTCTCATCATCAACTCAGAACTTAACTCAACTGATGATTCTACAAGTAGCTCCTTCCCAAAAGTCATCCCTTTTCCTCAAGCTAAACAAAAACTTTTACAAGTTCAAACCCATCAGGGGGTCTCGCTCTCTCATCCAACTCATCACAACTCCAAAAAAAATTCAACGAACTTCCCAATACCACACACATCCCATAAAATTAAAAATTATGAACATTAAAATCGTTATTTACGATCATCTTCAGTTTTAAGTATAAAATATCCAATTTTCTTATTTTAAATCGAATCCCGATCGTCCCGAAACATGATTTACGAATATAACATAAAAACTTCATAAACTTTAAAATATTTTTTAGGCAATAAAAGGATCCTCATGCATACGCATCTTGCATGGCTTGAGCGAGCCTCTCATGCGTATCTCCAAGGAACTCCAGAAATTATCTTCACCCATCAAGGAAGTAAACTCGGACTAATTAAACAACAATGGCGCGGGTCCCAAGCCGCCAATGAAAGTTAATTATTTATTTATTATGACGAAGAAAATGTCACACAAGGACATGTCATTTTCGTATACACGCGGAAAAAACATGAGAAATTAGTGTTAAACGAGAAGAATGGGGTGTCGAAAAATTATTATTCGGCCTAACATGAACAAAAAACATGAAATTAATTTTTAAAATGAGGTTGAATCATAACGCGAGGCCTTCGGACTGAAAAATCTTGATACAGAAGGAACAATAGACTCTTGTGCATTTTTTTTTTTCGGGCTCGAATGTGGGCGGGCAAGTTTCCTTTAGAGTTATAAAAAAAAAAAATAGGCAGCTCTAAATTTCAAAATGCAGTTTCAAGGATTTTTCGAAATGAAATAATTTTTTTAATGGGGGTGAAAACGTGATAAAAATCGCACCCTACCTTTTCCCGAACATAATCCAATGGTAAATATAAAAACTAATAATGATACATGACTCCACAGCCGGTTAGATAAAATAGTTCTAAAACCCACGGATGTGGGTAAAAAATATCTGACACTCATAACCAGTTTAGTTGTTTTTTTTTTCAGCACAACATTTATACGAAGTTTTGATTTTTTGATAACCCAAAGTGGTGTGGTAATAATAAAAAGGTACGGGTATTCGATATATCGTACCGCGATCCACGAACCCAGCGAGCACACTGACCAATCCTATTAAAAGAGACTCACTTATTGACTTGATTAACGGATTTAAGTTAACGCACCTGGTTTGTATTGTTTTAATGAGACGGAGCGTTTTTTTACGTTTCTCAGGTAGTATTGTTTGTGTGAGTTTAAATTTACTTCAGTTATGAACCTGGGTTTGAGGATCGTGTTTAGCTTATGGTTCGGTTAGTGAGAGGCAAGCGAAGAAGCGAAGATTATCATCGTGCACTATGCAAAGTTGGGATCGAATGATTATGATTTGATGTGTGTTATGGATGCAAGTTTTGATGCAATTGCAATGCCCTATTATCTTAGTAGTTGTATCTATATCTTTGGTGCTCAGTACCGGATTCACAATTAGGTGGACTAGCTATCTGCATGGTGGCAGCAGCTATGCGTGAGTCCGATTTTTTTTAAAAACACACCTGGTGGCCTTTTTTTCAATTGTCTTCAAATATTTCTAGCAGAATAATATCACTAGGGTGTAATTTCACTAATATTTTGCTTTATGCTTTAAGCAAACGAAAACATGGTTTCCTTTTTTTAAAAAAATCTACCGCTTGGTGTAAAAAGGCACGCAAAAATACCATTTCCTATTTGCATATACCCTTTTTCCATAAATCCATTTCCGCTCTTTCTTTTTGTCATAGGAGTCATCGACATCACGACCACAACCCCTTCTTCTTTAAATTAATGGGTTTGTATATGCCTCTTCATCGACCATTTCGTTGAAGGGGGAAGGGTTCCCATTTATTAGGCGCGAAAAATCCTAATGATGGACAGCGTTCACACCTCCTGGGTGTCCAATGGAAGCTGAACGCAATTTTTAAAGAATGAGTTTTGACTACAGCTTGTCAGCACATATTCCAGCTCAAAAAAAAACCTACAAAACATTCTGAGCCAGCCCATTTTTGAAATTTGAAGTGGTTTTCCTCGGAAGACAAATAAAATAGCTTGGTAATTCATTTTCATGTCACACCAGTAACGTTTTTTCTTATCGCACAACCTCACAAAGGTAAGTCTCCATGTCCGGGAATATGTAATAATTTAAATTAAACATAAACGGAGGGATAACAATAATAGTAAAGAACCAGGAAGTCGATTAATTCAAACAGCAATATAACAATCATCGAGTGTGGGAAGATTCGATGCGCGCAAGCATGTACTTTAAACCATTTTTTTTTAAAAAGAAAAAAAGGAAGCAAAACGTAAGAATTCCACAAAGTGAAAGATAAAAGTAAAATTTTTTCACACATGTAAATTATTGAGAGTTACCTCAGATGTTATATTTGGAAAAGGAAACAATGGTAAAGTAACGTTTTTGGTATCTCACGGGCAAAAGCATTTAATAATTACGTTTGAATAATTTGTCGATTTTAACGTTAAATTCTTTGAAATTTCTTAAGAGGTTTTAAGTGGTCTTGGAAATTGAATAATTTTTTTTTTAATTTGGAAAAAATGCCGCCCCGGTTTCCTTGACGGATTAAGGCGTTGTGTAATGAATTCTACACACACACACACAAAACACAACATATTCATGCCACCTTTTAAAACAGGTATACTTAAACAAACATGATAGAATTGGCGGTTGAATCCGTATTGAAAGCACGTTCAGGTATCCCAACTTATTAACGAGGTTTAAGTATAGCCAGGCGCGAGCAGTGAACAGACATACATGCGTGGGATCTGATACTAAATCGCAGTGAAAATGACATTTGTGCAATCGTTTTTTACCGCCAAATAGGAGATTATTTTGCGAAGATTTTAATGAAGATTTCGCGAAGAAGAGGTGATATAGCCAGATTTAGGTTTAGTACACTATTAAAATATTAAAATATAAAAGTAAAAGCAGATGTATCTTGTTGATATCCGTCAATATAATAAAAACATTTAGAAAAAACAAAAGCGGTTGATACACAATAAAAACAAAAAAGCATTTTCAAAAACTTGTTCGACATCGGGAACATCGAGTATTTTTAACAGCCCCCCTACTCGATGGCTTCAAACTTCATAACTCCAATCTTCTGAAGTAGGGAAGAAAACTTCATTTTTCCTAACGACTTAGTAAAGATATCTGCAGCCTGCTCCGCAGTCGATATATACTGCACGTCAATAAATTTCTTATAAGATTCCCGAATGAAGTGGTACCGCACATCGATATGCTTGGTGCGTTTATGATATTCCGGGTTTCTGACTAATCTGATCGCGGATTGGTTATCTCCCCAAATCATTGTGGGCTTTGTATTCAAACCGAGCTCTGACAAGAAACGCTGAATCCAGATCGCATCTTTAGCGGCTTCCGATAAGGCAATGTACTCAGACTCCGTTGTCGAAAGTGCTACACAATAAAAACAAAAACCATTTTCAAAAACTTGTTCGACATCGGGAACATCGAGTATTTTTAACATACACATCTGTGGGAGAGCGAGAAGAGAGGAGAAGAAAGATTGTGTCAGTTATGTAAATGAATAGAAGGAATGCTGCATGAAAACAGAGACTGGTGAAGGAACAAGAGACTTGAGAGAAGAATACAGAATATCTGAAACATGGGAAGAATATCATCAGGAAAGAGAACAACTAGGACGACTAGCTAGTTTTCTACGAGAGTCACAAAAAAGATTTTGTGTGTAAATAGTAAAATGTACGGTTTTGATAAATAATAACCAATTTAATTAAATTAATGTCCCTAGAAAAGACGTTAGCCAAAACCTGGGCCACAAACGATTAAAAAAAAATATGCCACTGCCTCGAAATGTAACTCAACCTTCTTGATCTAAACTTCCATTTACTGCCTTATCTTACTCATTTATCCAATACAATACAAAATAAATTACCATTCGGCTAATCAATTTAACCAATCTTAACTTTCCTATGCTCCGATATTTTTAAATTCATACATTAAGACGTCATAATTCATTAAAACCTTACGTAAAAACCTAATAAAATTCCATCCGATTAAGGGATTATATAATTAACAAAAACACCTCAGGTGATCAGTTTTTTGACCCGATCAAAACTCACGAACGAAAAAAAAAAAGATAACAAATCTTTTTTCCCGGTTCTTGTCATTTCCTAAGCGAAATTCATACGCATCTCCCGTAATTATTTTGACAGTCTTTCATATCTTAACCCTTGTAAAAACAAAAAATAAATTATTATTATTCTGCATATGGTATAATTATATAATTATAAATGCAACGGTAATAGTATAATAACGAGAATATGAATAGAAAAAAAAAGATTCACACGAACGGCCTATCAACCGGTTTAGCGAATTCGAATAGATCCCGGATAAAAGGTGTATAGGCAATCCGAGATACACGCGTGTGTAAGGGGGAAAAGGAGAAAAAATGTTGAAGGTGTTGATGGTAACCAGCGGAAAGTTCTGAACTGTTCTTAAACTAAGATGAGAAGAGTCTCGGAGTTTGCTGTGCTCAATTATTAAAGATAATGGTAGTTGATGATCCCCAAAGGAACTAAAAGCGCGAGATGATTGCATTAATTCCGAAAGTTTATTTCCTCGTTATAACTTGCTTCGTTTTGCTTTACTCTCAGCTACCTCTGAGCTTTTGCCTTTTGGTTAATCATAACTTATTATATATACCTTTTTCAAGCCCGGATTACTTTGTTTAAAACTAATTTTTTAAATTTATATCAAGAATTTCATTTATTTTGGAGCGAAAAATGGAAGCATAAAGCTTTCTGGTTTATGATCGGAATAAAAAGGAAAGGGGATGGGGAAAAAGGGAGGTTGAAATTTTTGAAAAGTTAAAAGAAATGGGCCTAGGAAAGGATTCGACAATATTTTTAGGGAGTATGAGCCTGGCCTGGAGGACAAACGAATGCTTCTCATGTTTGAAAATTGTGTCATACGTGGCTATTTTGCGCTAAAATTGAACACCTTGACCGGCAACCATGTACATGTTAAAAAAGCGATTTTCGACTAAATTTTCACAGGTGTCTTCTGCCAATCAATTATTTCCAATAAATTTACGCCAATTAGACATAGGCCTGTTTTCCCATATTATTCCTGCGAAATGAACGCTTGGCTGACAACTCATCTCTTCGGTGGTCTTTCGAGGGTTGAGCAGTGTCCGGTTTATGGTCCCAAGCGGTATGAAGAAAAATTTTAAGGCTTTTCCTCTTCTTCAACCTCTTTATCGTTCACTCCTGAACATTGGTTTCTCCTTCATTTGTCCATGCCGTGCGGTCCTCTGTGTTGGCCAATGGTCAGGTCAAAGGTCACCTCCTAATCATTATGATGATGGTGATTGTGATGATTATCTGGATTATTATTGTCATTCTGTAAATTCTGTGGGTTCTCGTACATGTAAATCAGAAGCCTGGTGGCAACGAGTCTTGCTGGAAGATAGATTCTCTGTCACATTCAAACTGGATATTGGATCAGATGTAAACATTTTGCCGTTACCTATTTTTGAAACGCTTGAACGACAGCTTGGTGTGCATTTACCACTCAAACCCACTCTTGCACTTCTGGAGAGCTGGAATGGTGAAAAAACTCTAGAGAGAGCTCGTAATGACTTTTAAACTTGGCAAGAAGATCATTTAACGCAATCGCTGCTCGGTCAAGTCCAAACAAATTGAAAATGGCGACACCTTCTTCACCAATGACGTTGAGAAGAATAGCGATTTTTCGTTTCTCGTCATTTGAGGAGGCCAGACCAGTTGCGTCCATATAAATATCAAATGCCTGAGAAAAACGATTCCAGTTTTCCGCCAAATTTCCATCGCACACCAGCGGCGAAGGACCATGACATTACAAATGGCGATCCCTTTATGTAGCGGCGGCTTTTTTGTATTTTTAAAATGTTGGTTGGGAAAAATTTTGAATTTTTCGATTTTGATTGAAGTGTCCACTCCCAAAGTTTTGAGAGTTGCCCAATAGAACTATTAGCGTCTACCGAATCTTAGTTCTTCCTTAAAACTCGAAATCTCTCCGAAAGCCTACGACACTTATCCACAAGATAAAAGCTCAGGCTGAAACCAGTAAATCAAGTATGTGATAATCAATACTCTTAGCCATTCAAAAATTTTTTTTCCCAACCAACATTTTAAAAATATAATTAATATTAAAATTTTCACGATCACCGCCAATGTTTACAAAAAAGCCGCCGCTTGAAAATCTGTATTTATTCCTTAATAAAGCCCTTTTACAAAAGAGGATCATTTATATTAAATAAAAGGGGTTGCTCCGAGTTGTGAGTAAATAAAATGTAATACTAGCTATTTAGAAGTGAAATAAATTATCAATAATTGATGAGAGGGCGCAGATGCAATGTCTTAACACGTCTTGGCCCCCTTTTCATCCTACCCGTTGCTCCCTAGGGATCTCCTACATCCATTAATACTTGTAAATTGACTCAAGAAATTCATTAATCACTTGCATTTATATATCAATAATCTTATGTCATTTCGCTCTAGAATTCCTAAAAATTTTTTTTAGGCAAAAACACGAAAAAAGATTTTATAAAAATTGTGAATGCGTGAAAAAAAAACTGAAGAGGAACGAATGCCTTTTGAGGACTTGGAAAATGATGTGACACAAATCCCAAAGAAGTAAAAAAAAAAAAAAAAGGAAAATTAAAAAATGAATATTGTAAAAGCAGCATACAATCAGCCGATTCTCTTTTCCAATTGGATACTGTATTTTTTAAAACGAAATCTCAGCCTCCCCATCCCCAAGGAGCCATCTTAATATCGATTCTTGCTTGTTTTCTCTCTTCTCTTTTCCTATTGGTTCGTTTCCTCATGAAAATTTTCTTCCCGTTATATGCTGCGGCGTTTTTACAGTTTCCAAGCCTTTGATCGTGAATAATCGACTTTTCAGGATTGATCGCACCTTTGTGAATTTCCACGGCTTTATTTTTTCATTTTAGCTTTGGCGAAAATTTTTATGTCCAAAGGGATTCGCACGTTTTCCAGATTGGAGAGTACGGCAGGGTAAAAAAAAGAATATTTTCGAGAGGATTTTTAATGGCATAAAATGTTAAACTGGGATTGTTTTCGGGATGAGATTGAGAAGATAAGGAAGGGAATGAAACGAAAGGGACTTGATAAACGCCGTTCAATGTAAGGTTGAAAAAGGCTGGGATGTAATAACACGGCGATGAAGAGATGAAATCTGGATGGGCAAAAAGATAATTCGCTTCGGGGTAAGAGATAACTTGCCGAGAAGATCTGTGGATGAGGAAATCGAGGGGGAACAGTACCGGAACGAAATTTTTAACTAAATCAAGTTCGATTTTGTATTGATGAGACATCGATATGATATTCTTCGGGATTAGTCAAGTTATTTTAGGGATGATGATCGCACGCTGTCGATTATAATTTATTTTGGAGCAATGAGATTTGAGATTTCAACCAGAAGACAGTCCAACCTCTCTAATTGTCACTTGGCGAGAGACATACATGGCGGTTGGAACCGTTTCCGTTACCGGTACCAAGCGTGGAATTATTTCCAAAGAGGAAATAATTCAGTAAAAAAGTCAAAGGTTACCGCTTCAACCAAATTAGAAGAAGAAACAACTGCTGCGAATGAAGTTAATAAGGTTGGAAATAAGACACCAAGTATAACATCAGGAACAACAGACGAATTTTCTTATGCTCTTTCCGAAATTCTGGATCATGCACCTAAAAGCCCTAGCAAAGGTCCAGTAAAAAATGTAAGTTACATCAAGTTGACTTTTTTTTCTCTAAAAAAAAGTCTCCAATTTCAATGCTCTAAGTACAAATCATATCACTTTGGTTTTTTCTCTTTCGTTCACAAAGATTTTTTTCAAAGATAGGTTTTTTCAAAGGGATCAGTATTATACTTCCTCAAGAAAGACAATAACTCAATACTTCTATTACACAACAACAATGCTTGTATCTACGATTAAACACAGAATATTAAGATCGGTTTCGCATATATTTAGCTTACGGAGCAATAGCAGCGATTTTACTAAAAATCGGCAATGTATATTCAGTCAAGTATCATCGGTTGCCTATTCACGTGTTGAGGCGTATAAATTTGGTTTCTTTTCGTGCTTTAGAGCCTTAATACTTAATGTTACCTTGATAATATTTAAATAAGGATAGGCCATCGGGAAATTCTTTTCAGTGTGGGGGGGGCCCGTTCGCAAAAGGTTAAGAGCGAGCTTAAGCTTAACGCATCTTAAAATTTCATCAAACTAGGCCAAGTTTTCAATATCTTTCTTTCCCGCGTTTTTAGCATGAGCGTCCAGTGACTAACTTAGAATTTTAAACTTGACTTCTGAAAGCGGCAATGATCTTAGCTTGGTCAGCTCTTGATTCTTACGGATTTAATTATAAAGTTAATTGAAAAAGGCTATGTTGGAGCACCCCAAAAGTAAGTTTAACGACTAAAAAAAGCTTTGCCAAAATTAAAAAAGGCAAAAATTTCACAAAATTCCAGGGACCAACTGCTTGAGCTAGGAACAGACAAAACAAATGGCTGGAAAAGAGCTGGTCAATCTTTGAAAAATATTAAAAGGAACCTAAAGAAGACTAAATACGTTTCAAGAGATCTAAATGCGTCCAGAGGCGAAGTAATTATTTTAAAAAAAAAATTATGCATAACTTACCCAATTGCTGTCTTCATTTCTAGCTCGACCGAAATTATATAGATGCTCGTCGATTGAGATCTTCCATTTTGCGAGCCACTAGCCAGGATAAAGCCTCTTGATGTGGCATTTGTAATGCGGCACAGGTTGAAAGCCATAAAAAACAAAAAAAGCTCCATCGAATTGAATTCTCAGCATTCTTTCCGGCAAACCTGAAAACAAAAACGAAAATTGGCTTTAAGAATAAATAATTAATTTTTAGTTTCATAACAAGACCGTTTAAAAATCATTAAGCCTAATTAAAATGTTAACAGTACCTGATACAAATTTTTTACTGAACGTATGCAAAAAAAACCCAACCCGAGCAAAAATGCATGTGTTACTATAAACCCGGCCCTGGTCTGTCAGTCTTGGTATAATATAATAAGCTAGAAAAGGGTAGCAGCGGTGGACTGAAGGGTTGGGATCTGGGAAGTAAGGAGAGGGGGTTGAAAGCCGAATGAAACAATATTATCCTGGGTTTTATCACTGCTTCCTGCTCAATTACTCCTCCGAGAATAACACAAAGTTGAATCTTTATTTTCAACCAGGAAAGAAACGGATTTCATTGAATTTTAAAAATTCCCTAATTGTGTACCACTTTTCCAGTCCCTGACATATTTTTTTTCCCTTCCATTCCCGATTCGGGAATTGCTGGATAAGGGGAAAGGGCACGAAAAGCAATTCCATGGAAATTAGTTTATTAAAATTAAATTGGGTTTAAGTGCTTCTTGTTATTCTAAATCTTTGGATGATTTGAAAATGATAAAAAACAACTAGGTCTTTGGTTGGCCACAGAACGGGCTGGAGCTTGGCCAAAGAGGTCTTAAGCTCGAAGAAGGGCGCTAAAGCTCAGCCAAAAACTGCCAGAACTCGACTGAGGGCTAAAGGTCTTGGAGCTCCTCTATAAGAGTTTAGATCGGCGAGTCATCAACATTTTTGGGAAATCGTGCTGGGCCTAAAATAACGCCCAATAGAGACATTTAACTATTGAGCCGGGTTTAAGGCCCAAGCAGACCGAACAGAGAAAGCAGGTGCTAACCTGCTCGTTGCAAAAATAATAAACCCTCCGTAAGTACAACTGCACCATTATATATTTTGACTATTATATTTTTTATTAGGTGGCAAATGGCGCCTTATCAATTTAACACGCAGCTTTCTTGTTTAAATCACTTCCGACTTCCGGTTTTTACAAACTTCAATGCATTATCTGCCATAAAGCATCTTTTTATCTCTCTCTCTTTTTTTTTTTTGTAACATCTCAAAAGTGGTTCATTAAAAGAAAAAAAAATTAATTATTTCTTTTTAGCTCGTGACATTTAATTATCGCCTTCAAATCGATTTCAGCCTAAATTAAAAATTATACGCGTAGTATATTTTATTAGACAGGGGTCTTAAAAGCTTCTTGTCGTTAATGTAACGCAAAAGAGTGTAGATCATTTCACGATTATGTTTTGATTAATCTGATCATATTTTAAAAAGAAAGTGAAATGAAAATGAAAGTTTTGGCAAAGCTGGGAATAATATTTTATAAAGATTTTAGCTTTGATAAATTGATTTTTTCAGCATGATTATTTCAATTAGATTAATGAAATAATTTTTGCAAGAGCAATTTAAGGCTTCTTAAATCGAGGTTTGCGGTGGCAGGCTGTTAGATTAGGCGTAGCCCGAATTAAGCCAAAAACTTATCCTAATTTTCAGGCCAAAATCATCAAGTTGCAAGGACTTTGAGTCTTGGGTCAGCAAAGTTGAGAGCGACCTCAGTTTTCCAAAGTGATAAACGAAAGACAAAACAAGAATTATATAGTTCTTTGTTCTTGTCTTGCAAAACATACGTCCTATTCTTGTCTCGTCTTGCAAACAAGTCTTGCGCTTTCTCGTTTCAAAAACAATGCCAAAAGCAAGACTTTTCCCGCAAATTGCTAAAAAAAAAGCTCTTCTTGTCTCGTCTTGCCAGAAAAAAATCTAGTTTTGTTCTTGCCTTGTGTTGTTTTTACAAGACAAGACACAATCTCGCAGTCTCGTCCGTCACTAGTTTTTCAGAAAATGGTCGACGTTCAAAAAAAATTCAAAGGTTTGGTCATCGCAGAAAAAGATTTCTTAGGGCTTATTTTACAACTTCACTTTAGTCTGGCGACCTTTTTCCTCAGCTCGCTCTTGGATTTTTTAGTTTCCGTTTTAGGCCGAGCCTTGATTTCAGCTAAAATTTTACTTAAAAATCCAGATTTAGAGTCGAACACGACTGATTAAATCTTCAATCAAATATTATTTAACTTCAATTTTAGCCAAAATATTCTCACAGTTAGAAAAAAAAATCTTTTTGAAACTGCCCTTACTTTAAAAGTTAAATCTAACTTTTCTTTTTTTTTCTAAGTAATAAATATCTCCATTCATTTAACTAAATTTAATTAACACGCAACTTCCAGTTTTCAAACAGAGAATAAACGATCAATAAACGAGCTTTTGTTAAATTTAAAACCCGAGCTGAAGCTAATATTTCATTCTGAGGTTAATGAAAAGTAAAACGTGTGTCGGGTTTTCGAAATTAATATATATTATCCTCAGATAAAAGTAAATTGTTATTCGTTTCGAGGAAATGATAATTTCATGTCTAAGTCACAACAGTTTTAGAAGAATCGTCGCTTGAGAAAACCGATAAACCACGCCCAGCAAATTACAATCAAAATGAAGATTTCTAAAATTATATTCGATTTGTTTTAAGGGGAGGCCCCCAAATATTCAAAATTCCCTGGATCTAGCTGAAGTGCCATTCCAGCTAGACTATAAGCAGTCAAGATGGCAAAAGCCCCTGAGCTAAAATCATTTGGAGCTTTTGGTTAACTTTCCAAAAAAAGTTCTAAAAAACTTCTCCTGGCAAATAATTTTCTCTTTTGTTCCAGAAAAAATTTTAACTAACCACTGGGAAATCCTGTCATAACTTCCTCCTGATCGAACATCATCTTCAATTATAATCGCATTTACTCCTTTGACGTTACACACAGGCCCGTCCCAAGCCCTTCTAGCGCCCCTGTGCAAAACTTAATCCGGGCGCCCTTTATATTGTGAAATTTTTTTTTAAAGGCTCCTACCGACTTACCATGGTGTTGCTGCCCCAGTCACGGATTTTTTTCATTTTTAGCCTATAGGTAGGTACTGACCAAAGCCTAACTTTGGCCAATTATGAAGGTCCAATTATTATCGGTTTTTGAGAAAAATTGAAGTTTCGAAATTTTGGTTTTTATTTAATTTCTTAGGAACGGATCGTCCGATTTCAAAAAACTTTTTACGAGATGAAAGGTCTTTCCAAGGGCTATCTTTGGGTGCTATGTGAATTTTTTTTTGTACAGGTCAAAGGTCACAAAATCAACTTTTTTATCAAAAAAAAATTTTTAACCGCTTTATTGTCGCCGGACCCAAATCTCGCTATCATAGCTCAAAAGAGCGCTTCAAAATGGTCTAGAAGGGTATTTTTCCGGATTTTTCCTTGAGGGTGAAATCGGCCAAAATAAGGGCGGAAATATAAAAATGGCTTTTTCAGGGTCTGAATGAGCCGGGATCAAAAAGTGAGTGCCATAGCCTTAAAGTACGCCTCAAAATGCCCTTAAACCATATTTTTCCCGCCTTTTTACCAATGGCCGAAATGGCCAAAAATAAGGTCAAAAACTAAAAATGGCTTTTTCGGGGTCTATAAGAGCCGGTATCCTAAAGGTGGTATCACACCGTTAAAATATGCCTCTAAATGGTCTAAAATCGTATTTTTCCACATTTCGAATCAACAGCGAAAATGGCCAAAAATAAGGCCAAAACTTAAAAATGGCCTGTTCAGGGTCTAAATGAACTGGGATCAAAATTTCAGTATCATAGCCTTAAAGTACTCAAAAAAACGATCTAGAATCAATATTCTCCGCCTTTCATATCGATGGCGAAAAAAGCCCAAAATAAGGCCAAAACCTAAAAATAGATTATTCAGGGTTCAAGTAAAAAGTCGTGTAAGAGGGGTTTTCGGGGGCGTAGATTACGATTCTGATGTCAGAATTTGAAAATTCAATATGGCGGATCCAATATGGCGGACAACACCTAATTTTTTGTTTTTTTTAAATGCAGCCGACACGTCTTTTAAGGTTTTTTTAAGCTTCTTTTTCATTTATTTAGCAGTACACTCTCAGTTACACTTTCACATAGATGGCGAAAAAGGCCTAAAATAAGGCCAAAACCTAAAAATGGCTTATTCAGGGTCCAAATGAGCTGGGATCAAAATTTCGGTATCATAGCCTTAAAGTACTCAAAAAAAAATCTAGAATCAATATTTTCCGCCTTTTACATCTATGGCAAAAATGGCCAAAAATAAGGCCAAAACTTAAAAATGGAATTTTTAAGGTGTAAATTAGCCCGGATGAAAAATTGTGTTTCGTATTTATTTAGCAAGACTCCAAATGAACTAGAACCCTTAAAAAATGGTCTTAATAAAAAATGCTTCTAAGCATAAAGCGTAATAATTACAATTTTAATAAAAATATTTTATTTAAGGAACGAATAAAAAATTATGGTACCGCGTACACAAAGTTTATTTTGGGTCTTATTTTGGGCCTTTTTCGCCATCTATGTGAAAGTGTAACTGAGAGTGTACTGCTAAATAAATGAAAAAGAAGCTTAAAAAAACCTTAAAAGACGTGTCGGCTGCATTTAAAAAAAACAAAAAATTAGGTGTTGTCCGCCATATTGGATCCGCCATATTGAATTTTCAAATTCTGACATCAGAATCGTAATCTACGCCCCCGAAAACCCCTCTTACACGACTTTTTACTTGAACCCTGAATAATCTATTTTTAGGTTTTGGCCTTATTTTGGGCTTTTTTCGCCATCGATATGAAAGGCGGAGAATATTGATTCTAGATCGTTTTTTTGAGTACTTTAAGGCTATGATACTGAAATTTTGATCCCAGTTCATTTAGACCCTGAACAGGCCATTTTTAAGTTTTGGCCTTATTTTTGGCCATTTTCGCTGTTGATTCGAAATGTGGAAAAATACGATTTTAGACCATTTAGAGGCATATTTTAACGGTGTGATACCACCTTTAGGATACCGGCTCTTATAGACCCCGAAAAAGCCATTTTTAGTTTTTGACCTTATTTTTGGCCATTTCGGCCATTGGTAAAAAGGCGGGAAAAATATGGTTTAAGGGCATTTTGAGGCGTACTTTAAGGCTATGGCACTCACTTTTTGATCCCGGCTCATTCAGACCCTGAAAAAGCCATTTTTATATTTCCGCCCTTATTTTGGCCGATTTCACCCTCAAGGAAAAATCCGGAAAAATACCCTTCTAGACCATTTTGAAGCGCTCTTTTGAGCTATGATAGCGAGATTTGGGTCCGGCGACAATAAAGCGGTTAAAAATTTTTTTTTGATAAAAAAGTTGATTTTGTGACCTTTGACCTGTACAAAAAAAAATTCACATAGCACCCAAAGATAGCCCTTGGAAAGACCTTTCATCTCGTAAAAAGTTTTTTGAAATCGGACGATCCGTTCCTAAGAAATTAAATAAAAACCAAAATTTCGAAACTTCAATTTTTCTCAAAAACCGATAATAATTGGACCTTCATAATTGGCCAAAGTTAGGCTTTGGTCAGTACCTACCTATAGGCTAAAAATGAAAAAAATCCGTGACTGGGGCAGCAACACCATGGTAAGTCGGTAGGAGCCTTTAAAAAATTTAATTTTTTTAAAAACTCAACATCAATTTTGCGCCCCTAGGATTTCGGCGCCCCTGTGCATTGCCCGGGTGGCCCTTATGGACGGGACGGGCCTGGTTACACACCATAAAGGATGTAAATATCAGACGCCATTTTTAAAGTAAAGAGATAACCTGTTTTTCCAAAATGCTTTGGTAATATAAACCGACGTTAGACAAGTGAAAATATATGAATTAACCAACCAATCAGGAACTGTAAACCCATTCCATACGAGCACGCGCGTTTGGCTATGTAAACGTTTAACCGGGGAACGTCGATTCGTCTATCTGAAAAAAATCGTAACGGGATATAGTCAATGGTAAAGTCCTCGTTCAACTTAGCCTGCTTTGAAATGATAGTTTTTAAGATCTATTCTAAAATGGGGGTTGTGATTAGTTACAAACGGGGAGAGTGCGACGGCTTCTTAGAAATTCGACTATTATTTAAAAGTACCCTTATTAAATTTGTGCCATGCAAAAATGGCATAAATGTGTTTGGTATGTGCAGAAACTGGGAAGTGAACTGGAAAATTGCTTTGGTTCAAAAACTATAACCAGTAGGAATGCTAGGAAATTGTTCAAGCGATGAAAAATAAGAGTGCCTTAAACCAGAATTTTTTTGGGAGTAGAGGTCTATGCAAAAAAAAGGTCACAGCTAGAGACTGAAATTTAATCAGCAAGGTTTGTACATCAAACTAGTCGAGGTTATGCACTAGGGTGTGGAGGAGTAAGACTAAGGTTACCACATTTCTTTTAAGTTTTCAAAATTCTCTCCCTTAATATCCGGGCTCCGGGCCTTCCTTTGAATCCGCCCTGGATTACAATTAATAATAATCGAAATACAATTAATAAACTCTTCATTTTTTTTAAGTATGATGCTTTTTGCTTTTTACTCTTTTTAGGGTAAATCTATTTTGCAGACCGGCCCAGTATTTGCCACCAACCCAGAACCATACATTTTTTCTTGCCGGCGAAACCGGATTAGGTTTCTCATCCTCGAGAAGATGCTTTTCCACTTTTTCCCCCTTCCCTCCCACCCCCTTTCGAAATTTCCCAATCTTTTATACTTGCCAGCGAACTTGAATTTTTGCGATTTTCTTGCCGGCGACCCCGGATTCGGTTTCTCCTCCTGGAGAAGAACGATGGGTTCGAGGGCGATTTCAAAACCTATGTCAAGTCACTGAGAACGGACTAAAATCAATTTCTAATGAATTTTTCTTCTAATACTTAGTAGTCGCCTCTCTAGCAACACGGCCAGAGAGAAACTCTTAAGCCTCTTTGGTATATGATCATCAGCTCCTCTTTAAGACTCTAGAAAGCATCTTAGAAAGTGAAGGTCGTGATAACAAGGTTCAAGGTTCAAGCTTCGCGAATTAGAGGATAGGCTACTTGCATAAATTTTAAAATCGCAAATTTATTATTAATATTAATTCTTCGATCAATAATAAAGACTCAGCAAAAAAATTAATCACAAAAAAAATTCAAATAACAAAAAATTTGCTTTGAAATTCAAATTCTAGACAGCCCGCCAAAAACCAATCATGAATTTATGACGTCACAACTGAGTCGGATCATTTGTTCCAATTGGTAGAGTTTTCGCGCGCAAAAAAATCAACCAATGAAATAAAAGAATTCAACTCAGTTGTTACGTCATTAGCTCAAACGTGGCGTCTGGTGATTTTCGGTGGGTTTTCTAGAATTTGAATTTCAAATTAAATTTTTACCTGTTAAAGAAAATTTTTTTCACCAACTCTTTCTT
This sequence comes from Liposcelis brunnea, assembly GCA_023512825.1. NCBI lineage: Eukaryota > Metazoa > Arthropoda > Insecta > Psocodea > Liposcelididae > Liposcelis > Liposcelis brunnea. Next base: position 4,143,917 of record CM042068.1, read on the forward strand.
GGGAAACCTTTTAAATAAGAATTTCAGGGTCGGTTAATGACGTTTTAAAAATTCATGCAAGGAGCCTATAGTTAGATCCAGAAGCGCTCGGACGATGATGTTACAAAAAACTTGCAAAATCTCGATAATTGCTAAGGGAGAAGAATACAGCGTGGCGAAGGTTGAGAGATGCCTCTTAAGTTCAGGAATTAAGGGTGATAAGTTAAAGAAGTTCAAGAAGAAGTCTGCAGCTGCGAATTCTGAAAACTTGTCATTATTCAATCATTTTTAAACCAACAGCCAAATTCAAAATTTTCATATTGCCCTTTGCCCACCAAGGGCGCCTAGAACGAAATCTGAGACCAGCCTCAAACCTAAACCAGATCAAATAAAGACCCTAGCCCTGGCGACGGGCCCTGACTACCCCGTTACCTCTCTAAGGCCTCACTAGAGCTTAAAAACGACTTTTACAAACCTAAAAACTCTACTTTAGCACATATACCGTTTTTCAACTAAATCCTCTACAACAACTTTATTAGCTTTTATGGGACTTTTGTTCACCGGGTAATGCAAAGTGAAATAAGCGAAAAAAATAACCCGATAAACTAAGCATAAGCGAAACATTCATCAATTTTTCCTAGCTCAGGTTTATTATTAAAAGAAAAAATATTAAAAGACCGTTCCATCCGTTTAAAAATCACCGACGAAACATTTTTAAATACCCGGTTAACTCGGGAAAATAACAATGAATTAATTTATTTAGGAGTTTTTGGTTTGAAGCGAATCACTTATTTCCTTTCTATAGTAAAATATATGGACAGCGTTGATTTCTTTGGAACAGGTTTCAGTTGTTGAAATAATTCAGTTGTGTTAAGTGGGTTGTTCCGTGAACAAATGCAGTCTTATAGAATTAACCAAACTGTCGTGGATGGTCGGAGCCCGAATAAACAACAAATCGGTGGCGGTAAAGATTTGTACAGAACGAACGAAAATTTTCAAACGGGTTATCGGGAAAGTGAATTGATTAGATCGGGAGTCATGTCTGTTGCCAATTTTCCGAAAAACGAAGACGGTGGTGTGAACCGCGGACAATTTTCCAATTTCCCGACGTTTCGGGATTTCGGAAATTCATCTACCAGTTCGGGAACGGTTGTCGTCGATGTTTTGCCGCCGCTTTACACTCAAGCGGATTTAATTTCACATGCGAGGGATAAAATGTTAGACAGTCCGGATGAAGATAGGGATTCGCCGGTTTTGGAGAAAAATTCAAAAAATGATGCTTTAAAAGGTAAGAATTTTTGTAGAATTAAGCGGCCGAAGCAAGGGCGGAATTTTTTTTGAACTCGGGATTGATTTCCATCGGGAATAAGCATTCTTTTTTTTTATTTGAATTTTGTCTGGGTCCTGGGGGATGTAGAAATTGTTTTGATCTTCCTTTGAGTCTGTCAAGGGCAAAACAATAGGCTAAATCATATTTTTTGGAAGAAGTTTTCTTTAGTTTGAAGTTAAGCACCAAAATTTAAGCTTCATAACAGAAATACAATTTTGAAAATCATGTGAGTTCAACAGAGGAAAAGGGAGAATTTAAAGCCAACAGAAGATATGAGTGAAACATGGGACAAATTTTCATTTAGCCGGCGGGAAACTGAACACATAAAGCTACAATTTTAGGAGCCGCGACGGCCTTACACAGTTTTGATTGAGCTACAGTCAATTGGAAAAAAAATTTCAGGCCTACAGGGGGGACTTAAAGCCTTTTTTTGGATATCAATTAGAGCTTGGCCTCTTTAATACTTTTAAAGGAGGCAGAAATCTCCAGTCTAAAATTTTTAGAGGCTAGTTAAATTTTTTCATTCACCAGCGGAGCGGCGGCCACTCCAGAAAATAGCCCTAGGTTTAATCTTTTCTATCAAACTATTCTTAAAAATAAATTTCTTCAGTCGATCCATCCTAAAAATTATTTTTGGTCTGAGTATTCTTTAAAATTTCTGCTCGGGTCTTCAAGGTCCCAAAGCCCTTGGTCCTCGTACTTACTTCTTTCTATTCCTCTATGGTCTAGCGGACACCTTCTTTAAATGCCCGCTTCTTGTAGGGGAGATTGGCGATCATCATGGCGATCCTAACTTTAAAGGCTGCCAAACGAAAAATGGATACCGAATTTTGGTCGCACTAGTTTCTTAGATTCTTGAGCCAGGATGTTTTCCTCAGACTTAGTCAGTAGACATAATCCAACTTAAAACACATCTTCAGATCGTTTTGGGTCCTCTAAATATTTGTCACAAGTTTAGCTCCAATCTGAAAAATTAAAAAAAGTGAATTACACATCTGTTGATCTTTTGTGAGGCTCTACAATTTTTTTCAATACAAGAATTCTTTCATAATTTTTATTTTTAGAATCAAAAACTTAGAAAACGTTCATTAAGAATCAAAGCTGAGAAGTTATATCGACGCCGGCCGTAGCCAGGCTTATAATTTTTTAATTTCGAAGCTGGCAGCAAAATTTTTCCAGATTCCGATGTTTTCCCGTCGCCCACATGTTTTAAAAATTCCCCTTTCTTGTCTAGGATATTTTCTTCGGGTTTTTTATATCTAAAATAATTTTTTCTGAAATTTACCAGCAAAAACATTTTTTTAAAAACTAAAAACAGATGAATTAGGCAAAATTACTTATTTAAATTGAACTTCATCAATTTTCGGCCGTTTCCTTTCAATTTTCTTTAGGAGACCTAATATTTGCCTCATGATTTGAAGACTTTTTGCCCTTAAGATGTGGACAGCTTCAAACAAGAAAATCAATCGGATTCAATTTAGGTTAATAATTTGAAAACTTAACCCGCTTTTCAAAAAAACATTAATCCCAAAATGGCTACCAGTTCCATTTTTCTAAGGGCCAGCGCCTAAGCAAGTCGCTGTGCGAACTCTTTCTCATTTCAAAATTATCACACCCGATCAAATTCCTGACAATGTAACAATTATAAAACTCCAATCATTACCATACTCGCTAAACTCCAGAACAATAAACATGCTAAAAGTTTCCGGTTACCATATCAAGCCATATATCCATAATTACATTTTATTAGCCCCGATTATAATTCAACATCCTTCAAACTCCCTTTTCGCAACACAATCCATAACAACAAATTATTATTTTCGCGACTTTGACTGGATGATGAATAAGGGGGCAATCGAATTACGATGTCAAAGTAATAGAAACGTCACGAACATAACCCGACGAGAGAAAGAAAATATTTGACAAATACTTTTATTGGTAGTTTTTTTTTTCTTTCGGAGACAGGCGAAAAAAAAAGGAAGTATAATAAATTAATGACGGAGCTGAAGAATAGAAAATGTTTTATTAGAGGGCAACACCGAAAACGGTCGTTTTTCTATTGTGTACGTTGCCTTAAATATTTTTCTTGAATAATGATTTATGTTGTATATATTCGTTGTTGTTGAAAAAGAAAACGGATTCACTTTTTTTAAGCATAACCGATTAGTGTTTTCTAGGGCGAGAGGGAAAATATTTTTGTTTTCGTGGTTGAAATATGTCAGAACATGCTTTGGGTTTTGAGTTGACTAATTTGAGAGGCTTGGAATAAAATGATTTTTGAATAGCCTTAAAAAAATGTCAATGCACACAAAAAAATTATCGCGAAAAAGTCCAGGCTTTTTAGGATTAAAATCGAGTGCACACTTTTTCTCTTAACTTTTAACCTGGATTCTTAATCGTCACTACACTCCAAAAAATTAAAATCATTTTAAGACTTACGTATTTAAAATTACACCGATGTGATTCATTTTTAATTTGCGAAAATAAATAAATAAGCGGACGAAATTTGAAGAATTCGTTAAACAAGGCAGTGACTTGTTCAGTTTTGCCTTAGACTATGGAGATTTTTACTAGGGTGACTCGGGTGACAAGCCACATCCACCGCCCTCCAAGATTAAAATTGAATATATATCTGGATAAAAATCCGGAGGAAAATATTTATTTCGGCACAAAATAAACAATCCTTTCTGTTTGATTTTTAATCAACATAGATTTAAAAAAGTTAAGCAAATTTTTTTACTCCAAATTTAATTAAACTTAATCTGAAATATTTTTTTGTGTGTGCCCAAAAAGATTGAATTTTAAGTTCTAAAAAGATTTTGAGATTATAAAATTGCTTAATAGAATTTTTTCGCCCAGTAGATTTCCAAATATCTTCTGGCCAATTTAAGGCGACTAAAATTATTCTAGAAGCTCTCTAGCCTAAATTGCTGCTTTTTAATTGGCTGTGACCAAAATTAAGTACCGGGCAGCAAAAGTCGTATGACGTCACCACCAATCAACGGAAATCAGTTGAAAACGATTTTGGTCACAGCCAATGAGAAGACAGGATTTCGATATACAGATTTGGCGACTCTCTAGCCCTAGCTACCCATCCTTCGTTTAAAAATCTTGCGCTGAAATTTACCCATCTTCCCTAACAACAATAAACACCTTTTAAAAAGATTAAATAGTCAATGAAATTAAAACCAGGGATGTTGTGGCTCATGCCATAATCTCGATTATCAAGTCAATTTATTTATTCGATTTTACGGATTAGTAGCCAACCTAATTGTCAGAGGTTAACGACAGTCACGTGTCGGTCGTGCGACTATTAATGTATTACGGAAGGGAAACGTGATAACAATAACCCATAGAGATGTCCCCCAACCTCTAAACCCATGTTAACTTGTTACTCCCGGCTTCTCGCTGGGGTTTCCCTTTTATTTAGTTTCCCGTATTTAAATTACCTTAATTTAAGAGGTGACCACCCACAATTAATGTGTTAAACAGCTGGCGAAAAATAACAAAAGCGGATCCTGTGGTCAGATTTACACACACAAAAAAAAAATCTTCATTCAATATAAATATTTATGCCCCCACCCGTTTAGGAAATCAGTGCGCGCGGGAATGAATCAAAAAAGAGGCTTCCGGCTTTTTACTAATTGCTCTATCAATAAAATAGTGGCTTAGACAAATATAAAACCCAAACAACACTTTAAATGAATAATAATTATGTCTAGAGGGTTTAAGTCTGGATATTAATCGCAAGGGGTTGAATTGTCGCCGGGGTAATTAAAAGGTGACGCGACATCTTATATGCTACGTCGAGACTGCCCACTTAAAAAAAGAAATTTCGTTCCAAGTTTGAATTAAAAAAAATTTTGATGTAAAAAGGAATATGTTGTTTACTTGACGATTTTATAATCTTCATTGTGTTTGAATTTTTCGCTAATTTCATAAAAAGGTAACGGTTGTTGTCGCTTTGGATTTTTTTTTACTAAAAAAATTTTATTTTTTGTTTGTTTCAGATTCGAATTTAGTCAACGATCAAAATATTCGAAGATATAGAACTGCGTTTAGCCGAGAGCAATTAGCCAGATTAGAAAAAGAATTTTTCAAGGAAAATTATGTATCCAGACCTAGGAGATGTGAATTAGCTGCGCAGCTTAATTTACCTGAATCTACAATTAAGGTAAGCCGCCATTTTTTTTCCCTTCAAAGCTCCTTTAAATAAATTTCATTAACAGCAATTATTACACTCCACAGTAGCAAAATTCGCAATTAAAAAAATAAATAAAAATGAAAAACAGATAAGAAAACCGGTAGCAGGAAAAAGATGTATTAATTAGTCGTGTTAATTATAGGTTTTTTTCAAAAGAACATAACCAAAACATTAAAACCATTGTAGCGGTCCCAGCTCACAAGAAGAAAAGTAGTTAAAGGGTAGGTTTTGTAATTATCACATAATAAATAGCGGCACACCTTTATATAGACAAACGCATCATTTTAAAATCATGCGTAACGCATTTGGTTCAAGCCTCGTTTTTAGTATTTACTTAATTACTCTGGGTTCTTTATTTTTTTATTAAAAGAATATTATACCTTTTACAACAATTATTTGCTGAGCTTTTGTGGGCCATATATACGTGTTTGTTTTGTTTTGGGATATGTTATTGAAATTGACCAATGTGTTTTTTATACGAAAAGTAAATAAATTTTTTTTTGGGAAGGAAAAAAAAGGAACAAAAAATTTAAAGCATTTTTAATGGATCAGAAGTAAAATGATAGGAGTGAGATGTGAAACGATTGTTATAAGGTGACCATATGCATTGCTTTGGCCTTTGAGCAGGACAGTCCAGCTCTTCAGGTGTTCGTCCTGCATCCTGCTTTTAGGATAATTAGTCTTGCTTTTTTAGTTCAATCTCATTGCTTAGAATGAACAAGAATAAACTGGAAAAATTTCCTTCTAAAAGGAATACAAGCTGAGAAATTACATTTCAAAGAAAAAAAATTCTCTAATCAGAGCAAATCTATCAAGACATACATAATTTCTAACCTCTTATGGTTAAAAATTTGATAAAAAAAATTATTTTTTTGGTAACTAGGGGGGTACCGCGGTTATTTTAAAAAAATTACAAAACCTTCACTAATTAAAGCAAACCTTTTTTGTAATAGCTTAAGATTTCCCTAATTGGAAACCCGACTAACTTTCAATTTTAGTTACGATTTTCTCATTCCTAATCTTTTTTTCTTTTTTTTTCTAGGTATGGTTTCAAAATCGCAGAATGAAAGACAAAAGGCAAAGAATGGCTATGGCTTGGCCATACGCCGTTTACACCGATCCAGCATTTGCTGCTAGCATTCTCCAAGCTGCAGCTAGCGCTGGAGGCTTACCCGGGATCGCTTCAGCAGTTGCTGCTGCTTACACTCATCCCTACGGATATTACGCTCATCCTGCTTTACAAAGGTAAAAATCAAATCCTCATGAAAAAAAAGTTTTTTATACTAGCCGTATATTCATTTAATAATTTTTTCTTTTTATCTTCAGGATTTCTCCATACCCGCCAACAATGTTACCCCAGCCCGGTCTGCACGGACCTGGTTTCCATAACTCCGTATTAGGAAGCCATTTAGGAAACAACACGTCATCCTTAAACAACGGTCCTGGTTTACTAGGAACATCAGGAAACATGCCAACATCAAATTTGCTTCCCTCTGGAAACGTCAACAATCCAGGAATGTTACCTTCGAATAATTCGATGAACCCGCAATCCGGAGCTCCTCAAGGACTTCTGCCAAGACCCTTCCCAATATCAATACCAAATTCAAATCTTCAATCGGAAACATCCCCCCATTCAAATCATTCTACGTCACCAGTTACAAGTCAAGGATACATCAATTTTAACTCTAACCATTTAATGTCCGGGAATCGATTAAAAAGGTCGAACACTCCTAATTCGGAAAATAGTACAGGTAGCTTAAGTCCATTGAACACTACGGGAAGTGATTGTGAAATAAATGGTAGTTGCAGATGCGGGATTATTAATTGTGTTGCTGGTAGTGAACATGTTCATCGTGGCCAAAATTTACCACCAATTTATATTGCTAATCCACCTTCACCGGATGTGAAAGTCGAAGGTTTAACCGGGGTTTACACACCGACAGCCACATCAGTAGCACCATCAACGCTTTTAATACCAGCAAAAAATAATTACAGTAAGAATAAGGATGTTACTATTCTTAACGACACACCAACCCCAAAATTATTTAAACCTTATAAATCAGACATTGTTGAAAGAGCTTGAAACAAAAAAATCTTGTAAATTTTTGAAAATGATCTCGTAAGTTAATATACAATTGACTGCTTTTTATGTGAGCCAGTATTAAATATTGTAAATGTATGTAAATAATTTATTAAAATTTTTATTTAAAAAATTGTCGAGAATTATTTGGTTTATAGCCATAAGATGAATCTGTACTAAATATCTAAGTAGCTTTAAATACAGATGTAAAACACTTACCTTTTTTTTTTTAATTTACAAAAATCCATTTCCTTTTAGACCCATGAAAAAAAAATTGAGGGATTCAATTCTTAGCTGACGTTGGGTAATTTTTCAGGGACCTGCCGATTGACAAGTGAAAACATAAATTATGAGGAAATCCACAAGGGTTTCGCCCTTCCCCTTTTGTATAATCCAACGGATTAAATATTTAACACCACTTAACCCTTGTCTTCTATTGTGTTTGCCTTTTCTCATTTTAATGCAATTTGTAGTTTATCGTTTGGTGAATCACATTTGAGCACTTTCACGAGTAACAAAACTAAATAAAAAAAATTTTAAGCCAGAAAATTTGACGAAACACTTTATTTACATTTGCGATTGTCAATTTCATCAATTTAGCCAACTTAAGAACGTCAAAAAAAATTTTATTGCCGCCAACTCGGAACAGGACGTGACGTCACTGTTCCATCCAAAAACATAAGAAAAATGGAATCCTTTCGATTTGATAGCCGATTTAGCCAAAAAGTCAAAAACAAAATAAGAAAGAAAAGCCTTTCGATGAATCTCGTAGCTTTTTCATAAAACTTTAAGGTAAGTTTATAAATTTATTTGCGTCAACACAAAATCTACTCTGGTTTTAAATAGAGATTAAAACCAGTTACCGGCAATCATGCCTACAAATGAGAGATTTTGAGCTTTTAAAACCTGAGTCATATTAAGGAAGAGATTAGAAGCGGGAAAATGAAGAAAATACTAAGCCTTCACATTTTTCAGAAAACCCAAGAGGCAAGTTAAAGTTTCTGAAAAGTAATGAAGAAGTTTAAGCGAATCGAATTTTTCCGGCACGAGGTCGAACTTAAAACAAATAAATAAAGAGCCTCAAAAAAATGATGGAAAGTACAAATTTATTTTAATTTCTGAGATGGGAAAAGAATTAAGGCGAAAAAGTACATTGCAGGTGAGAGGCCCTAATGTCAGGTGGCTCCTTAATAGTCTAACTGACTCTTAGTAGACAAGGTAAGGTGGAATTTCAGGAAGCTAAAAAAAACCTGGAGTGTACTCGCATGATATTGTTTCGCCTCACTTGTGTGCGAATTTACTCCCCATGGGCGAAAAAAGCAATTCAGAGAATTTCAGGCTTTGGGGAAAAGTTGACTCGGATTGTCGGGTGACTTTAAAAAAATGTCAAGCTCTTTAGTTCAATTTCTTCAAGCTGTAGAGCTGCCTTGGTTTTGTTTAAACGAGAAAGGAACAAAAAAATAAAATAAAAATATTCTGTTTTGTTTTTCATATAATACTCAAATTATTTTATTCATCCTTTGATTTTACATTTTTAAAATCTTGAGTACTCTTTCTCGTAGTTTGAATCGTTGGATTTTCCCAGATGCTGTTTTTGGAAAATCATCAAAGAAGAATACGTAATGAGGAATCTTAAAATGGGCCATCTGAAAATAAAATCATAAAATATTTACTTTTCTTGAAAATTTTTTAAAAATACTTTCAATTTCATTATTACCTTTCCTTTGCAAAATTCCTTTATATCACTTTCTTTGATTTTCGACCCAGGTTTCAACCGAATACAAGCACATACTTGTTCTCCTAACCTCTCATCCGGAATTCCCAAAACCTAAGAACAAAAATTAATTATAAAAAATTTTCCTCACAAAGTAATTTTCATTTTCTATTTTTGCTCACCTGAATTTCTAAGATATCCGGATGCTGGTGAATAAACTCTTCAACATCTAACGGAAAAATATTTTCCCCGCCTCTGATGATCACATCCTTGATGCGTCCGACTATTTTTCCATAGCCATTCTTATCGATAGTAAATTGATCCCTGAAACAAATTGACAAAATGCTTAGTCAAAAAATATTGAGATTTATGCAAATGTCGTCCGAAAATTGTTTGCGTTGAAAAAATTATTTCATAAACCGTACTAAGTATTTTTTTCGTGATTTTACATCAATACCCTTCTCTTTGCCTTATCGCTTATATACATGATAATCGTTTTTATTGCCATTTTCAAAATGAGGACATTTTTTGTAAAGATTTTACAATCTTCGATTTAAAAGCTACCGTTTCTAATTACCATAAATTTATAGTTTGAACCTTTTTTCAGTCTGAAAATATTATTTATGGTCTCAATGGCAATACAGTTTCAGGTCAGAAAACCCTGTTTTTATGGCCGGCAGCCGGTACACAAAACGGTAAGGTTTGAAAAACAAGTTTTTTTTCTTTTTTGAAAAAAAAAATCCATTGTGCTACCCATAAGCGATTTCCAGATTTCAACACAATATATAAAATTTAACTTTTCCTACTTATGCGCGGTATGATTGAGAGTCTCTTCTAAGGCCAAAGCCCAAACTAAGGCCCTAAAAAAACTTCTTTTGAGCTCTCAAAACCTCCAAACCTATCAAGGTAAGGAGCGAACGGCCGTAAAAAAAAAAGGCTGCTGTCCTTTAATTGCATTCTCGGCTGGCAATGTTAAGCACGCTGGCGGGTGTTTGATATCCGTCAGGATAATTAAATTATCTCTGATGAATATTTAATTAAACTTTTTGTCATAAACCAAACGAAAATCACGGATGTAAAGGAGTGTATTATAGCGAAAAGACAGCTGTTCGAATATAAATCTATTGTAACGTTGCTAGCGTTCGTTTTAATTTCACCAAGGGTCTGTAATAACACTCGTCTGTTGTCGCCTTTGCGGTAAATAAATCTAAATTAAGAGGAAAATTCGTCTGTAGTTTAATTTATGTCGATTTTAATGGCTATAGAAAAGATTAATGAACTGGTGGTGCTTTTCCTTGAGGTTTTTTTTTCCTTCAATATCTTATCCGACAATAAAGGACAGCACTAGATTTTCCCGAATAAATTTTTTGAGCTGCGGCACGTGATTACCCTCAAGCTTCAGTTTTCGAACGGCCTTAATAAAAATTAATGAAGGACCAAGATTTTCATTCAAAATTTTGTGAAAAATGTGGCTCACAATAAGTCTCTGCTTTGCTTTTTTGGAAAGGCACGAAGTCGCTTTCGACGCTCCTGGGCGGACATATGGGGTTTTACCCTTGACAGCCGCGGAAAATGAGCTAATCAAGATAATAAAAAGAAAGAATATTATTTGGGGAGAAAAGTTGAAAATTTTCCAAAACGAGTAAACGATGATAAAAAATGATATGAAGTTGAATTTGGTAGAGATAAAATAAGGCAATGAATATAAAGCAGTGCGGAGTAATAAATTGCTTCAGTTTTACTTTCAACATTTAGAAAGTTATCTTGCTTTTCTTTTCCGCTTGGAAGATATTTCAAAATTCTTGATATGGGAATGAATTTAATATTTCCGCAAAAGAAAAAATTTTTGCTTATTTTTCTTGAAATGCCAATGTTTTTGCGGCGGATATTGGCGATCACCATTCCAATGCGCACTTTCGAGGCTGCCGAAAGACAATGAGTTAACGCCAAATCTGCCACTGATATTTTTCAACTAAGATGTCTTTCTAAGCCTAGGTCTAGGTCGTCCCTCAATTTTTCCTTGCATTATAATGCTGCAGAAAGTAGTATTTTTTGGCTCCGTGCTATCTCCGCATTGGAGATTGGCGATCATCATCGCTGTTGAGACTATGGATGCCGCTGCCCGAAACAGGGACATGAAATTTCCTGAGCCTGGAGGTTTGACTTTTACCTGGTCTGCGCTATCCCACGATCTTCCCTTCCACGATTACGTGCAGGAGTTGATATTTTCCTTTGCGCAACATACGGCAGAAATATTGGATCTCCCGTCTTTTAACATCAAAGAGTACCTCCATCTCCTTCCCACCGTAGTTAGAATTTCGGTATTTCTCACTTTATCGGTCCACGGAGAATGCGACGGTAAAGCCACATCTCAAATGCCTCCAACTTTCCCTCTAGTGCCTTGGTCAATGTTCACTCCTCAAGCCCATAAAAAAGAACGGGGAGAACATAACACCTAACAATCCGCATTCTCTCAAGTTAAGAGTAAGATCTTGACGGCCTAACAGGCTTTTCATTTTCACGAAGACTCCTTTAGGAGCACCTCTGTACGGCAGAAATACGAAAGTTTCCGAAGAAGATGCAATGCCGAATTGAGCTTCTTACAGAGGTGGTCCACATGTTCATCCCAGCATAAACTTTCATCAACGAGCATCCCCAGAAGCCTGATAGAATTGGTTAATTATTGTGGTTAATTATTCTCGAAGGTAGTATTGGTGGCTCAAGTTACGACTTGTGGAATTTTCTTATCGGGATATATGGATGTATCGGTTAGTTCATCTTATATAACGTATAACTGTTGGGGTTATTGTTTTCTTTTAGTGATGCGGAAACGTCGCCATGAGGATGACAAGCATCGCTTAGCTCGTTTAAAGCGTAAAGCGGCTCGCACGTTAGCGAAGATTTCGGCAATTCCGAGTGTTTAGCCGTCGGACCAGAACTTACATAGGTGGCGATAGTTTTATTTTTAAAAATGAACTGCGCGTACATTTAAATATCCACAGAAGAGAAAAGCTTAAACTCGATTTGAATAACTGTGCAGCAAAATTCAAAACTGAATTAGAGCTTGAAAAACATGAAAAACGGGATCATGTTCCTTGGGGCTGCCCTCTTTATAATCGAAATTTTCCGTCAAGGGGTGACTTTGAAAAGCACGTTTGCAACAAGCTACAGTAGATGTCTGAAAATTTTAGGACATACGGGAAAAAGTATTGTATTATATCGTATATAATATATTATATAGTATATAATATATTATATAGTATATAATATATTATATAGTATATAATATATTATATAGTATATAATATATTATATAGTATATAATATATTATATTGTATGTATTATATCGAGATCTTTTAACTTGTATCGAGTTTGCACGCGAAGTTTAGCATGAATTGTCTTGTTCGAAACCGATTTGCCTTACATGCGTGCGATGGGCAAAGTTATTAGTGAAAAAGAAGTGCAACGATGAAGGTGTAAAATTTAGAGGCGTTTTTCCCAAATTCTTACAGGACTTGTTAGGTGCATTCATGTAAGTTAAGTTTGAATCAGGGGAGGAAAACCCCAGCCATGAGGATCCCCCGATCCGGATTTTGTCTGGGGGGGGAACGTTCTTCGTCCGTTAACGTCGACCTTCTTCCGTCCGACTGTATTCCGATTTCGGGAGAGCAAGTTATCGCTCCTCTTACTTTGCCAGAAGATTGTGTTATTGCACCGAACACCTTGCCAGAGGATATTGTTCAATTGGTAGGTTTTGTTAATCGTAACAGCTCGCTTGCCCAGAATAATTTTGTGCTAAGTGCACTTGTCAGGTTGACATGGATTCACTATGTTTATCTTATGGAGAACGGGTGTCAACCTGACAAGTGCAGTTAGCACAAAATTATTCTGGGCAAGCGCTGCAGCAATTGGTTATTTTCTCGTATAAATCCCAAAAATTCATTTTTAAGCTTCCCCATTTCCGCTATCTAAGTAGCTAAACCATTTCGACTTTCCTAATAAAGTTTATCAATTCGGTGGTGCACTGTTATAATAAAATACTGGCAGATCGTTTACTTCGCTGATTTTCTATGATACGCTATATAAATGTACGGCCTTTTCCTTATTAAAACTCAATAAACCTCGAATAACATTCTCAAAATATATCCACCCTCAGTTTTCTTAACATTATGAAACATCCATTTTCCTTTAAACCATCCGAACCCTACAAAGAACTTTCTCCCGATCCTTTAATAAAGTAAAAGCTCCACGTTTTAAAATAAAGAAATTAAAACGTAATTGCATCCCCCTGATTTTGCTTGATAAGGGGAAATAAATGGTTGGTTTTCATTGTTTTTCATAAGAAGACGTGATCAACGTACGGTTGGACGTGAGGGAAGGCTTTTCTTTTTTAAATCCGGGGCGATTATAATGGCTGAAAACAATGAGGTTGAAAAGAAAGGATATCCTGCATGAGAAACATTAAATTCGAAAACGTTTTAGGATAATAGTCGCATGTAATTGCTTGGATTAAGCTGGTAATCTGGACTGACTGAATAATTAAATCGCTTTTACTTTATTGGAGCTTGGTATTGGTCACTAGCTTTCGTCCCCTACAGGGCTCAGGTGATGAAAAGTTGTTAGGATAATGTTTATGGTCGTTTTTTATGGTATATTCGTATATTCGCTTGGAACTCAAGTGAATAATGAAAAAATAAATGAATATATTCGCCAGTTCGATAAACTGGTCGTCGAATTAAGAATCCGGAACAAAAAATTTTATATCAAGACATAATATCGAATTTGTTGCTTCACCTATTCAACTCAAGTGAACGAAATGGAAATTGTGAAATTTTCTTTCGCAGAAAAAATAATAATTAGAATGAGTCGAAGCCTCACCCAACGGATATTCCACTGAGGAAATGCCCAAACAATAAAAATCAATCATCCTGGATTGAAGTAATTTTAATGAGTTTAAGATGTTGGGCTTAAAAAAAATCCCCAATGGAATAATTATTGAATAAAAAGAGGCAATTTTCGATTACGTCGGGGTGAACTATCTCTCCTTCACCCTCTTTTTGTTATTACATGGATCAAAATCTGTTTATTACATAACTATTGAAAAATGTCATAACAGTATTAACTCGGGATGATGTATAATGTAGTGCGTGCAAATAAAGGGTGTGTTGAGTGCGTATGTTTTGCGCACTTATAGCTTTTCTTGTTTTCAGTAAAGATTTTTTCATGTTACATCAATGGGGATTTTCTTTTTTGGTAGATAATTTTTCCAGCGGCAGACGGCGAATTAGTGTAAGTCGGACTAACGGCAATGGCGGTGAAAAATTTGAATGTGTGTTTGTTTATTTTGATTTATGAAAATTGAAAATTGAATAGGAAAAATGCACCTATTACTTACTCGATCTTGTATTTAACTGAGAATGAAAAAAAAATGCAGTGTTTCCTTCCAAATTTTGAAGTTTGGAAATCAAAATAAACAAACCAATATGCAAATGTTTTACCGCCATATTGTTAGTCCGTCTTACACTCGTTCGCCAATCGCCATCTATCGCTGAAAAAATTAACTGCGAAAAAAGAAAATCCCCACACGGCTTTGTTGGAAAACGGATTTCCACGCCCGGGAATTCGGTCCTGGTGTGGAAAATAAAAGAGAAATAAATGATAAGTAATAAAATTAATTCCAAGTTAAACTGTCGTTTTAAATAATTTTAATGCGCGCGCGAATGATCGTCGGCTAGGCCGCGTTGCCAAGTCGACGAACGGACTTCTCGTCGTGGGTTCTAAAATCTTCCGTTGCCGGGTCGTGATTTCCGCTTAAAAATTAAATGGTGAAAGCATTTTTTTTTTTCTTTCCTCTCTGTCTTAATTTTATATTTATAAAATTATGAGCGGCTAAAGACAAACTCGAAATCCACGAAGTGTTCGCTGGCAATGGCCGTAAGTCCGGATCGTTCGATAAAAAGACGAAAATTACAACGGGGTCAGCCCTTATTCAGGAACGTAAATCCCTGGCATTGGGCCATTCCTGACGGAAACCATAAATCAAATCAAATATAATTCGGAAAAATCTCGTGTACCGGAAGGTCCGAAATCACACACGAGGTAGTGACGTCCGACCTGGGAAAGAGAGTCAAGGGACGGCCTAAGGAAGCGTGTGGCTTCCGGACGCAGAACGGATTATTCCGTCTAGGCCGGACACTCCGCCGGAAACAAGTCCGGAAACGACCGAAGCGGTGGAGCCATCGTTAGAAGTGGCCGGTGCGACCGCCATCATTCCGGCGCCAGCCGAATTTGAAACACCGCAACCGGCTTTGCCCGAAGTTCCGGCAGAGCAATTACGCCAAGAAGAGATGCTGATACGGCAGATTTCAACCGCCACCCAGCAGGCACGAGGCCTCGAGTTATTATTACAAGCTAAATGGGAGGAGGTGGCTGGCCTCACCGCCCAATTCGACCGGCTGGTCCGGGGAGAGCGACAAAGAGTGGCGCAGAGGGAAGCAACCCTGGAACTGGCAGTGAGGCCGTTCCTGATGATCAACGATCTGAAGCAAGTGGGCTTTTCGGCGCCGCCAAGCCGGGTTTTGGCCGAGGCCAAACCGGAATTCCAGTCCGTGAGTCAGATCTTGCCGGATCCCGGTTCGACGCCGGTGTTAATGCCTCCGGAACTTCCGAACCCGAATAGTGGTAAAGGTGAACCGGGATCCAACCCTAAATTTAACTTGTAATTTATGAACGGTAATTTCTCTCAAATTTTTCTTAAAAGTTTTTTTTTTTTTAAATTAACTACAGTCCGTCCAAAACTTAAATAGGATTGGAGATGGTTCGTTTAGCCTCATAGCCACCTTTCTAAATCTTTGTTTACGTTTTATAAAAATTTGCAAAAATTTGTGGTTATAGGGCATGTTCAAATGTATTTGCTCAATTTTTCCCAATCTCTAAACTGCTTTTGGAAAGGAGCAGGAAGCTTTTTTCCACTTATGCCCTTTTAATTCCAGTCCTATTTAAGTTTTGGACGGACTGTAATTTCGTATTCGTAAAAAAAAAATAATATTGCGGGAATCGTCCCCAATATTTAAATTAGTTATTATTTTATTTTATTTGATTTTAACGAAGCTAAAATCAAACCATAAGTATCGATTTTTCCCGACCCGGAAATTCGTATGCAGCGACATTTACTTAAAGTTTACCAAACCGTGATTTTATTTTTATCGAGGAAGAGACAAAGACCGTAAAATTTTTGGAACTGAGTCGGTACCGTATGTTTAATCTTAGCGCTCAGTTTATGTCCAACGGAAAGCCTTTCTACGACGCAGAGAAAGCTGAAAGGCTTTTGCGCTGGATTTTTGACGCAGGGTTCTTGAAGAAGAAGATCGGCTATCACAAATGCCACATCGAACAAGGTGGAAAGATTATAGAAAGGCTGTCGACGAGTACGACTTTATCGACGTGCCGTATTATTACGTCGACGTCGGGAATCTGTATAAGAGCGTATATAATATTATATAGCAGAAGCTGGGTTACCGTTGGTGATAAAGAGGAAGTCAGATGCAGATGGAAGAGAAAAAAGTGCCAAGAAAAATTCCAATACTGATAAATCATACGGCTGCATCGTCTACGAACCGGGAATCCCGGAAAATGAAACGGTAGATTCGCAGGAAGAAAAGAAAAGGATTGCTCGATGATTTCGAACTAAATTTACTAAAGATACAAGGGTGCTCACTTTACTACACGAAACGTATTCAATACAAAGGGCATTGTTGAACTATCGAGAGAACGAAGGCCTTACCATTGAAAAATATTTCTTCAACCACGCTTCCACTTTACTTGGAAAGGACGTAGAAGAAGCCTGGAATGCAAGTATTTGCACCAAGGCTGATAAAATCATCAGGTGATTCGACCTGGAATGCCATTAAAAAGGATGTCCCGCATTCATGTCTCCATGTATTGATCTATTAGAGCAATTTTGTAATTCCTAAAAAATACTTCGGAATTTTGCGAATGGCAGAAATATTCACATGAGGACCTTGCAATTTGCGGACCTTGCAGGGAAGCGAATTACAGCACCCGGTTGACTTCATTAAATGCTTAGAGACTGAATATAGCAATCGTCAGGGACATATTGACACGTGGGTGTTACGCCAACATTTTAATGAGGGAAATGAAAGAAATCTCCGAGAAAGTTTCTTCTGAGCAGCCAAAATTCATCGCCGCATTTCTGATGCTGACAAATTTCTTCACTGATGACAAACTCTTCCATGTAGTTGTAAGTATTCATAATCATATTGCGTAGCGCTTGCTTTTTGAATTTTCAAATGCAAATGTTAATTTTTTTGCAGAAAAAGGATCAAAAAATTACCACAAACCACCAGCAGCTGCACCATATCCTTGGATCGATTATTAAAAAATTCGCCAATCCTAATCCACCAGCAATCAAACGATTTCATTCCATCACTCAATAAAACAAGATCCCAAAAAAAGCATCACGGACCTCATGAGTCTTTTTTTTTTTAATGATGGTTTTAATAATTAAACATGAAATCCTGGATGATGATGATTTTCAATTATCACATTTAATGGCCGCCGCGTCCATTAAAATTAATTATATTAACATGTTTTAATGAATCATTGCTACCGGCATTCTTTTCACAGCCCAGACATTGTAAAGATACCTATTATTTTTTTGTTGTTGTTGTATGGTTGTTACTTGCTTTGAGATGGAATATAAACAGTTTTACTTTTTTGTGTTTTATCACCTAGTACATCACCTTTTAGCCTCGTATTTTTCAGCTATAATTCCTCCCGTTGGTTGAACCTGGGTTGTATAGCACCTATGGTTAATTCACATTGCTAAAGGTCATAACTTATACAGCGTTATGTGTGTAAAAATTATCTATTAATTAATACCGCTTTTTGATGAGAAGAGATTTTTTTTTTCAGTAACGTTTGCACGCGGCTTTTCATTACTTAAGATAATGAATCAGAAGTTATTTTATGGTCGTAAGTTGCTTCTGTGTTACGCAGAGGCATAGGCGGAGTTAATGGCTTGATTAAGGGCTGGAAATAATTTTATGAAAAAAAATTTGGGCATGGAAGGAGGAAAAAAGATAGCTGAAAGCTGGCAGGCGGGAAATCGGCATCGCAAAGAAATAATCTGATATTTCTAAGAAGTAGTCTGGCTTATTAGAGGGGTGTGTTAAGTATTTTTCTTAGGGTCATTCTGAGAATTCAAATAACTTGGAAGAAAGCGACGAATATTATACTCATAAATAAAATTATCGCTAAATGTATAATTAATGCTTTTCTTGCCATTTTCATAGTTTGGACACCAGTCAACCCGTTGTCGATAATCGGAGACGAAATAATGAAAGAATAATTTTATTTATTCAGACATAAATGCGTTACTAAAAGCAATCTGGTTTATGGACACGTCTCAGGATCGATGGTTCATTCACTATACGCCTACTCCGCTTCAATGGCATTCGTATCTTTAATTATTAGCCCGTCCTTTTTTTTTTTTTGCAAGATCCGGACACATTTACCTACAGTAAAGATGCCTCGAAAACCACACGTACGGCGGAAACTAATTTTGCAAGGTAAGCGATAGTGAGCTCTCTCTCGCTTACTGGCCGGCCTCAATCACTTCTTGTAAGTTCTCGGTATTTTTCTTATTTCATCTTGAGTTCCACGCCACAGTGACGACGCCAAGGGGGGGGGGGGGGGGGCTGAGCCTCCCTCAAACTCCCCGTGTTAAATTAATGCATTGCCTTTTATATATTGGTTAAAAAATAAAAAATTTGAGGAAACTGAAACATTTCAGTGTTAACATTTTCAAAATGAAGAAAAGATCTAAAGCAAGAAAAGGAAACTAGAAACATAAATATGATCTTTTTTTACAGTACAAAGAGGTCCTGATAGCTTACCGAATTGAATTTCGGAAGAACCGATTTAATTCTATTCTAGTTGGAGAATCTGAATTAAAAATTCGGCATTTTGAATATATAAAAAATAACGGCGGAGGATGCTTTACGAGCGCCAACAATATTTTTGTAAAACAATACTGTTAAGATGTATGAATGAAAAAATTTCATTTGATCATAAATATTTGACGTGAGTCATGCATACCCGAGAAAAAGTGGGTTTATAAAAACTTTTTAAAAACAGATAAAATTCTATACAAAAGCTGTAGAATCTTTGTAGAAATAAAATCAGTTGGATTTTCTACAAAAAACCTAGGAATTTTTATAAAGACAAATAAAAAAATCGCATTTTTCCATCACTCTCTATTTTTTCCCATGAAATTTTAGAAAAACTTCGTTGAATTGTCTGAATGTATTTAATCTTATAAATATTCTATACCTATTGCAACTGATTTTATTTCTATAGACCCACTTTTTCTCGGGTATTTCCTAGAAAATTAAATTAAAACTTGAAAATATTTTTAAGTACAGAGATTTAAGTCTGTGGATATGAATCCATATCAAGAATAAACAAATTAATGAATATAAGAATTGATCTGATAAGACCTGTGACTAGGATACCTCAGTATAAGCTGCTCCTGGATAGATATCCAAAAAATTTAAATAAAGATTCTTCACCAGATCATGACGATACCCTTACTGCTTTAGAAATCGTGGGTGAAGCGGCGGATCACGCGAACCGATGTGTTAAAAATAAGGTAAAGGGTTGGTGTAAGAATTGATGGTCATCAAATTCTAGAAATTGATTTTATATCATTATGAACGCCCACAATATTTTTGTAAAACAATAATGTTAAGATATACAGGGTGTAACAAAAAAAAGTGCGCATCTCCCGGGTATATACTGTAAATGAATGAAAACATTTCATTTGATCATAAATATTTGAGTCATGCATATTTCCTAGAAAAGAACATTCGCGATTTATTGGGTCGCAAAAAGTAGCAAAAATAATCGCGCCCAATTAGCTCAATTAACTAGGGAATATGAGGATTTATATGATCGCTACCGTATGGCCGTAAACCAAAATCCAGTACCTTTAAATCTAAACATTGCAGCTCAAAATATCAATCAAAATCAAAAATCGCAGGATTTTAATGATTGGCTAAACGGTGAAGAAATTCTGCTGACTGTCCCAGGGATCGTATTCCTCTCATCGTGGGCAGTCTAGGGACACCTCACATCAAAGGTTATGACCGGAAAAGCCCAAAAAAATTGGAAAAATTCAAAATAGCCAAATCTTTTAACCAAGAAAAAATTTGCCGGACTATGAGGATACTGTTACTGCTTTAGAAATCGTGGGTGAAGCGGCGGATCATGCCAACAGGAATATCAAAAATAAGGTAAGGGTTGGTGTAAGAATCTTTTAAGGTGAAACACTCTTACAGTTTTAACGATGAGGAGCTGAAAGTGTGGGTAGGAGCTCTAAAGAAAGGAGAAATTTTGGCGGCCCATTGCACTTGTGTTGCTGGGGTAAGCGAGCCTTGCTCTCATGTGGGGGCCATCCTGTTTGCCTTGATGGTCATCAAATTCTAAAAGTCTTGAAATCAGTAGCTGGCATATCTAATGACTTGTCGGAATTAGTCTCGAATATTAATCTAATAACACGTGGGTTGCATGAGTTCGCAAAAAGTAGCAAAAATAATCGCGCCCAATTAGCTCAATACACTAGAGAATATGAGGATTTATTAAACCGCTACCGTATGGCCGTAAACCAAAATCCTTAACTCCTTTAAATCTAAACATTGCAGCTCAAAATATCAATCAAAATCAAAATCAAAATATCGCTGGTTGGAATCCTAATTTACCTTTACCGGCAAAATAAACAAAACCACGCGTACGGCGGAGACCAATGTCACTTCGAAAAATGCTAGAAATTCAATTAATAAAATTACACTGTTGGGCAACCTCTACAATAAGTCTCACGTGGATAAAATCCAGCCCTAGCAGATGGAAAATATTAGTATATCGCGTCAATAAAAATCCGAAGTCTACTGATGTACACCAAACAAACAAAAGAGATAAATAGAGGGAATATACGTCGGAAATGGCAACCAATGAGAACAAATCACAAGTTAAAACAAGCTTTGCCAATCATGGCTCCGACCTCAATACGGTTTTCTAGCTTTCGGGTTCAAATTATAATTTCTCCAAATTAACTTTCATGCCCCATCTCTCTGATGTCTGAACTTGATGCAAACCACGTCGACCAAAATATCTTCAGATTTTCTTGTTTTCCCAACAAAACCTCAATCTTTCATTCATCAACATCAATAAGTATTTCGTCATACTTGAAATAATGGAAATCACGGAGTGAAACAAATGCGCTCGAGTTATTACAAAAAGCAACTTTTTTCTTACAAAGCTTTGTCGGATTAAATATAACAATATCATACACTTTGTTACATAAACAAAACAATTAAAGAAAAGATTCCCCCGTAGGGAACTGACAAGTTGTGAGAATTCACACGGGGGAATGGGGACGCGTATGTGCTTCGAAAACAAAAAATAGGAACCATAACCAAATTAAAAACCATATCTTCCGAATACTTGTTACACAAACCTGTCAACGCGGCCATTCATTACCCTCGTTATTTACAACAGTCGAAAATTGGTAACGGACAACTAGCACCATAATATTGAACCTATTTTGTCACAACAAACAAAAAAAGAGAAGTAAAAACGAGGAGAAAAAAAATAAAAATGACAATGTAACAAATGAAAAGGTACCCATTATGGATTGATATGTCAACCGTTTGGTCATTTGAAATAGTGATGGCTTTTTGACTACCGTGCACTCTTAATTTTAATCTTTTTTTTTTGCTTCTTCCACTTTCTAAAAACATGAATTTAGTTTACAGTTCCAGACCGGAACTTTTGAAGTTGTGTTTTTGACCTTTCAAGGCCGAACGCCCTAGTATATAAAAATCTCTTATCTTGTATTTCGTGTAGTATAATGGATTTGATGTTTGTTGATGACTTTGTTATTTTATTACAATATTTAATTGAGTTAAAAATTATAATTTTTTGCTTTGCTTGTCGAGACACGCACACGCACAAGTAATAAGTCTGGTTGTATTTCAAGAAAATTTTCTCAAAATGTTCCCCAAAAAAATTTACAAGTTGTTAAGATGGCGCAGGCTGATGAATTGTCTCCGAACATCAGTTCTCTTTTTATTCGCTTCTGAAAGAGGGAAGCCACGGAAGTCAACGAGCAACGAGCAACGAGCAACGAGAACCTGGCAACGAGCTTTATTTAGAACTAAAGGTCTGCACGGGCCGGGCTCGGGTCGGGTTCGGGTTGAGAAAAAAATTTGAAGTCGGGTTCGGTTCGGGTCTGGTTCGGGTTAAGGAAAAAATCTGGGTTCGGGTCGGGTTCGGGTTGAAGATTTTTCTCTCAATTTCTTATTTTAGATTTTTCTACTCAATTTCTGCCGCAATTCTAAAAAAAAATCCTCCGGGCCTCCAAAATCAAGGGCCTCCGCACTCGACTTTGTTGTACCAGAGTTTTGTGCGGAAGATAGGGAACGTCATATAATCATTCTAATAACTAATCATTCAGTAAGTTTCAACTTTTTAAACTAGAGAAAGTTTCGGGTTTCAGTTCGGGTTGCAACCCGAATTCCGACCCGAACCGTGGGTTCGGCTTGTTCGGGTTCGGGTTGAAGAAAAAATTTGGAGTCAGGTTCGGGTCGGGTTCGGGTTTTGAAATTTTAATTCGGGTCGGGTTCGGGCCGTTATTTTTCGACCCGTGCAGGTCTTTATTGAGAACGTATTAAGGCGAAAAAAAAAATAAAAAACTTGGCCATCGATATGATTTCACTCCTTTTGTTGGCCAAATAACTAAGAAAAAAACGTCAGAAGATTTTTACGACCAATATTTTTTTGGGGCCATTTCACTAAAAAATGAAGAAAAAGAACTTGAAAGATCTTCACTATGAGGTTTTTTACGTTGAAACTATCGTCAAAATTTTCTGCTCCAAAAAACAATTTTTACAAAAATTTTCTAGCACAACAAAATAATTTTTCAAAGCAAAGAATATAAAGCAAAAGAAAAAGGTTTAGGTTAGGAATAATTTATGAGTTTATTACTGATCCGCAATAAAATAATCAAAGCGTTATCAGCGTAAAACTACCAAGTAGTCAATACTAACAGTTTTCTATACAGTACAGTCAAAAAAAAAAATTCAAAAGACCATCGATCTATTTTTCTTTTAAAGGAAGAGTATCCTCTCACCCCCTATAGAATACTCAAACGGTCATGTTAAGAAATGCCAAGAGTTTCAGGCACTTCGCCTTTAAAGCGGTTTAAACGTTCAGTTCAAAAGAGAAATGAAAATAAAAAAAATGCTAATATTTTCATTGGGTAAGATTTTTCACTTTCTTCAAAAAAAAAAGGTTCGTCAAACCGATCATAAATCCATCCATCACATCCTGACTGGAAAGGGACCGACATAATTGTCTCATTTTATTCTGACTACCATTTGAAACGGAAAGCAAAGTCGTGACTTTGAACCTATCAACAGTTTTTTCCTTTTTTTTTTTATTGTCCTGGCAAATAAATCTGCGATTCTTTTCGGGTGCTAATTTGTGTTTTTGTTATGTTTTCGTTTTTTTTGGTACAAAAATAGACTTTGTAAAAGGGATTGAGTTCTCATTTGCATGTTGTCTACATCTGGGGCTATGATGATGGAACCATAACATAACAAATTACGGAGACGGTTGAGGGATGGAACCTATGGCCCAAGGCAGCCATTACAAAGATCATCAGATCATGCAAATAAAATTGGAGGCTCAAGAACTTCACCAATCCCGAAAAGTGTACCAACATCGATCACGCTGCTGGATTAAACATCTCGAACAACAGCAAGGCTTTAGGTTTCACTAGGCTCCAGCCATTTACACTGTCAAAAGCAACAAATCCATTTGACACTATCGTCAAAGAAGACAAAGAGAATCAAATGGGGGCTGTCCCTATTTTGCGGGTCAGGTAATCCTTTTTTTTTTTTTTTTTTTTTTTTTTTGAGGCGCAAAGGGGCAAATCTCAGAATTTATTCGAATCCGATGGTATTATGATTATTATGTTTGTTTATATTGGAATACAGAAAGGTGGATGATGGAAATAAAATATATAAAACGCAAATCCAACAGTTTTTGCAGTTTCTAGTAGGGCTCGACGAGTAGAACTCGAATCCCGCCTGACCCGCAGAAAAAAAAACGCTTGGAAATACCGGACCCGCAACGGAAAAAAACAAATTATTTTTTGGGGGGCAAGGGGGCAACATTTTGAAATTTTGTTAACATAATATGTTAACAAAATTTCAAAATGTTGCCCCTGGGGAAAGGAAGATACAAAGGTATGGTAAGGCAAGATTCGAAAACGCCGTAAGGTGAGGCAAGGTTTAACGTTTAGGTAGGAAGTGGGAAATATTCCGCCTGCATTAGCTTAGTCGGCAATAGTACTGAAGCCAGACGTTTTAATTATCGGTTTAAATTATGCAAAGGGAGACGAAGCTTGAGCTGGAAAGATACTCCTTTTTCAGTTCGGGACGATTTAGTTGTATCTGCGGACACTTTAAAAAGGATATGTCTTTGATTCACATGTAGTTGAATATTTTGCAGTTGACAACAATTTAAAAATTCATATAAACATGCGTAGAGTATGGGATTAGATTTTATGATAAAATTAAAACTAATGAAACTTGTCATAAGTGTAGACTATAAGATTTTTGACTATTATAGCCTATTCTTTTGTTCCTTTTTTTATATTGTAATGGTTTCACTGCCACAAAAGCTTTTATTCCACTTTCGCTACGACACCATTTCAGCACAAAATCTTCGTTCATCTTCATCGTGCGCTCAACAGCCCCAGATTGTTGATTTCACAATCTTAACTAACGGCGCTCCGATCCGATTTGTATCCCTGCTCATTGCCCAAGCCTTAATTTATTTGAGAAGTACCCGTCGAGTAGAAATCGAAACCGGTCTGGCTCGCAGAAAAAAAT
The DNA here is from genome assembly GCA_023512825.1 of Liposcelis brunnea. Taxonomy (NCBI): domain Eukaryota; kingdom Metazoa; phylum Arthropoda; class Insecta; order Psocodea; family Liposcelididae; genus Liposcelis; species Liposcelis brunnea. Next base: position 4,169,202 of record CM042068.1, read on the forward strand.
TCTTAGAAATATCTGACCCGCAAATTAGGAACACCCTCAAATGGCTCATGAGACTATACTTGAAACCGTCACAAATCCCACTTTCTTTCTATTTATTTATTTATAGTTTTAAGCCATTACAAGTTTTGCAACTCCTTTCTATGGAGCGAGATACTCAACCATTTGGGTTTGATAAATTTTCCAATCGCTTGATCAAGCTGAGGACTTTAACAGGTTTAATGGTAAATAAGACTACCGTGGTACAAGAAAATGAAAACCGCACGCAGGATTCTGCTTTAGGAGAAGTGAAGCTAAATAATTTGTGATATCTACTATTCTCTTCTTTTGCTGCATATACATTTTTATATAGGAAAAAAAACTTACCCCGTACGGAGCCAATAGTTAGGAGTTATCGTCTCCTTGGTTTTCTCTTCATCCCCCCAATAACCAATCATCGTCAAGAATCCACGAACCCAAAGCTCACCAGGAGTGTCTAACGGAACGATTCTTCCGTTCGAATCGACAACTTTCACTTCTGTATGTTCCATCACAGCACCCACAGTGCTCGTCATTTGTTCAAACGTATCCGAAGGTTTTGACATAAAAGAAACGGGCCCAGATTCCGTCATGCCATACACAGACTATTAAAAAAATAATTTTAATCTCCCATCATTGCTTCCAATTCAAAATTTAATCAACTTACAGATACTCTCTTGACATTTAATGTTTTTAACATGTCTTCGAACAAATTCGGCGTACACAACGCACCACCAGAAATTGCCAATTCAGGCGTTTCCGCTTTAATGTTTTGTTCCTTCATTAACCTTAATATATCCACGTACATTGTCGGAGTTCCTAATAATACAGTGCATTTTTCTTTTAATATCGTCTAAAACTCAAAAATTTCACAATTACAACTCAATTTGATATTCATGCTCCTCAAAATATCATTTTAAACGTACAGGTATTGCTTTGGACGGATTAAAACTATAATCGGGTAAGACTAACGTAATTCCATGTTGAAGACAAGTCAAAGCTCCGATAACGCTTCCCATAGCGTGAAAAAACGGGCCAAGAAGACACATGACATGTTTCTATAAATAAATTCATTTTAAGCCATTGATATAAATTTTTGTGAAAAGAAAAATCTGACCTTTAAGTGTAAGTCTTGTCTTGTTCCAATCAAGTAAGAATTATTAACAATGTTGAAATGGCTCAAGACAGCGCCTTTCGGAGAACCGGTCGTACCCTAGAAATAAAGCGTGGATACGGTTTGCGCCTTCAAAAAATTCAATTATGCAACTTTACTTACAGATGTGAATTGTATATTGCATGCATCTTCAGCTTGAATCGTTCCTGCGATTTCGTTTAATTTTTTTCTGGAGGTTTCAGTGCTTAGGGAAGAGATATCCTTGTACCTGAATGATCCCCTTTAAAAAAATCAGAAGGCCGTAAATATAATGCGACATGGGAAATAAGATGTTTTAACTGAGAGGATAAGAAGAAATTTTTCCCAGTGGGCAGCGACTGGTAGTGCAAGTGTAGAGCGGATTTGCCCCCTAGATTTCGATATTCCAAAACTTAAGAAATGCATTTTTGTTAGAAGAATTCAAAAGTGAACAACATCTTTAGAATTAGGCGAATGGCTTGATCCGAGAGATCAGGCGAAAAGGTACGCGAGCCTTCGCCTGAGGAATTACCGGCCGGGAGCTTCTCCCGGGCCGGAAGATCCTCTGGATCCCCCGGTATTGAGGAACGTTGAAGAGAAGGAGAACGACCCGAAGAAATTGAAGGATGCACTAGTAGCACCAGCAGCAATTCTAGTTGCCACGGACAACCAGGTCGAACACAATGCAGAGTTCCGCCCCGCTGGGGACCCAGAAGTACAGGACAAGTGAACGAGGATTTGAAGAAATACCCATTTGCGCGTTGTAGGATTCAATAGCCAAAATGCCTTCTGTTATTGCAACTTTTTTAGAATTACCAGAACCTGAAAAATACACTGGGGATTGCTTCCGCCTCTCAGCAGAACTGACAAACGCATAGAGCTTCCTTATTGCGGTCGACAGTCAATGGCGCCGAGAGGGGGGGATCCGGGGTAATTACCCCGGAGCCCGGGCTAGTAAGAGGCCCGCTTAGCAGGCCAAATAAAAGGAAAATGACAAATGGAACGAGTGTACCGCCCAAAAAAGTGAAATATAGTGTTGAGAAAAAAAGAGCTCACAGAGAAGAAAAAGAACACAGTGACGGAAAAGGATCTTGAAAAGGAAAAGGCTATCGATAAAAAATCCGAGATAGCATAATTGAGGAATTGATTCATATTAAAACCATTCACAAAGAAAATTTGGGAACAGACAGTAGCGTAGTGAGGGGGGGCGGCCCGCCCCGGGTGCCACCTTCACAGCTGTAATGGGGGGGTGCCAAAATTTGAAAAAGTGAATTAATCGTCAAAAAAAAATTGACAATTTACTTGCTTTTGGTTTTTTACTTCCATTTTTTTCAACTATTTTTGGAATTCCAATTCAGTAAAAAGTTTTGTAGAAGAAATAATTCGATTTAGAAGGCATTTGAAAGCGGCAAACATTTCTCTCCTAGAAGCAAAAAATTGGTCTGCATTACAAATACTACAGTTTATAGGTGAATGGGATTACTACTGTTCTTTACCGAATTTAACATTGTGCCTACGATATTTTATTACTTTATGCGTTTCCATAGCAAGTTGCGAAAGGAGCTTTTCAAAACTAAAAATTATAAAAAATTACCTAAGATCAACAATGGGCCAGGCACGACTGACAAGTTTAGCTCTCTTGTCAATAGAAAATGAAATTGTAGATAAAATAAATTTCGGCGAAGTGATCGACCGATTTGCAGAGATAAAATCCAGAACAGTAAAATTATAATTGAAGAATATTGGTGCCGTGATAAAAAAAAATTGTTTTAAGTGACTTAAAAATAGAAAAAAAGCAAAAAATTAAAAAAGACAAAACAAATTTAAATATTTTTCATCATTTTTCTACGACTTAATCGAGTTAGAATGTTTTTGAAGTGAAGGTAAGCCATTATTTCCTATTTTTTAAACTTCGCAAACTTCGAGCTTCAAAATGGGGGGGGGGGGGGGGTGCGTGACAAAAAAATTAACCGCCCCGGGTGTCACAAGGGATCACTACGCCTCTGGGAACAGATGCCTTAAAACCAGCTACCTGACAAAACAGGAGACGTCCCTCCTCTGGCTACATCGACTTTTGGCTATGGGATGAAGATGTGAGACAAGTCTTCGACTATTTTTTTGAAACAAAATTGTTTCAAACGATGTAGCTTTAATCGATCCAGTTTTTTCGCAAATACTTCAATTCGAATTCGATGCGGCAGAGCACTTGATGAACCTGGACTCGGCAAAAAAAAAAGTTCATCGTTTTGTTGGTTAACGATTCCCAATAAGATTTAATGCTCAAGGGTCGCGTTGACTTAAGAACCCAAAGAAGAGGGCTGAATAGAAATAGAACAAATTTTTTGCAAGACAAAACTTGAGGAGTTAGGTGAAAGAAGGGCACTTTTTTATGTTGGGCTTATGGCGAAAGTGCCCTTCTTGCACCTAACTCCTCACTTACGGTAAACTTTTATCAGAGATAAAAACAACAGACTCAAGGGATGGAACAGCTTCGCTTTTTATTTCTCCAGGCTTTGCCGATGACAACTCCGGCGATATTTCATTCAATATATTAAAATAATTATGGCTTTTAAAGGTTTCTGCACTTATTAATAACTTGACCCCAACTTTGTTAAGGCAATGCTTCACTTCTGCAGCTTGATACGCCGGATTTATATAAACCTAAAAAACATTATACATCTTAATATTAATTCAATGATGGCACTTCAAACCATAAAATCTTACAGATATCATTCCAGCTCGCGCTGTAGCCATTTTGGCAATATACCATTCCAAAGAATTTGGTGCCCATATCCCAACGCGATCTCCTTTTCCAAGACCTAATTCCAACAATCCGGAAGCGAATGCGTCTGCCTAGCACAAAAAACCAACCCAGCTTAAATTCTCGACCAGCGATCCGCAGATCCAGCCGGGAGAAATTTTAATCCCCTCAAAAAAAATACTCACGAACCTTTTTTTTCACTTCACCGAAATTAATCCTCTCATTTTGATGAGCGGCGACCAACGCAGTTCTCTCCGGAAATTTCTCAGCGGCATTTTCCAAAAGATCACCGACGGTTTTATAATTCAAACGCTGACGACCAAGACAGTGGTAATAACTCAACTTCTGATCATGATTCGATTTAGTATTTATATCATTTGATAAATATCGAATAAAAACATTAACATATTTCTTTGCTTTGTAATAATTTCGCACTTTAACTCCCGTTCCGGCATTCCGAATCATTGTTACTAGTCGAATGAAGCTGAGGTTTCGAAGTCTCAAGGTTCAATGTGTCAAACGTGAAGCCGTATTTACATAATGATTATAAGGAAATTACTATACTATGAATATTTTTAGCAACACGCGATTCGAATATCCGAGTTAGTCTTTTTTATAAATAAAAATACTGGAATGGAGTAAACAGTAATTAAAAGATCACTCAAATGAAGGTCAGAAAAATCAGAAAAACTGACAACGGCAAAAGTATGAGAAATAGTATAAGATTTTTTGATTGTAGTCGATATAAAGATTACTCTAAATTAATGAAAAATCACTTAGAACACTTAATTATGTAATATTTGACAGAATACTGTGATAACGAAGCCTCGCGACTACACGAAGTGATTATGGATATCAAACTGTGCGAGCTCACAGTCATTAAATTAATTTACACGACAGTGGCGTATATATACAAGCGGGAAGAATTGATAAAAGAGAATGAATTTCCTTATTTTTCGGCGCCAAATTCGAAAGAAAAATTAATACAGAGGAACTGCAAAGGGAAGCCTTAAAAGTTTTTCTAAAAATATCCAAAGATGAATGCGACCGAATTGAGGAATTGACAAAGAAGCAAACGTACGATTAGAAAGAGCGCCGTGCTGAGCAGGACGAGCGCCTGTTCGTTCAGCAAATTTTATTCACAAAGAAAAATTTAAGTCAACGGCAAGGAAATTGACAACAGTTTATGATCTCATTATACAATCTTCCAAGAAAATATATTCTACTGAATATTCGACAAAGAACGCCGGTTATGCCAGTACGCAAAAAAACATTTAAAAACATTCTTGATTTTAATTTGTTATTTTTCAAGTTGTTATCTTTGATTTTTGTTGATATCCCCACAACTGAGGGTTAAAATTTTGATTATTATAAAAAATTTAAACCGTTCATTGATCAAATCACGGAGCAGAGAAGTAAAATTAACCGCCTATAGGACACAGTTGAAGAAAAGTTGAGGTTCATTGACAGTTATAATCTGCCAATCCCTGAACCCCAAGGAAAGGGCATCTTGACGAATATTATCAACACACCTCATCATCCTGGGCCTGCCCTGTGGCCGCTGACTAACCGCCTAGCCGTAAATGGCCTTGTAAAAGCCCCTTTCCACCGGCGTCCACACCACGTGCCCAGCCCAAGGCAGACTCCTAGACTTGATCACACTAGGTAATCACGCTAAGTGGGCAGGATGCCCCCTGCAGCCTCCTGCGCTAACAAAGCAACTGCGCTAACTGCCAACAAAGAAATCATCGATTCCGGAACTGCCCCGGCGATCAGATAGTCTCAATTACACTATTATTCATTGCTCTTGTTAATAATTTTTAATTTCGAGATAATATTGAATCAATATCTCTTATGACTCATTGTTTATTTCTTTATTTCAAATTGTTATTTTTAAAGTATTATCTTAAATAAATACTTATTACTGATATCCCCACAACTGAGGGTTAAAATTTTGATTATTTATAAATTTATATCCCATCATTTTCAAGATAACGCCACTCAAATGTTGAAAAAATCAAAAGACACTAGAAAATCCAATAATAGAATATAATAATAAATCCAGAAAAATGTGCAATGTGTGTCTAGCATTTTATATTAAAACATATAAAACAAACATCGTCTACAGTATCATGATAAATAAATTAAAACCGTTCCGAAATTTGAAAAAATTCATTGTAGATAATTGATACTATATAAATTTTGTCAAAATCACTCGTTCCGGTGACTCATTTTTCAAAAAAAAAAAAATTTACCTCTTTCGACCTCGGCCATTTTGACAAACAAATTACATTTTACTTTCAGAAATATCCATTAATTACAAATGAGCAATAGCCACTTAATATATGGTACAGTCTTACCACGAAATCAAATTGTTTACAAAATGCAAAACCCAAAAAAAAAAAAATAAATAAATAATTAAAATGTCATGTAAAAGCTCGACGTAATTTTTTTCCCCTACAAAGTGCATAGAAAAAAGAAAAGCTATGTTTTCTTTCAGAGTATTTTTATTTAAATATCCGAGCTTCTAAAGCAATTTTGAGAATAATAATGAACCAAGAAAAATTTTTTTAAAACCGTTTTGAAGATCTCCGGACGGAATTCGCGATGCAATTTGACTAGAAATCATCAAAACCTCATCAATCCCATTTTTAAGTACCCAACAAAAATTATCAAATGGCTCATTATTAAAAACAACTCATTTGCACTCTAAAGAATTCTTATTTTTTTTTTCTTAAATAAATATTAAGCAATTTGGTAAACAATTTTTTCACAGAGTCCAGAAAGGAAACAAAATTTCTTGAAAAAAAATTTCATGCAGTCAAATGTAAAAAAATTTAATTTTTTTTCTTCTAACAAAAAAATTCTCTGATTCCTGATTCTCTCTATCATTGATTTGATTCTAAAGTACACCCTGTAAGACAAGAATCAGTAACAAGATCTAAATTTTTCATTTTCTCCCTGGACTCGCCATAATTTATAAACAATCAAAAAAAGACTCGTTTTTTTTCCTTCCTCTAAATTAAACCGTCAGTTTATAACTATAAAAATTATTAAATTACAAATTACACAGAGCATGCACTTATTGCTCAAGCACACACCCTGTATAGATTTTATTTTTTAAAAAAAACCCCCGAAGCTTTTTGTCCTGAAACTTTTTTCAAGAAAAAAGCTTCTTTTACGATAATGAAACTATCCAAGGAATGGCTATATGAAATAATCTACAAATATCTAGTTTTTTTTTTTCTCGTTATTTGAATACTGCATTAGGTACATGGATTTTTTGATGCACACATCGTTCTCAACATCCTAAATCACAAGGGAATAGGATTTTAATTTTCTATACTGTTATATAAAATATAAAAGAAAAAATAACAATGGAGGATATTTTTTTTAAAAAAATAACTAACTAAAATCATATACCGCATATTTTCATTCCATTTAAAAGTAAATAAAGGTGATAGAGTATAAAACAAAATATTGTATAAAAGTAGAAAAATTGAATTGAGTAGGCCTTTTTGAAAGTCTTTAATAAAATGTTAAAATGCATTTGTATAATAAGTGGATGGGAAAACCATAGCCAGATGTGTAAAATATTAGCGCTAGGCCATTAAACCATCTTTCAGTTTGTTTTCGACTGATCAAAAAAAAAGTCGAATAATTTTGCAGCTTGTTGAAACAAGACAATGTACAGGTTTTAAACTTGGTTCTTAATTTTCAGGTGCACACTGAGTTATTGCAGTTCATAGCATGGAGCTATTTTCTCCTTTTGTGTTATATTTGAAACGCATCAATTTGCAGCTTTGTTAGTCTTTAAAAAAATCTTCCAGTGAATATCAATATTTAACCACTGTCAGAGCAATATCTGCTATGAGTATTTCTATCCTTCATTACCTGCTCATTCTGTAATGCAAGTTCCACTCCACAAAAGAGGAAATTAATTGAAAACATTTTTAAAAAAATGATTACAAATGTCAGCAAGAGGAAAACTTGCAATGGAATGGATAACCCCCCTTCAAAGAGAAAAAAATCTTCAGTAAAAAAAAAAAATACAGTCACGTTGAAATTCGCATTTACAAACAATAACACAAAAAGAGAAACAAAGCAGCTTCTTGATAGGATCATCTTGACATTGAGAGTAAAATAGATCATTTAATGACAGTATTATCATTTGTAAGGGTATGGCAGTTAAAGGATGTTACTCATGGTATTATGTTTCGTCCTTATGCAGGTTCAGACAAAGCAAAAATCATCACCGTTCTGAGACATAATTACATTTCGTACGTAACTCGTTTAGAAGTTTTTGCACGATTCAATCCCTTTTTTATAACATCATAATCAATAAAGATGCGATAATCAGCGAATTTTAAGATTTTACAACCGATCAACCATACGAAAACCTCGTTTCCCATCAAATTAAAAAGAAAAAAAAATGGCAATAGGCTTACCGAAATTACATCATCATGGCACGAAAACTCCCAAGCACGGAATTCCAAATTTATACGAAATTCACGCTTGTTATTACTTTATGACTATCACAAGCTCAAATATAAATAATTTCACCCATTTTAATTACTAAAATGCAAATAAGACGAACGACTAACTGTACAAGATTGACAAGACTGTACGAAACGAAGCACGTCTTCTTTTTTTTTTTACATTTTCTAATACCAACTTCTGAAAATTATAAAATTTTGCAAAGTCATCATACCAACTTTGCAAAACAAAATTTACCTTCATCATTATTTTGATTAAAAATCATAAACATTTTGTTATTAATGTTTCTCTAATCGTTAATCATGAGCAATTATTAGTCCCAAGAAATTGACGATTCGGTTTCATATGATAGAAGTGAATAAAAGTCATATTTACTGTGTAATAGACCAGCCACTGATCAACAAAATGGCGGCCAAATTTTAATTTATTTTCATTTGAAATTATTTGGATATTTCATTTGAGTGGTTTTGATTGATTTTGCAGGGCTAAAGAAGCCAAAAGGTAAGTTAAAAGAAGTTTTAGTGCTGGGTAAATATCGGAACTGTATTTTTGGGGATGAAAATAAAGGATGAGATTCATTATGTGTGGTTCAAATAAATCGGCTCGATCTTAATAAAAGTCGCATCTCAGTCAGATTTCACAGCAACCAATGAAGGTGAATCAAGAGCTGATTCATGTATGCGAATATAGATGTGTATAATCTGAAATCTATAAGCGGTATTAGTATTTTCTCACAGTGAAACACCATCCACTGTAAATCGGCATTCAGGTGAAGAATAGCTTTATCAGGTCATTAATTTAAGTTCATTTATGACCTGGTGGCTTGATTTTAAAGTGTAAAATTCTAAATCCATAGAAAAGTACTAGGAACAATTAAGTTACAATCGACCCAAGTTTTTTTCACCAAACCCAGAATATCTCACATACCGAATCAAGTTTTTTTTAATTTCTCAAGGACGAAACACACTACTTGAGCAACAATTAAGCTTTAGGACATTTTGAAACTACATGTACATAAACCCCTTTGAAAGGAGAAAGTAAGAAACTACTTGAACTGTTGAAAAAATAAAACTCTCAAAAAACCATTCCGTAAAAGCACTTACAGGAAACATTCAAAAGAGCAACTTAAAACATTTTTAGAATAACCCAAAACATTCTTATTTTTAAAAAAATAAAACATAAATAGAATAAAAAAAGAAATAACAATAAAATATAAAATCCTCCGCCAGGAAAAAAAATCTCAAAGGACCTGTAGCAAAAATCCTACACTTCTTAAAGCCAAAAACTGATTATTAAATGACACTGCGTGCGTTAACTTTCTTTTCCAATTAAATTACTAAAATTAACTACTAAATACTATCTTTTTTAATATTTTCGGATTTTTGTACTTTACGATATTTTCCTACTTATTCAGTCCGTTTTGGGTTACACTAAATTGTGTCTTTACAACCTTTTTTTTTAAATTTTGGTTCCGGATTCATTCCTAATGTCCATGCTTCGATGTAAATTTTTTTAATTTATAAAATTAAAATTAGGGAGAATCTAATTTGCAATGTGGCAGAGTTCCCGACTCCTAATTCTAAAAAAAAATCGTTGGCAAGGAAGCTATATTTAGATTCCTAGCATTAAAATGAAACTTCTTCAAGCCTCAGTCGATAATAAGGGCCCTAAATTTACATATAAATGGCCTCAAAGGCTTAAACAGACTTCAGCTGGAGTTCTTAATCACTTTCTGAAACCTAAATTTCAGCTCAATGGCAAAGATTTTTTGAATAATCAGTCGCCAGCACTAGCCGGTTTGCAAATTAAGACGCCCCTTAAAATTAAGATGATTTTAATAAAAAACGCCATTTAAATTCATTCAATAAAAAAAAATTACTAAACATGGCTGATTCGAATGAACTATTTAATCACCGGCATCTTTATATTTTCTTCATCTTAATAAATATCTGGCCAATTTAATTAACTTATTTTTATATACTCGATGAAAAATAAAACTGAGAAATCTCCCAATTATTTTCTATCACTTCGGTGAATTTTCTCTTTTAATCAGACGATTCGTGCACTCATCTCACATACTCTACTTTCACTAAATAAATTTCAAATATAACATTGTATCTTCGTTTTTTTTCCTTTAAAAATTAAAACAAAAAAGCTTTCAATGGCCATTATGATTTTTTTTTCACACACAAGCTTAATTTTCTTTTTTTTTTAAATTTTATTTTATTTTTTTATTTAATATAAGTATATTATTTATATATTTACTTGGAAAAAAACGGACATGATTATAAAATCCAATTGTCTATATAAATTGATCGCACTTTAACATCACAATATACAATTGTTGATACCTAACAGCTGCCGTTAATTTTTTTTTTTTTTAGTAATTTTTTTTCTGTTTATATTTTTTTGTATTTTTTTTTTAAATTTTTTGTTTACATTAAAACTTAATAAAAAGGATTCGGATTTTTTTACACCCACGAGTCACCACCGGCCGGAGGCCGAGAATCGGCGGCAGCTTGCCTGTCGTCATATTGCCAATGTTCACCTTCGTATTGTGGTGTTCCTACAGCTCCTTCGCTACCTCCCCCACCTTCGTACTGGCGATTCTTTTTCTTTTCCCGATTAACTTGAGCGTATAAAGGTTCACCAGGTTTGGTGTGCTGAAAATGATAAATTATTTATCTCCCCTTACAAAAAATAATTAAGAAATTTATCCTACCTGAGCTAAAATGCTTTCTATCACATTTTCTGATAATTTTGTTAGTTCAGATATTCGTGCTATTATTTTGGATTCTTCATAATTCTCAGATTTTAAGTTCTTGACCATATTAAGAATAACGTATTTAACATCTTCAGCAATCGGATAACGCGGCTCGAAAAGTTGGGGAGTTAGATTACCATTTATCGTAAAATTGGGAATTAAATAATTTTTTTCCTTTGAAAGAATCTCATCACTAAAATTTAAAGTCTGCACTTGTTTGCTTCTTGAAGTTTTGCGAACTGCACGTAATCGTTTAGTAATGCTAAGTTCGGTTTCATTTGTATTTCTTTTCCCTGACATTTTTTTTTCTAAGCAAAAATCGTCACCAGTTAAACACGAAGGTTAAATCGAAACTAAGTCAATGGTTTAAGTTTTGTCACATTTGACAAGATTTAACTTGCTTCTCCTTTAACTATTTTCATTCGGAAATTGTCAGGGTCGGCTTTCATATTAGATTATTTTTTTTACTTACAGCGATTGGACCAGGAGGAAAAATTCTTACACCACCAGCTGGAGGAACTATTTCAGACTCCCCCATGGCACCCATTGCTAATTCATCCCCATCACCCTAAAACAACAAATACATTTTAGCCAAACTCCAAATAAAAAAAACTTTTAGAAATTAAAATTCTTACCCTAGCCGTCCTAAATCCTGAAGGCCCAGCATGTGGTCGACTTATAGTTCTATCTTCATATCTAGTACCCCCCTGACTTGCCATTGGTCTATTTAAAGTGCTATTAACGTTGTTGGGCGAATTAGGTCCGGCATTTCTAGCTGCCACTACAAAAAAAAAAAATATTTAGCTTTGGCCGGTTTGCTAAAAAATAAATCTTATCTTACCTGTTTTCGAAACAAAATCAGCTTCCTTCCAGCCGTGTTTTTTGTACACTTCTCTTAATTCAGCATGCTGCCACATTGTAAATAATACCTGCCCCGCAAATTTAACTACCCTCGCCGTATATTTTTGTCTTTGCCTAGTAATTGACATTAGCCGTTCAACTCCGCCTGCTTCAAGTAACGACCTGAAATTTTAAAATTTAATTTAATCCCAGTCCAAAATAAAATTTTAAAAAATCGGATTTACCTTGAAAACTCAGCATTTTTCTTGATGACTTCATTGAGCGTTGCCAAAACAGCGGCAATTGTATCATCTGAAGTACCTTGATCATGTTGAGGACTCCCAGATGGCAATTTTTGAACCAGATCTCTCATTGCATATTTACCTATTTTAAAAAAATACTTCTGTTAGCTTCCATTGTTTTTCAGGGAGCGCGCCCGTTTTGAAATTAGACTTACCTATAAGTTCTTTATTGCGTTGGTCAATTGCTAAATTTCTAAGAGCAGTAGCTACAGCACAGACAACACGATCAACTTCCATCCTTAATAATTCTACAAGGATCGGAAGACCTTTTTCTTTTCTTACGGCGGCTCTTATTTCGATCGATGGCTGCCAATAGCAAGCGGCTAAATTTTGCAGCGCACCAGCTGCCGCTTCTAATGTTTCAGGATTCGAACAACTTTGAAGTAATTGTAAGTATGATTGGACAACCTGTATGAAGTAAGAATTATAAGTAAATAAATGTCATTAAATGCGCGAAAGAGTTAGTGCGCAGGATTTAAATGCAAAAATGGCTACTACGCAGCTTTTAGAATGCGCATCGACTATCTCCTTACCTCAGGTTGCCAAATGAGATCCATTCCTTTAACAGGTTCGTTCCCCCTCTGCGCCCTTGTCGTAATTTGTTTTGACTCCGATGTTCTTGTCGCTGACGGAGCTCCGACCACGCTATCCTTCTTTTTCTTGCTCGCCCCAAAACATCCAAGATTTTCACCTACCAAGAAATCATTGCAATGAAGTCCTGAACGCATTTAAAAAAAGAGAGACCCTGTCAATCTTGATGGCAAAAATCCGCTGCCTTGATTTCAAAAAAATTTTTAATTCTTTTTTTTCTCTAGCAAATAAAAAGGCGATAAGCGGAGCAAAAAGTGAATGCTAAAGCTTTTGTATGATAATCGAAAAAAGTGCTATGAGGCATAAAGAGCTTGAAAAAATAATAAAAGCGGCAAAAAAAATACCTTTCTGCTGAACTGCTTGCTTCGTCGGTTGTGTGGGAAGTGGTTGCTTATCGTAATTTTCGTCTTCGACTTCTTGACAACGATACGATAAATTCCGAAGGATGCAAACGCAGTTTTCCATGCTTTTGTTTCCTATATTGGATTTTTCTATTGCACATCTCATCACGTATAATAATGAGTCGACTAATCCTTCACATTCACGAAGTTTTCTTCTGGCGTATTCACCTGCAGAGCTTACGTTTCTGAAGAAAAAGAAAGAAAAATGTTTAGAATGAAAACATTCTGAACAAAATTTTTTTGCCAAAAACAAATTCTGGATAAGATTTTTCATCAAATTAATTTTATAAAAAGTTCAAAATGGAAAATGAGGATTAGGTTCAATATTCTCTTGCCTTAGGACTCCAGAGGCATTGCGAAACATTGTAGACCAACAAGTATCTCCTGGAGAAGTCGGGTCCCAACCCGAATGAGGAATAATTATGTGATTGACAATGACAGTTAAACCATCGTCGATAATACATCTTTTGAGATCCTAAAATAATAATAAAAGAGAAAAATTAATATTGAAAAATAAGAATCTATTTATTTATGGTTCCATAATTTAATTTAAATGACAAAACCATAACCAATTCTGACTTTTAAATCGAAATCAACCAAGGATCATTTCCACTAAAGGCGATTAATTAATATTAGATTCTCTGAAATCAGCTTAGACTTAATTAATGAAATTGCTAATGTTAAATTTCAAATTTAATTACTGCTTGAGAGAACTAAGATGAGATCAAATAATATTCTAGGCATTAGTTGACACGATTCCCTTTCTTAAAAATTTTTTTAAAAATATAATTTACCTCACAAGACGAAAGATTCCAAAGCACACCAGTAACCAATTCTTTAACGTCCGCTTCATTCGTTTTACGAAGTAATGCTATTAGAGCAGGGATTCCCCCGGCGTTTTTAATGGCTCGTTTATTTTCGTCGTTTTGTCTCCCATAAGATAAATTTCTGTATTATAAAAAAAATCAATTAATAAAAATTTAACTTTTTTTTTTATTTTTAAATTTTTAAAAACTAACCTTAATGCCCCGCATGCATTTCTGTAAACATCCGGGCTTTCGTTCGATAATAACTTCACCAATGGCGGTATCCCACCTAACGCTCTAGTTTTTTGTTTATTAGGATCGTCCATATAACAAAGATGCTGCAAATAAGCTGCCGCGTTTGCTTTAATCACATTATTCGAATTCGATAAGAATCCGATAACTTCAGCCAAATTCGGATCTCTCCATCTGAGATGATGTTTATCATCGGCAGGAGCTCCTAATGGGAATCCAACTCTATCGTCGTAGCCACGTGTTTCACCTCCGTTGCTTCCATAAGCCTGACCATATGGAGAAGGCGCGTAGCCGTAAGGTTTTGGTGTTTCACCTGAAATTCAAAAAAATTTTTAATCAAACTTCGCCCACATTTTTTTTTCTAAAAAAAATTTAAAAAAACTCACCGAGAGGTACTTGTCCCGGATCGGCAGTCATACTCCATGTATTCGTTAGTGGATCTACAAAAAAGAATCATAACCCATTGAATGAAAGTCGAAGTCTGCTTTGTAAGTCATCATTATTTAATTAGCAGGAAAAATTAGAGCTGACTTGTGAAAAGAATAATGCGTTATCAGGGATTATGAGTCGAAGTTAAATATGAATTTCAAAAAAGAATTTAGGCATTGATTGTTTTGCTTACCATAAAGCTCATGAGGTACAGGCACACCAGGAGAGGGCGTGATCCTGTAATGATCTGTATGAGGAATCATGTTAGTATCAAGTTCATCATAACCTGCAGGATACCCAGCTGGCTTTCTTAAGTATTCGTGAGGTATTGATTGCTGTGGCGGTGATTCACTTGGACTAGGTGTTGTGGCAGGATGTTCTGCATAATTATAACCTGGATTCGGATATGGGTAAGCATTTTGGCCAGGGTAGTGTTCATATTCTTGGTATCCTGAAAATAAAAATAAACGTAATTGATTTAGTTACAAATTCTAATGAGTTTATCCTTGCTTTCAATTCAAATTTAACAGTTTTCGTTTAATATCATGGATTAAACTAAAAACATTTAGCTTTCTTTCATTTTATGTTTTGCCCACTGCTTTTATACATGTTGTCTAGTCGAGAATTAATAAAATGCTTCCCATTATTATAGATTTAGATTTAGATTACTATAAATTATTGATCTGTTATTAAAGATTTATAGACTAAGCAATCATAATTTATTTTTATGTTCACTTATTTATGTTTTCTAATTGCAGTACGGAAAATTTTATCCTGAAAAGCAAGTACAACATTTATTTTAAACAACTGGTAAATGAGGAATTTATGTACAGCACACATCTTTATTTTTTAAAAAGAGAAGACACAGAAAAGACTGCCTACTTTATAATTTACATTTACGACAAATTTTCACTAAATGTAATAAAGAAAATGAAGCAGTAGGTCCGACTTGTTTTAAAAAAAGATCAGTTATCAATTACAATGGTTAATTTATACTTTGAACCCAAGCTAATTATTCATGAAAGCGCTCGACTGAATTACAAAGTATAAGATTTGCATCTCTCTAAAGAAGACTGAACTGCTTTTCAGTTTTCAATAACATTTATCTGTAACAGACAAACCCAAGGAAATAACCTAACCTGGTCAGCTATTATTAGATTCCCCATGTCTTTTGAAAAGTCCTAGCTGGTCCTTGTGGTTTTTTGAAAAATGTTTCTTTACTTTCAAACTCAATAAGCACGTCAATTTTTATTCCGGATAACGAAATTACTTTGGTCGGTTCTATTCACTATTTCACGTGTCTGTAATAATGGGATGGGAATCAAAATAATAATAACAACAAACAACAATGATTATGGTACACGAAGCTCTGTAGAACTAATGTTTTACTTATATCACAAACGTCCTTCTTTGTGGCTTAATTCTTTTATGGTCAGTTCAGCATCTTCGGGATCAGCTGAAAAACTTATGATTTAAGCAGCTTGTATGTTTCTAAAATTCATTTTTATTGCGATGATTTCATTTTATCGATTATGCTAAGCAAAAACAAAATGTTGTCTCCATACTGACCTGTTGAGGTTAAATCATTTACAAGCTGAAAACCTTGAATTTCCAATTCTTGGCAAAATCATCAAATTAAAGAATTTTCCCAGCTGCTTGTATCAAATTATTTCTACGATGATGTCATTTTAATGACAGGATGCTCAGACATTGTATGCCAGAATATTGATACAACCATCAGGACTCTTCAATTTAACCTCAATTGATTACTAATTAAAACAAATTTTTGCTTGATTGAATGATTTATGTAGTAAATATATTAAAAAATCTTTCTCATTGCAGTAATTAATTTTATCAATAATGCTAAAATATTTTCAGGGACTTTTTCAACCTGACCAGTTGAGGTTATAGGTTGTTAATAAGACTTGATTCTTGAAAGCGATCCAGATTAAAAACGGTATGGAATCGCTCACAGTGATAACATATTGCTAACTTTTTCTTCCGATCACGTGATTGTAAAAAGGGGAAAAATGCGCCGTTAATCAGTTTTCTCGTTCAAATTCGATAATATGACGTCACAGAGGATTTGGCCAATAGAATCAAGAGCAGACGGACTCATTGTTAGAAGTTGACGCCACTCAATTGTTTTTAATTTAATAACTTTTTTTGGCCCAAAACGCAATGACATCTATTAATGAGTTTTGGCTTAAACTATTCTGGCTAAAAAATTGGATCGAAAATCATGCAAAAAAAAAAAATGTCAGAAACTACTAACCAGGACTAGGACGATAGGCGTCGACATTCGGATACTCTTGAGATCCAAGTCGATCATAATCACCATAGGGAAGATCCTGATATTGACCACCAGGTACGGGAGCAGCTCCTGAATAAAGTGCTTGATCCGCATCAACTCTATGCACTTCTCTCAATACCTTAGTCACCGTTGTAACCTAATTTAAATAGAAAAGGAAAAAAAAAATAACAATACGATAATCTCATTTGAATTTAAGATTTCCACGTTTCTCTTGTTCAATTACATTTGATTCGATTTGATAATGCATTCCACACAACCATAACAATCAATTTTACATTCGACTTTGTGTGTTTTTGAATGTCAAATCTTTGTGTTAAATTATTTTTTTTATTTACCTGCTGAGTCGTTTGCTGTTTTTGAGCACGAACAATCGGAGGCGGTGCTTCACCTGCTACCGATAAATGTGAAGAAGCCGGAGAATTATCCGGATGGCCATTCGGTGGGTGAGGATGGCCTAGGCCGTGACCATGAAAGGGCATGTCCACAGGGTAAGAGCCTGGTTGTTCTAAATCTGTTTGACCCCTGTAAAATAAATGAAACGAGGGGTAAGCCAAATATCAAAGCCAATGATGAAGAATATTCAGTGGGGTAGCCTGACGTCATAAAAATAAAATATGTCATAGAAATAAAATTCGAAAATCTTTAGAGTCAATAGAAGTCGGCCATTTTGAATGCACCATAGTGTATTTAAAAAATTTGGCTTAGGGCTCTAAAACCCGGGTTTACTCGTCGCCATTTTGTGAGAAAAATGCGTATGATTAACTTTAATGGTTTTAAATGATGACACAAAATGGCGGATGAAAAACGTAGTCACGTTATACAGTTAACAAACTGATAGCTTCTTTTATGTTTAACTTTAGCACTGACCAACTTTCTAACCAAACCTGGTTCAATTTTACTTCTAAATTACAATGTCTGAAGCAAAACTCATCCGCTAGGAATCGCTAGTGATTATCGTCTGCTGTAACAATCGATTGTTGTGATCCAATCAGTTGAAAGTAAGCAAAGCTCTTATTATAAGAGTAGGATATTCACCAGCGACTCTGGTGGGTAAGTTTTGCATTATCTTACCCCATTTTGTTGATATGGGCTCTTTTTAAGAAAACGCTTTTATGGATTTTTAATATTTAATTAACACTTACGCATACTGAGGCATTTCTGACGTTTTATCTTGCGCTGAAGTCACTCGTCTGAAAAACAAAAAAAGAACGAACATCAATAAATCATAAAAATTAGGCACAGGAAGAAGGTGTTTAAAACATGCAATTAAAAAACTGTCATATTCTCGTCGATAATGGAACAATTATAAAAAGCTAATAACGCCCAAAAAACTCGCCATAATCGACCTCACGTTTACCTTCGATTTATTTATAATAAGCAAACTGATTTTCGATTTCTCACGAAAGGAGATGGAAAAAAAAATGGGGGAAATGCCCAAATGAAATCCTAGGCGGTGCCTAAAAACCGTCGCCTTTTTTTCTCTCATTTTTTATGGCTTCCGGTTCGGTAAAATGTCGCATGATTTTTTTTTATTCATTACAAATTCAAAGGTTCTTTTTTTCATCATTGTAAATTAAATACTCCCAATTATTTTTCAATTAAGATTGATGGCGGAGTGAATCATCATGCCAGGGCATATTAAAAATTTATAACAGTCCGCGAGAAGATTTCGAAAGGGATCATTATTAGCCCATAACACTGTAATTAAATAATCCGTGAAAATCATTAAAAACCGGAAAAGATGAAAACGTTAGCTGCATATTTTAGAAAAAAATCGAAAGAATTTTAACGCGGTAAAAAAAAAAATAAAACAAACGAACAAAACACGAGAATGAGGTATGATATGAATGCAATCTTGGTAAATGGTTCCATTTGGGCTTTTTCCATTTATTTTCTCTCCTCCTATCCCGCGGGTTATTGATACAGGAATGATTAATATCGGCCGATATCGAACATCGATATTTTGCGAAAGGCAACAGATCAACCAGGGTTGATCGTTGTTTTTTATTTAAAGCATCGTTTATTACTTCATTTAAAAAATGCCAATTTAATTTATTCCAAAAAAAAAAATTAAGATTTTTGGTCAAAATTTAAATTCTTAGAGCTGATATCGAAAATGGCGAACCCTATGCAGCAGACGACTCACAGAAGTGTCCACTCTCTATAAGGCTCCCTGCCTAGCCTAATCTGACCAGGACAGCCACTTGAACAACTTTAGTCGCAATTTTTCAGCAATTTTAATTTATTTTTTAAAACTTAAATAAATTGTTGTAAAAATTTTTTCTTTATGCGTCTCAAAAATTTGCTCTTTCCTTTCAATTTATCTCCTTTCTATTTTCCCTCACCTTCAAAAACACTTCTCGTAAAAGAAAATTCCACATTTTCTTTGTTATTTGAAACGAACAAATCCCCATATGCTATTATTTACTTTACAGCTCGATTAAGGTCGAATAAGACCGGTTCGTGAGTAAATCGTCGGGGCAGTTAATCAGTTTGTCTGGCTTTCAATCCTCCAGAGATTTTTAAAGGGAAAAAACAAGACCCCGCGTCTGGGAAAAACTTTTTCCAAAGAAAATTATTTTAAATCTTCATTTTCTCTTTAATCGAAATTCCTGCAGCAATCCCGAAATTTAAATTCTTTGTAACCCGAACCTGTATATTATTTCCCCTCGCACCCTTGATTCACTCCGTCAAAAACAATATAAAACCCCCCTAAGAGAAACGGATAACAAAGTAACACAAAACTTGCCATTGTTGCGAATTTCAAGTATGTGTCGTTCCAACTTTTCCATTCCCCTTTTCCCTCCCTGCCGCTTTTCCTTTTCCCCCATTATTTAACCGTTTTTCCCTTTTTAATTTCTTTACCCTAAAAGTTGTAACAGGAAATCTTTTCTCTTTCTGGAAACCCCAAAGACGTCGGATCGAAGGAACCTTTGTTGTTTTCAGGGGAAAAAAGAAATTTGAGAACAAAAACAACGTAATATCAAATGAAAACATTCATGAATCATGCTTAAATAAGCGAAAACATGCAAAATGAGATGGATGAAATGTGGCCGTAAATATCCATACCTCTCTGTGATTTCAGTATGAGTGATGCTGTGCTCCTGCCTTTTTTCCACCCGCCTGTTCACCAACCTGCCATGACAAACCGAAGCAAAAATTTCATAATACAAGGTTAAAAAAAACAAGCGAAGCGATTAGTTAAATAAAAGCGAGGGGTGCTAATTATACGTGATGATGCTTTAGCCGTAAATCCGAAATTTTTTTTTGCTGCTTTCGTTTTGACCGGAAAAATTTTATATATTGTCGGTTATTGTTATTAATATATTTCTTCTTAAAAAGAGGAGACTAAACATTTTTACCCGTTCACAATAAGAGTTAAATGTTTATTTCCGGTTAAAACGGAAGTTGTAAAAAAAAATATTTTTTATGACATTTAATGCGTTTAATTATGCACAATTTTTTTCCATTAAGTCCTTCTCATTCCCATTAGCTGAAACTTTCACATGAAAGCCTTTATTTGGATTAAAAGCACGTGTTTAGTTCGTTTACGATTCATTTGGCTTTGGGTTCGTTTTGCTGACTAAAGCGAGAAGTTCATTAGACTGCAAGATAAGCTTGTGATTCCAAAAAAAGGAGAATTTTTTGCATAGAGATGCGAAGTCGGTGAATTTTTTTTTGCAATCGGCGTCAGGCGCCAGGATTGTGAATATGAGCTCAAAAAGATTCTAAAAATATTTTCTAAAACATTATAAACCCCCAAAAAAATCCCAACAAAAATTGAAACTCAAAATATTATTTTTGGAAAAATTTTGGGCTCAAAAAAAACTTTGGGCTTGTGAGACAGTTAAACACAATCAAGGAGATCAAGAAATATTTTTAAAACATTCCTGAGCTTTGAAAAAATTGTGAAAAAAATTTGGAACACCAGAAAATCTTCTGAGAACAAAAACAATGTCAAATAGGGCTTATGGAAGCTATTGAAACGTTATCCTGCTAAAATCCAATTCTTGAGAATTTTTCTCTGGTCTGCGATGCAGGTGAAATCTCAATCGAATTGACTTCAGTCATAAGAAAGAATATTTAAAAGCTGACATTGGAATCACAAAAAATTTTGGCTGTAGAATATCCTCATCACTTGACAGCTCAGCTTTCCAGGCCTGTTTCTTCAGGTCCAGAGAGTTTGCTGAACAAAACTGAACGTCAAATTCAAACCCATTTCAAATTTCCCCAATTTTCAAAAATTAACGATATTGAATAATGAATATGAATGAGTAAAACGATAAAGCTCACAGCAAACATTTAAAAAAATTGCACATTAACAATTATGGGAAATGATTTCGAACCCCATCTCTTAACCTCCCCCTTTTTATCACCTCCAACATTAACATCTCCTTTTACGTGTCTCCAATTAAAATTGTAAGATTAAAAAAAAATTTTTCTCAGGAAAAAAAGGAAAAAAATCATGCCTCAATTTAAAATATCAAACTCCCGTTAACGAATACTAACATCCTGATCACAATATTACCTCCCCTTAACTCTTAAATTGATCGTGATAAAAAAAATTTCAAAATCGTTTATTTTCCTTAATGAAAATGTTTCTGACATAAAAATCTAACTAAACACAGATTGAGGGTATGATTTAAAAGCAAATTTAACAACCTATCAATGATAATGTGTTTTCAAATGCAGGGAAAGCTTCAGGCAATAAGCAATGGGAACGAGTAACTATTAGCTGAGGGAAAAACAATTACAGGTAAATCGTGAAAATGAAATGATCGTAATTGTTTAAAGCAGGGGTAAGCAAAAAAGTTATATAAAAAAATTAAAAAAAACGTTTAAATCTAAATAAAAAACTTACAAACATGTATCCATCAATTGATTAGAAGTCATAACTCATAAATGTCTCGTAATCCTTCACAAAATACATGCACATTTCCATTTCTTAGTTAAAAACTTATCCCAGGTTACTAACACAGTTGCGATATCATCCTGTGGCCCCCTTAAACATACCTTGTATACTTTTTTTTTCTTTAATCACACACCATTTAACGGATAGTTACTACCGATAATATCACTTCTTGTAAAAATTTTCATCGTCTTATCGAAGAACCGATCCAAGGAATGAAAATAATTTCACTGAGGCACTCTTTTCAATACGTATAAACGGAACGTACAAGTTTACATTCAAGAATAAAAAAAAATGTAACTCAAACGTTGGGAGGCAAAACAGGGATAGGCTAGGCCATTAGCAGCCACACGTCAACATTAAAAACAAAATAATATAAATATATATCTAGATTCGAAGGCTTAATCCGAGGTAGTAACTAATCGAAATCCTTAAACTTGAATTTCATATCAATCATATTAATGTTAAATTAAGGGTAGGGCAATATAAAACATTTCACATCTTGAATTGATCTGGAAAAAAAATGGCCGCCCTCTTCAATGTTTCATCCGACTTGTTTTCCTTTCATTCTCACATAAAATTATTTCTCCCGTTGATAATTTTATTAGAAACCCGAAATAATTTCATACCCGAATTATCGAAAGTATAAACGATATCAGTCTAGTTATTATCACGAGTAATATAAAATGTACGTATTTGTGTATGACATCGTACACGGCACCGTTCAATCACTCCCATTTGCAAAGCATGCCGGGTAATTCCAGCGCTACCTTTGATACAGCGTTGCCAATGTTCGAAAAGCAAACGGGTTTTGGAATAATCGGCCATTTTGATTTCGATGTATCGAAGAATGAATCGAATTTGGGGTTCCGAGAGTTGTTTACGTCACAAGGTGGGGACGCTGGTCGTTTTTTGAAAGTTTTTTCATTGTTATTGAGGAGGTTTAGTAGTTTAAGCTAAAAAAATGAATAAAATGTGATTTGGCAATTGTTTATATTTCTGGATTAAATACACTTTACTAATAATAGGGCGTTGAATAATTAGAAAATGCATTCAAAATTCGTTATAAAAAAATTTTTAAAAAAGAAAATGTGTTCAATTAATTATATTTTTAATTTCTTGTTGCTAATCTAATGGGTTAAAAGCGGAAGTGTCTTCGAAACCGTTATTCTGATAATATGTGTTGCTAGATGAATATTGCAAAGTTTCCTGAAATAAAAAATTAGTGTTTAGCTGATTACTCAAGGTCTTACTAGAGATGAATAAAATGCAAGAGCTTAGCAGAACTAAGGGCCAATCTTGACCGCAAAAAACGATCTGAGTTGATTGATTTTGGAAATCCAACAAATTATAAGAAACGTATTAGCTAACTTAATGGTATTCAGTGGGAACTTGCAGGGGCTAGTCCTGCAAAGCCGAATGATCTAATATTAGGGATAGGTAGGAATACTATCACTAGAGGCCATCGAGAAAGGATCTCTTACAGGGCTTTCAGTAACCAAGGCTAAAATTGCGCTCTTTTGCAGGAATAGAGTATTTTAAACTAAATCTGCAACGTCAGGCTGCTTCGCAGGAGAATAAGGTTCGATAAAAATAGCAGCGCAACATCGAGAGAGTGATGCCGTGAGGCTAGGAAGACTTATGTTCAGCAATAGTCGCAAAAAGGCTGAGAAAAATGGGAAATATCCAGTACAAGCTAAAGAGCTTAGTACCCTATTTAATATAATTCTTCACTAACTCTGCGAATTAACTAATTTAACACTTTATTTATACTTTAAAACCGTTTACTCACTTGATAATAAACTCCATTAGAAAATTCTACACATTGCTGGTTACAACCGTTGTTAAAGTCCGAAAATGGCGTCGAATCTGAATAATTTAAAGTATATTTAGTCTCTAAACCCGCTTCTCTATTATTATGGTATCCCTTAAAGAAAATAATAAATTTGGTCAAAGCTTCAAGGTAAAATTTAAAAAAAATTTAACTTACATATTCTCCATTTATGTAATTATTATCTATCCGCTGATAATTCTTCATATTTTGATTCGAATTGAATGGGAAATTAAATTCTGAGCTAGTGTAAAAAGTTTGGCAGGCATCATTTTGAAATTCGTTCTGAACCATTTCTAAACTTTCATCTAAAAACAAAAATAAGACAGATCAGATGTCACTCCTGAACTTTTTATTTCCTCATAAATATTTTTTAAATTCCACAAACCTGAGATATCTGGTAACGAGTGAAGATTTGTAGTTTCGCATAAATCAAAGCAGTTACCATCAGAGAACCCATTCGAATTCGAATCCAAATTAGGCAAAACATCCAAAGTTACATTTTTTAATAAATATTTAGTAACGTCTTCAAAATGTAGAATTTCTACTAGATAATGCATGTATTCGTCGAACATTGTTTGAATTAAATGAAAAGAACCTACAATTAAAAATTTTCCAATTTATTCGAATTTTTGAAACGCCTTCAATTTAAGTTAAAAACTTACCGAAAGACACTGCAGAATGAATAGTCATATCTCTAGATATTAACGATCCCACAGCGTGCCAAAGTAAAATAAAAGTTCGTGCCACGCTGCGTAAAGGAACTCGCTTTCTCTCGGACATTTCTACGACGCAGTTATGAACTGTATTTTCTACTTTTTCGGTAAAATCTTCCATTGTCGCTTGTCGCTCTATTAATTCTTGAAAATTTTCCCAGTCTTAAAAAAAAAATAATAAATCGTTTGGAAAAAGCTTTTATAAAAAAATGTAATGGGGAAAGATTCTTACAGTCGTTAATATGTTTAATAGTTTCGATTTGCTCGTTAGAATGCTCCGTGAAAAACAACGCTTGTTTTGAAATTGGTTCCAAATTAATTCTTTTCCAGTCTTTGTTTATGTGGTTCATCATTTCGCAGTTATTCAAAACTACTTGTGCAGTGTGGGTGAGTTGATAGAGGGCTACTTGGCGCCTTAGCGTGGTGCAAAAATTTCTTCCTACTGAAAATAAAAA
The DNA here is from genome assembly GCA_023512825.1 of Liposcelis brunnea. Classification (NCBI taxonomy): domain Eukaryota; kingdom Metazoa; phylum Arthropoda; class Insecta; order Psocodea; family Liposcelididae; genus Liposcelis; species Liposcelis brunnea. Next base: position 4,194,217 of record CM042068.1, read on the forward strand.
AAAAAGTAAAGATTGTGGGAGCAAGGAAGAAAGAGGAATCAGAAAACGAACTTACATTTAAGCTTGACTGCTTTTAAATTGCTAGGAACATCGGCTAGTGCGGCTTGAATCCAGTTCTCTAATTTATCAGCAAAATTGCGGATCATTTGAATGAGACTTTCGGAACATCTCTAAAAGAAAATGGTTCAGGGTTAATTTATTTGACAGGAAATACAAACAGTCAGATAAGGGGGCTACAATTGATTTTCAGAAAAACTCAGTCGCTCTTACAAGATCCCTAATTTTTAATTTAAAATCTTGTTAATTTGGTGGCAGCGCAGTGCCGAGAGAAATTCGGAATAAACATGATGAAATATTTATTTACAGTAAAAAGTGGTTTTCCCTTTCTAAACTAAAGATAGCGCCAAGTTCGCGAGGAGTAATTTTTTTTGTCAAAAGGGGAAACAACGCTTTCTTGTAAATTAAAAATTCATTCTGTTTTTCCTACAATTTAAATGAACATTTGACTATTTCTAATTCCCAAATTCAAAAGTTTCGGATGTCCAAAGACTTCAAAAACAAACCTTCTTAAGGCCTTTACCTTAAGGACACTAGGCATCAGTACACTGCTTATTGTTCTATATAAAATCGAATCGCATACTCCAACCATATTGACAACTGTATTGGTGTTTAATAATCCGGATAAATGAGACGGTACTCCCTGCCAAAAATGCTCTAAAAATTGATACGCCTGAAAAATAAATAAATTAATTAGCAAATAACTTAAATAATTAAATCTAATACCTTGATACTCACATCGTCTAGCGTTCCTCTTATTATAGTATCAAATATTCTTTGGCAGTGCGTATGATACATCAATATAAACGAAGTAACCTTTTCTTGCGACACGTGCGGAGGGAATGATATCTCTTTCATATTAGGAAATTGCGGTAAAACTGTCGAAGTTCCTTTATTCCTCGTTAAGGTTATCGTTGTACCCTAAATCAAAACAAAAAGAAAGAAAAAAAAAATCAATTATTATTTAAAATTCTTATTTCCAAACTTTTAATAAAGTTTTAATGATAACTCGGAGAAAAAAAGGAATAATTCCCGGTATAAGTTTACTCATGCGTGTTTTTTTTCATCTACAACTTATTTTTCTTCTCTCTCATCTTTATTCATTTTTAAAAAGAAAAAAGTCGGTATTTAAAAAATTATAATAAAAATACTTACACTTCTGTCGAATGATTTTTTTACATCGGAGCTAAAATCAGATCCGGTTGCACAAATAGAAAAGTGAACATTTTTAGCTCTAACTGGAGGGAACTTTGAGCCAAGAGGGGTGAGTTTTTTTAAACAGTTTCGAAATTTGCAGAAAAAACAATATGGCACAAAGTCTTTCCCAGTCTGCAGGAAGTAAGTTAAATAAAAAATCAATTTACCAGTTAATGTTCATTTTTGAAAAGGCTATGTCGTAGTAAGGCGATGTATCCTTAATTGCAATTCCATAATAATGATATCTAGATTGTCCTCTAGTCCCTAGTCTTCGAGTAGTTAGCGAAGGAAAAGCTTGCCGAATAATCTGAAAAATAAAAAGTCTATTATTTCTGGTCAAAATTCGAGATAGTTAAAAGAATGCTTCTCTAGTTTTTACGGATTTTGGTGGCAGCGGTTGCCATCCATCGTTATTCATAAGACAAACATTTTATATGTAAGCACCACAAAAAATTAATTCCCCATACCTTTCCAAAACTAGCTGAATTTAACGGATTCATTGCATTCGATTTGCAAAAATGTACATAATGAGAATAAAGAGTATTTCTGGGTATACATATCCCTTCCGCTAGCTCATAATTTTTATCCAACCATAGAAGCGTCGCTGGAGTTGAATGCGGATTAATTTTAACATTCGCCTCGTTCTCATGTCCTGAAAGTTCAAAAATTAAATGTAAATTAATTAATAGCCATGAAAATATTTCGCTATTTCATAAACTCAAAACCGCAATAGATGATTAATCCGAATGCAAGTAATTAAATTTTAATTTCATCGATAAATGTTCATCGTAAAAATTCCATTTTATGAAAATCAAATAATAATGCATATCTAAGTGTCCCGGAAAAAGATTATTATGAAAAAATATATAACGTAGTAAGGAAAGCAATATTGTAAAAACCGCATGGTCTCATACAAAGAACCCCAACCCTATCGGAATAACTTTCACCCCCTTGTAAAGTTGGAGAGGTAATAAACAAAAAAATATCCTCCGTACTCGAAGGCGTCAGCAACGCTGACGTTTGTAATGTTAGGGGATAGGAGAAGGGAAGAATCGAAGGAGGGATTAGATACTCTCCAGTATTTTCCAGCCCCCTGACACGGTAATATTGAAATTCTAGCAATTCAATTTTTTTTTTCAACATTTGGAGTGAAATTCATTGCAAAATTATTGAGTTTGTTTAGTTTTTTTTTATTCGAAGAAAATAAAAATAAAAAAATATTTATTTATTTGGAAGAAAAGCTAACAAAGAAAAAATTTAAGTTTTTGTTGAAAAATATCAAAAAAAATCTTTTCCCGTTTTCTGCAGTAATTTGATATTTCCTTGTGTAATTTTAAAAAATAAAACAACTCAGGGGAAAGAAAAGGACTTTCCTTGTGGACAAGAAAATAACTCAGAAGGGAAACTTGTATTTTTTTTTTTATGTGGAGAAACTTTTTTTTAAAATTTCTAAAAATCAAGAGCTGAGCATGCCTGATCACGTGACCACAAACCTAACATATCTTTTCACTATAATCTCTTTCTCATCCTACGAAAAAATTCTTTACAAGTTAACATTTTGAAAAATATTCCCTTCTCAAGATAATCCCATTATTAGGGACGATTTATTGTCAAAATCGTTTTAGAAATTTTTTCAGGGAAAAAAATCTAAAACCGGAAATATTTGATTAAAGTTCGTCCACCCACTTTTTTTTCTTTAAAAAAAAAAACCCCGCAAGACTTATTCTATTTATCGCTGGAATCTCGAAAAATAAATTTACATGAAATGCCTGACATTTTCGAATAAGGAAGTCCAAAGAGAAATATTTTGAATACTTTTCCATCGTGATTAATCAAAGAAAATAAATCATAATTGAATTACCGTGAGATTTAAATCCTTTTGATACAAGCTGAACTCTCGAACATGAAACCGGCGATTCTCTACCGCATTTGTTACTCTGCACCGATGGATTTTCGCAAGAAGCCACCGCAGGAATTTTTACATCGGCCTGAACCGATGATGAATTCATCTCACTTTCTCCATAGGCGGAACATTTGCTAATACAATCGTTCATAGTCACTGGATGATGAAACATTCTGCACATGCGCGAAATTATTTTTTAATAGTGTTTTCTGAACGTTTTTTTAAAACATCCTGTGAAGAGAGACTGATTCCCGAAATAAAAGAAAAATCGTACGCCCACTGAAAAAATAAAAAAGAGAAGCTTTGACGTCAGGGAATTTTTTTATTTCCAATTCGCGTAAGCGGGTAAAAAAATAATAATACTCTTTCCAAAAAAAGAAATTCTTCTCCCCCCCCCCCCCAGTCAATTTTAAGGATCTCCAGTGCCATCAGAAAGAAGGCCAAGTTTCTCAAATGTTCTGGCCTAAATTTTACCAGGTCTAAAGTCTAAACAGAGTTCGGATCTTTCCCCGAAAATCAGCCTTAGGCCTTTGACTAAGAAAGTCTTTAAAAAATAATGTTTTTGACTATTTGATCGATTGAAAGAAAATAATAAAAAAAAATATGGATCAGGCGAGAAAATGGAGAGGGGGAAGGGGAAACGAAGCTGGGAAATAGGAAGTCGATAAAAAAAGAAAATGATGCACCCTTTTAAAAATGGCTTTTTCAAATAAGAAAATATGACGGAAATTGATACATAATGATCATTATTTAATATAGTAAAAAAGGAGGAGTATCTTTGTGTAAAGAATATGCGAATGCGACGACATCTTTGTAAATGCCAATTATTGGAAAATTCTTTCAGCACTTGACGTAATTTTTTCACGTTATATTTTTGCGTTTATGGAAACGGCTACAAAAGCTCAAGGCTGTAATGAGAATTTTTCGATATTCAAATATCCGCCAAGTTACTGGATTACTGGGTTTGGAGTCTTTTCAGCTACAGCCTCAGCAAGCTTTGAATTAGGCAAAAACCTAGACAAGATTTTTCCTTCCATTTTTATTATACAGTCCACATTCTGAGGAAATTAATGGTAGGCCGGGTGAAAGGTTGAGGAACTCTGAGCCCATTTAAAGGTGTGTGAGTAAGTGCCTGAAAACAAGCTTAAATACTTAAATCAAGTTTTAGGCGTCAACATCATGCCACAAATAGATTAAGCTAAAACTCATCAGGGAGCCCAATGCAGCTGAGTAACTTGAAAGTTGAAACCTTCTGAAAAGCTGCGTTCTTGTATAGAAATTGAATGAATTTATCATTACACTTTGAGAAATCATCTCAAGATGAAAATCCCTACAAACCTCAAAATGTTTTGTGGTTCGTGCAAATTTTCAAAATATGATATTTTAATTCTTCGAATAATTTCTCAGAAGGAAGCAACCAGGCGTCTATAAGTCATAAGAATTCCCAAGGAAATGAATTGCCTAGCTCGAGGAAAATCTTTATGGTTCACTTCGATTTTCAGAAAATTAAATATAAACTCCCACTAGTTTTGAGAAAATGATCCGACATATTTCTCTGAAAAGCAATACCCTTTAATTTTCCTTCTATCTCAAAAAATCACCAACGAGAACACGGCCCTTTAAAAATTTTTCTGGGCGCGGAAGAGAAATCTTTAGAATAACTCAAAATTCTTCAGGCGACAGTTAAATTTGTTAAATACTGTCCCGTTTTCTCTGGCGAAATCCCTAAAATATGGGATTCCTTTTAGAGATATTTAGCTTTTGGCAATATTCTAATTTCTCAATTAATTTTTGCGCCCTTAATTTTTCAAGCGTTTCAAAAAGCTGTAATATAAAATTTTGCGCTTCGCCAAATTAATGCTCCTTGGAAAATCATCCAGTGTCATCCCAAAATTTTCAAAATATGAAATTCTGCAAAGTGGCCAATTTTTTGAGGTGACTAATTAATAAAATTATCAATTTTCCTAATGATGGGTTGCATCTTGATGAATCTACCAAAACCTTCTTTTCAAAGGGTTTAGTTAACGGATTTTTAATTCGAATGATTTCTCCTTTTTTAATAAATTTAGCTTTAGCCCCTTTGCGAAAATTCCAAGGCCTTGCTCTTGCAATTAAAATTCGACTGTTTTAAAAAAATTCTTACAAAAAAATTTGTCAAACACTTAAAAAAATTAAAACATAATCAATTCGCCAATAAAACGAAACTGATACCTTCACGGCAAACCAGAAAATAAAAATTTTCTTCGCCCCGTTAATTTTTTTTAAAAAAAATTCATAAAGTCGTACCCTTAAGCGGAACGTCTTCACTTTCAACATTCGATCCCATTTCCCGAAAAAACAAAAAAAAAATCCACCACTATGCCAAACTAATTCTCAAACAAAAAAAATTTCATCCGATAACCACGCACCAAAAAAAAAGAAAAACGAAAATAAATATACAAATCACTGACAGGGGAAAAAAACGGGAAGCCCGACTTATTATTGAAAATGATAGCAAATAACTGTCCGTATTATTTATTTCCCCGTGACTTCTCTCCAGAGTCCGCCATCTTTGACATTAGAAAAAGGGAAATTAAGGGAGAGGGATCACGTGACTTGGAGTTGGACCAATAACGTAAGCTCGTCGCGACGCCGAGGGTTCACAACGTTTATCTCCCCGCCTCTCTCGTTAAATTGTAATTTATTGCATATAATACACATTTCCTAGAGAATCCTACAGCATCCGATTATGTGAGAGTATTTTAAGTCAGCTGATCTTTTATCCTTCCTCTCCATATTAATTAGAGAGATGTCGAATTTTTCTAAAAATTAAATTTTACTTCAATTATTTTTTTTCTTCAAAATTCTCGGAAAATTTGGCTTTAAAAAATTTCTTTGTGATTTCGTTTGTTCAACTTGCGAGGGTGAAAATTAATCCTAATGAAAGACTCAAGTCGCGGATGGGAAAAGAGACAAAGGAAAATGCTTGACTGAGACGTTCCCCTGTCAATTTCGATGAAACAGGTCAGTAAATGATATAAAGGAGGAAACTTAACCAGCAAACTTTTACCTTTAATTAATGATTTATCTGATTGTTAGCAAACTTTGTAAACTATGCCTTTATGATGTTTTAGGACATCAACGATAAGGGGTAGAGTTTCTCTCAAGTATTTTCGTAATTTCCCTCCTTCGTTCCTTTTCCGGGAAGAGGAGAAGGGAAAAAAAATCGGACCTAAACCAAGCATGATAATAACAATAATCATGTCGAAATAAATTATCTTAATTTCCTGATAATTTTACCTTACTCAGGAATCAGAAGAATGAATTATTTTAGAAGCGACTTCCGTTTCCTGTTTGACAAAGTATAAAGATCCAATTATGGCATATGAAGATGAAATACAAACCTTAAGCTAAACGTTAGTTATTCGTTTTCCCACGCAAAATGTCTCAGCTTAATTACAAATCGGGTTATCAATCATTTTTTTGGTTGGAATCTGAAACTGAATATGGCATAGTAGCCAAATGTTTTCGAATGCTTTCCGTTTGATAAAGAGTTCGAGATTTTTTTCATGGTTTCCCTCTAGATTAAGAATAGAACTCTGTGTCTTTTTTCTTGCAATTTTCCATTCGATGATTGTCGTCGTTGATCAACCTTTTAACCTCCCTTTCGTTCCTGTAAGTACAAAAAAAATTAAACGACAGCCAATAATAAATCTTCTTTTAACTAAACTAAAATTAATTATAAAACTCTGGCACAAAACTATTATTGCGGTTTCTTGCTAAAATATTCCCCTTTGAGCTTTGATTGATACATCCTTTTCACGCTGGTTAGTAAAAAATAAAAGGAAGAGCCCGTGTTAGAACACGGGGCTTCTGCTTCACAGGTGGTTGTTAAAAAAAAGCAGCAGAGGGTGGCTGCCCTACCGTAGGGATGAGGGATACAACGTTAAATTAATTCGCTTTTCCTTTTATTGATAGCAAGTCCAAAGGCAAGGATTTCTAAATTGAGGAAAACTTAGCTTTGAATAATTTGAAAGCTCATATTACCCCTAATTAAGTGCCCTATTGAAGTGAACCAGCCAACTTCAAGTCTGGATAGTTCTGAATTAATTACTTTTTATTCTTGTTATACTTGAATCCATTATTGATGCTGCTTTATTATTTAATTAAAACTGCCCTTCCGGGATTTTTTTTTTTAAAAATGAAAATGAAACGGGAAACCCACAAGATTTTGTTGTCGTGATGATTGAAAAGAAAGTTAAAAGAATTTTTATTGTATAAAAAAAATTCGCTAATGATTTAGGATAAAGCAAGAATCAAGAAAAAAGTTTTACTCAGAAAAAGGGGAGACTGTATTTTAGGTTTTTTTTTTTCTTTTTGCTTGTCAATTACCGAGAAAAATTTTTGGGTTTTTTAAGAAAAAGTTGCCGGAGTCTATGGAACCGTTATAAAATAAAAAGTTGGGTTCTCTTTTTTTTTTTAATTTTTTGTGAAACTCAGAGAAGTATTTAAAAAATGTCTCTTTGTAAGGTAGCAAACCAAAGAAAAATGAATGACGAAGTATTTCGTCAAAGAGAAAAAAGCAATAAAAAGATAAAAAGAAAAGTGCTTTTTATTTCTCTCTGCTTCTGACAAAGTCATTTAAATTTTTCTATACCCTTCTCTACCTTTTATGTACGAGATATTTACAGGCTCGAAAATATTTGAAGCACATGAATCAAAGGGAGGAAATTGTTTTTTGGGCTAACGACGTCGCGGGTTTGGCTTTTTTCATGAAACTCCAAGAAACTAAAAAGTATGATTGGAAATTAATATTTGTGCAAGTTGAAGCACATAGAATTGAATTCTGTTACTATATCATGTTATTGTGCTGCAGCAAGATTTTGATGTTTAAATTGCTAAATGTTCAATGTCCATTCTTAATTAACCACAAACACCGAATATAGATTTCACAGGGAGAAACATGTCAGGCTTTTCTCAAAATGAAAGTGTATTTTAAGTTTAATTTTCAGCTCTGACATTTGAGTGATGTTTTACAATATGAATTTCAGAAAACTCATTTTCAACATTGATGAAATCACAAAATATTATAACAACAAGAGTACTTACCACGTCATTTAAAGCTTCATAAAGCATCATTATGTTTACTCTCAACTGGAATTTTTACTCGCTCATGAATCATATTAAAATATTATGATTTTGTTGCTGTTGTATTAAAAAAATAGCTGATATGTTCAACTGCGCAGGAAAATCGATTCTCATCCCTAAATATAGTTGTACGCCGAAATGCTTGGACGAAAATCGACCATTTTTTTTGCCGTGTTCGGGCACCAAGCATATCTTCACAAACACATTATTCTCTTACCGAATAAACTATGTTTAATGGCATATATCCATTTAAAAACGAATTAACATGATAGAAGCAGAACATATCATCAACACATTTACTAATTAATAAAAACAAAACAAATTTAAAGAACTCTAATTTATTGCATCATCCTTCACGTGAAGATTGACAACTCGGCGACAAATCTGCAGTTTCGCCAACATTTCAAACTAAAATTTTTGTCGCCATTTTTGACGGGCCTTGAATTTAAAAATCAAAAATAATGCTTGTTTGTTTTCTTGTACTAATAATAGATGACCAATGAATATATTATCACAATACCTTCTCCCGTAAATCCTAAAAATAACAAGAATTGCATATATGTAAAATGGATCCTTACGAAAGCGAATTTTAAGGAAAAAGAGAGAATAGTTGAGGCAAATATAATTTTGGTTTAACCTCGAAACCGTCTTACTATTCATTTTCCTCCCTTATTTTAATTTCATGAAAGTCACACAAAATATTTCCCATCTTAAGCAATTATAAAAATAAAAGTTATTTGAAAAAAATGCGATGAGAGAAAGGGGGATCGATGATACAGCTTAGCAGGTTAATAAAGGTGGGGTGGCGGAAAAATTGAATAGCTGAATTTACGGGTAGGTGAGTCATTGTATATGTGTGCTGCAGGTGAGCGTGGATTATATATCAAATAATTGTTCCCCGGCAGTCAGCCCTTCTTGTTACTCACGTTTCAATTCAATCAGAGCATGTACGCGGTCCTATCCCCATTCTACTTTTTTTAATACCTTTTATATTAAGAAAAAGAATGAAGGCACAAGACTTCGGCATCGTCGACCCTTGTTTGATACAATTTGAGCTTTTTATTATTAGGGATTCGATCGTATTAACTTGTAAAGCTTTAATGATAATTGGGATTTCGTTTGAAGGTGGATAGGTTTTATGAAAAGGGACTCCTGTTGATGGGAAACTGAATTTGAATAATGAAGGGTTTTTTCTTTGATTTTTGAAAAATGTTTGTGAACTGGAATAATTAATTTTTTAAAAAACTATATTAGCTTTTGAGGCTTAAAAAATACTGGAAAATTAATATGAAAATAGTTTAGATAATGATAATCAACAACTTTAATGCACCGCTATATCTTTCAAGATTTTTATACACTTAGCCACCATGTCACTTTAGGCCGAAATAATCTGTTTGACCTTTTACCCGAAATCCGTGGTAATTAGAGCAAAAATCCCTTTTCGAGCACGCAATATGCATTAAGGTTGTTGAAAAATAAAAATAAAGCTACCATAAAATATTAAAAAAATTAAAAAAAGAAAAAAAATCACTTGTCCAACATCGTATAAAAATTGTACGTTAAAAAATGAAGAATAAAATTAATCCTTCTTATCAGAAAAGTACGAACTAAACAATGGTAGAAAACATTTAAAAGATGTTTATCAAAAGCTTACTTCACGTGATGTATAAATTTTGAAAATATTTTAAAGAATAAAAAAAAATTATTCCCACCCGTGAAAGCTTAGATCCTCTATATTACTTTTTAAACTATCAATAATTGATGAAAAATCTATCGAAATTTGACAAAGCCTTTGACTACAAATCTTAATTTCCTCCTCCACATCTACATCCTCATTAATTAATGAACTTTTAGTATGATTTTCCTTATCAGAACCGCCCTCATCAACTTGACTTCCATCGTTTTGCTCTACGGAATCTGACGGAGGTTCATCTTCATTCTTTTCTTCATTATCCATTAATTCTTCTTCTTCCTCGTCTTCGACCTTTTTTAGTTCTTCCTCGAAATTTGGTTCCCACGGCGCCGGAAGCTGATCCTCTAGTCGGACCATTTCAAAACGATAAACTCTAAATCCAGTTTTGCCGATATCTTCCCAATATCGGACGACTTTATACAAGCCGTCGTATCTGTAGCCGGTTTCGGGTGCGAATACGCTTGGAGATTTGTAACCTCTAATGACTCGTATCGGTTGGCCGGTTTCGATGCTTCTCACTAAACTGTAGTTTACACCAACAAGTTCTTGATCTTTAGTCTGCGGTGCAGTTCTTAAGTTTTTAGGATTGTTAGGGGTTCCTTTTAAATCTCTCCCTCCAGCACCTGTGTAGGTGAAAGTGTGTCCTTCATCAACATCTTCCTAAAATTAAAAAACCAACTTTAATAACCAATATTGTAAAAAAAATTTTATGGAAAAAATTTTAACGTACTGGGTATCCACCAGACAAAGCAATTGAATAAGCTCCTTCTGGTCCAGCATGAATTCCAGCAACTGTTGGTCTGTGTATCCCATCATATGAACACTCTATTCGAGTTTCCCAATGATGCCCTACTTTAATTCCTGGCATAGGTCCATAATCATTTGGTGGTCGAACACGCTGAGTTCTAATAGTCAAATGAGATTTTACATTTCGAATTTTTTCTTCGACAAAATCAAGTTCTTTATAACTCTACAATAAAAAAAATAAATATCATAAGCTTGTTTTAAACGTTTTGAAAAACTTCCTAACCATGTTATACTTACAGGAACACCACTGTTACTAAGCCTTCCTGATCTTCTTACAGGAATGGGGGAAAATGTCTCTGAAGATCTATAATTCTTCTTTTTGTATGGTTTTTTCTTGACAGAATTTTCTAGATTAGTTTTATCCAACAATGGAGCCAGTTCTTCCTAAAGACAATAATAAAACTAATATTTACCTAACAAGTTCACATCAAGATCGTAGAAAAATTTCCTACCTTGGATAAATCTTCATTTTTAATACGTAACCTAACTTTGTCACTTATTGAATGCCGGTTCGATTTTAAACCAATTAATATACACGGGGATTCAATTTACCGCGATTAAACAACTCGAAATTCTTTTAATAAACAACCCAGCTTGAGGTTAATTAATCAAACGATCAAGATTTTAATAAAAAAATAAATATTTATTTGAAAATGACAGTATCAATTACCTCATATTGTTTGTTCATTTCTTGAAGTAGTTTCAATCTTTCTTCCTTTGCTTGGATAATTTTTGCAATCATAGGATTGCTTGTATCGTATTTTTCCCTCAGATCCATTGTGCCCTAATTTCAAAAATCACAGTGAGAATATTTTTATTCGAGGAGAAAAAATGTAAATAAATAAAATACTGATCACTAAAAACCGCCAAAATGAATTCGGATTGTCAGTGTTGCCAACATTTTGTAAAATGGCGACAAAAGTAGCTGCATAGGCACAGTAGCATAACCACGCGTACCGAGTATTTTTTGTGCGTTTTTGTGTTTTTTCGTAAAAATTAACCGGTTAAATGTTTGGTGTGACGTTGGAATATTATTCTACAGATTCAGGTACGACTTGATCATTGACTATAAGGTGGTGAATGATTCCTTCACGACGATTACCGCTTGTGACCGCTTTTATGCATGCCGGCCATTCTCCTAATGTGAAATGAGTTTCGGTGCCATTATCAACGAATTCTCCCTGCGTACAAAGTCGAGATATTAAAATTTTATGATGATCAATACTTTGTCAAGCATCTGCCTTACCGTGGCATCCAATTTTTCTCCATTGGCCCAAATATCGAGCGTATCTTTTTCCAATACAACTCTGTATGTGTCATCATTGAAATGCACTATCCATGTTTTCAAAGCTTTTGATTGAATTTCTGCGAATGTGTTATAATTTTTCCCATTAACTGTTAGTGAGTATGAATAGGAAAAACCACCGACTGGATCTACCTGGAATGAAGGTTACACAAATGAAGAAATTTTAATATTTGAAATGACTGATGACGAAATTATACTTTCATGTGTGTCAATGGTTATTTAAATGAAGTTACAATTATGCGAAGTGGAAATGGTAGAAGAAAGAAAAAGTATGATTTCATAATGTTAAAAATGGGGTAGGTAGTCCCATTTCATTGATGACTTAATTCAGTCTGGATGTAAATTAGAAATCGGAACCAAAATGAAGAGTTAAAAAATTTATTGTCCAAGAAAATGCCTTCAAAGGCAAATGCACTTAATGTATGATGCTTATTTTATTTAAAGCTCTTATGATACCCCTTAGGGCTTGAAACTATGGATGGGAAAGAGAATTTAATTCGAAATTGATACTGAAAAACCAGTTCTAAGCCCCACCTTTATAACACATTTAGCATTGCCCACTTTAAAAACTTCATTTCCAACCAACTTAAACATCCAATCTCTTCTCACGATTTCTTTCCCATCGACTCGTATAACTCGTTTACCGGTCGTGGTTCCATGCTCAAATTCAATCTTGTGCACTCCGTCACTTAATGGGACATCCCAGTAAGCAACCAAATCCGACGACGCCATTTTATAAAACCATTTAACTAAATGTTAATGAAAGTAACAATTCCCCGCATACACTTGGCCAAAAACCAATCTAATTCGAGAATTTCAAGTCGACATATTTGTTTGACTCTTTTTGTTGCCAGGTAACCGTCATTTCAAACGAGAGCTCGTATTTGAAATATGTAGGTTAAGGTTGTAAGTTTTCGAGTTAAATGTTTCATAATAAGGCATGTTAATGGGAAAACGGTCGGATCGTTTGATATATCTCATCGTCTTTTGGGTAAAAATGAGGAATGCTTTGATATTAAATAATGACAGCCGGAAATAGCTTTTCCCTGGAAATTCCAGTTTGGAGTTCAAATTTTTTTTTTATTTCCCGCCAAAAAGTTTGGAAAAAAAAAATTTCTTTTGCCTGATACTTAACGGGAATTTTACGACAAAAGTTTTTAATCTATTCAAAGCTCCGGATTTGATTAATCGTTCTTTTTTCTTTTGATATATTTCCTTTATTAGAAAATTGAGTGCTGTCAGTGTTAAGTGGATTTTTGAAGAATTAACTTCATGCTAATCGGGGCAAGTTTTTTGAAAATTTGAAATTATGGAAAGATGGTTGTTTAAGGTAAGTGCGAATTATATTTAATTGTGAATTGAGAGAGGAAAAAAGAGTAAGTAGCGTGCTAATGAATGGCGTCATATTCAAAATACCGGAAGATGTCGGATAGGGGGAAAAAAATTTTTGCTTGAAAACGGAAATATGATGTAATTAAAAATATCGACTTTTTGTTGGAACCAATGTTTCGGATATAAACGAAAGGGGTTTGAATTACTTTGCTAATGTAGCCATGGCAACGTGTATTTGTTATTTAAACCGTAGTCATGGTAACGCATGCCCAAGCCAAATGGAATAATTAAAGTATCAACAAAAAAGTTTTTATGGGAAAAGTTTTTTTTTAATTTTTTAAAGAAAAAATGTTTAAGAGTAAAAAAATTTTGGAGAAGGAGGAAGAATTCGTTAAACTTAACGCCGAACTTGATTTAGAGACTAAAGACTTAATGGAACAAGTGGATCAAGTAATGGTAAGAATTTTTATTTATGAATTTAATGAAAATGTTGAGTGAAAACTGTTCCTGAAAAAATTCTAGATGGGGTCTGGTCGAATAATATTTGGGTATAACTTGCTTTGAAGTTAATTCACGTGATTTGTTTTCTTTATTTTTCAGAGACTGCACGAACACAAAAATGGAACTATCGACTTGGAATCAAATCTCTTTACCGAGCACAAAGGGAAAATGCCCACTGACTTTAAAGACAATAAAAATTCATTTAAAATATTCAACCAAACGAACAAACTTGAGAAATATCGAAAAGAAGAAGATAATAACGGAATACCGGAAAACGGTTTCGAAAAAAGCGAGGATTCCCCAAGAAAACCCTCCGACGACGTTTTTTTCGAAAATCATCAAAACGGATTTGATAATAAAAACGAAATCGACGAAAACAAACTCGAATCTTACCATCTGGAATCATATTTCCCGAAATTTCGTAACGGGGACTCCGACAGTTTCGGTTCCAACGACCAAGCTAAAGAAAAGGATTTTTCTCCAGAGGAAATTAAAGACGAGCAAAAATTTTTAACGAACAAACCGTTTTTGAGTTTGAACAGAGAGAAAAGTAATAAAAATTTAAAACCAGCGAATTCAGCGAAATTGCCATCGTCTATTATAAGCACCACGAATTTAGGACAAGGGCTAACTCTTCCCGGGAAATTAACTCGGCATAAATCCGAGACGAAATTAAAGGAGAAAGTAATCGACAATAATGTACTTCCGGAATCGATGAAAGGGATGGGGCAGGAAGGGATTGTTAGATTTCTAAAGGCAAAGGTTAAGATGCTGACGGAACAGTTGGAAATAATACAGAAGGACGAGAAAAAACATATAGAAAAGATTAAAGGTGGGTTTTGACGTGAAACTGAGCAGTGGCGTTTGATTTGGCTGAGTACGTTTTCATAATTTGGCCCTGAGGGGCCAAGGCTGTTACCTTAAATTGAGCCAAGCTCTGCTTGTGCAGATCTTTAGTTCATGCCCAATGCGGCTAAAATTCAAACTAGGTCTCTGGCTTCCATTAAAAAACGCCTGAATTTTCGGAACCTTTGGAACAGGGGTTGGGCATCAGTTGCGCAAATCATTTCTACGCCACTGTCTCCATTTTTTCTTCTTGCATTTGTGGTGTCATCTTACACAATCCGTTTTTTTTACTAGCGTCATTGTAAGGAATGGTTGACACCACCTGACTTTTGCGGTTAATTAAATCATGTATACGTTAAGTTGCTTTTTTTTTACAATCTTTAAGTAATATCCGAAGGGATCGTAAAAAATGATCATGAATCAAGCTTTCACTTTAAGGAAATTGTTCAAAATTAAAATTTATAACTAATCGTAAATCTTTGACATTTTTTTTTTTTGTTCATTCTTAAAATGTGTTTTGATTTATTTTCCATGAAGATTTGCAAAATGATCGGGAAAGAGTTGCGGAGGACAGAGATAAATGGATACAACAGGCGAATATTGCGAAGAATGTACTTATTAAACATGAGCAACATGCGAGTAATATTGTTGTACAGTTGCAGAATACTCAGGCAGAAAATGGACATCTTAAGAAGGTTAGAAGTAGTATTAACAAGTTGGCCAATTAGTGGCTAAAAATTCATAATTATTTTTTTAGGAAATAGAAAAACTTAAGAAGGAAGTTAAGCAAATCAATCAGAATTCAGGATCGAATGAGGTGCGATTAAATAGATCGATTGAAGAGCTTGAAAAATTAAAAGCTGCTTTAAGACAAGCGAAACAAGATGAAAAAGACTTAAGGGAAACTCACCGGAAAAAGACTGAAGAGCTTTCAGGAGCTGTTAAAAGACTAGATAAGCAACGGGTCGAATTACTTCATGCTTTTAAAAAGCAGCTTATAATTATCGATAATTTGAAAAAGCAGAAGGTTAGTATTTTGAGTTATAAGAGATATTTCCCGCTGGTCCAGTTGACGCTTCTGGAATTAGTGAGTTTAAAAGAAGAGAGTCGTCAGCTTGATATATCGCAAAGTTGATTTTTAATGTAGTCGCGTTTGGTAATAACCAATGAAAAACCAGCCATTAATTTGGTGGCAGCAGTTGCACGATCTTCACTTTTTGCTTCCATAAAACCAAATCTATGGCTTCTTATATGCTACTGTCGACTCTCTCCTTTTAGGTTTCTCAGCTTTAAAAATCAAAATTCTGCTTAGTTTAATTCCATGCCGCTTTTGCCTATTCCTAAAACCCGAATTTTTTTCTGTTTTAGGGTCTCATCGAAGCTGGTAAACTCCTAAAATCCATTGAAGACGATTTCATGGAATTCCTCGACTGGAATCCGAATAAAATTTGATTTGGCTTCCTGCGGATCGTAGTTAAACGTTTAAAATTACCCCTGTCGATTTCAAATTCTAATTACTCCTTTTCCTTCCGTGCATACGTTCCATTTTCAAACCTTCCCCTTCTGTTTTAAAAACTTGTATCGCTGATGTTGTATCTTCCTGTTGAATATCAGTTCGTCCATAAAGAGAGCAACTCCATGACAGTTATTAAACAGTACTGTCGACGGATAGCTCTCTTGATAGTTCGAACCGAGCTTTTATGATTCCTCTGTCGCTTCGCTTTCCTCCCATCTTACCTTCGCCACTGTCGTCACCAGTAGGAACTTCACTTGAATGAAGTGTCAAATGTGTTACATGAGAAAGAAGGTGGATCCTGCAGCTAAATAATTTAAACAAAAGAAAATGATTATTTGATTAACAATAGTTTGTCGTTATTAAATGGATTGTTTATATCAGGGTTATCCAAACATTTAGACATATGCTCATCTTAATCCGAATTTCGATTATTTTACCCGGACGGCTGAATAAGAACATTCCACTAAAAAAGTTAACCGAACACTTTTAGAAAAATTCACTGGAAGATTCATAAGCTTTCGAAAGACAAAAGTATTATGAAGGAAGGGAAGGTGGAATATAGGTAGAGTACTTAACCGAACCGGCATCTGGAACACACTGCTATGGTACAGTATTGAACAAACACGACGTGTCTGTTGCAACGACTTATGGCAAACATAAGTGTTAGTATTTCTATGCTAATCAGTATCAGGCCTGTTATTCTTTTTTTCTTCTCTTTTTTTTTTTTACTCTGTAATCAAGTTCATAGATTTTTTTATTGCTTAATATTGCGAAGGTGTAATGAGATCACTTTCTCATGGTTCTGCAGGTTGGGATTTGTGAGGGGGAGTCACGGCAGGAATGATGAGGAGAGGGCTATGGTCTGAGAATAGGAAGATGATTTGAGATTTGAAAATAGGTGGCGCCAAATGGAAAAGCTAAATCTCGAACGGCTTTTTTAACATTTGTAGAAATCATGAAAATTTATGTCTATGCCTGGGTTGAGCCTGTTTAGCTTACCACTAGCTATTTAACAAATCTTGAGTTTTTTCTTGAAGATCAGGCTATTCGCATTAACAGTTCGAAAAAAGTATTTTTTAATATTAATTATAAGGATTTGTGTAAATCGTTGCAAATATATAAAAAAAAATTTATGAAATTTTGTTGCGAAAATCCGTTTTTCCTTCGACTTAACCCTGTTGGAAGTTGGCTAGACCCATTATAAAGACCAGCTAACTCATTAAATGCTAGTCAGAGCTGTTACAGGTCTAGCTAATTTCATTCTAATGAATCAAGTGTTAACAGATCGAACTAATCTCAAACTAGACTGACTGCAGACGCTAGACCTGCAACTGAATCAGGTTTATTTTTTAAAAGGTTAATTATTTTCTCTAAAGGAAGCAATTTTTTTTTTATTTTTCAGAGATCCTTCACTTTAGAAGTCTTAGTGTCCTTCTGGCCAGCATGCCATCTTTCTCAGCTGTATCGTCATTTTTGCGTGAATGAGCATCTGGATTTATACCTTTGAAGTAAGTATCGGGTGGTCCATTTTTTGTGGTGTTTACATGTAATGTTATAATGGAAAGAGCGATGGAAAGATCAGTGCTTGGCATTAGCCTACGGGACCGGACTAGGGTCGATGAAGTTGCACAACGCCTTGCAACAGGCAATGGGCATGTAAGCATCTCGGATGGTAAGATGGAGACCTCGAACTTCGAAAAGAAGCGTTGGTGGGCCACAAAAGAGGTAATCAAATCCTAGTGGAGCACCATGGACCGAGTGAATGAAATAAATAAAACTTGTTGAAAGAAGTGATTCATGGACTTTAAAGGAGTTTTATTTATTTCACAAAAGAGGTAGTACGATGGTAAGACGACATTAAGAAGGTAATGGGACTTAAATGGTTGCAAAGAAACAAAAGACAAAGAAGTGTAAAAGGCTACTGTACTGTAAAAGTACTGTAAAAGTACTGTAAAAATACTGTACTGTAAAAGGCTACTGTAGGGCTATTGTGTTTGTAAATAAATAAATAAAAATGTGGCAAAGGTTGAGAGAGACCTTCGTTCAGGAGAGGACGGATATAGGTTGAAAGAAGAAGAAGAAAACATGTAATGTTTATCTTACGGGTAACCATGGCAACGCTAACCGCAAAACATGTCCTCTTGCGGACTTCAAGTCCCATCCCAAATTCATCCTAATCAATTTACCCTCGACTGCCTGCTACCAGCTGTAATTTGTTAGCTTAACGTTCCTACTCGAACGTGCCGTTTACCAAGAGAAAACCCCTGAGAAATATCATTAATCTTTACTCACATAACAATCGCAATGCACTTCAAGGCAAGAAAATGCATTTTTATCTCTCGCAAAACAAAGAATTTAACATTCCGAAACAAAAAAATACCTCCCAACTTAAAAAAAAATTGAATGATTTACGCTATAAAATTTTAATTGATTATTTCAATTTGTTTACCAAGTGGCTGGAATTCATGCATTTTGATAGTCACACATAAGCCATTACACCTGTTTTAAAAGAGAGAAAAAAAAGCACAATTTTTTTCTTCATTCAAACCATTTTATTGAACCTTCTTAAAAAGAAAACGGGATATGACCTCGGAAACTGAACGCATACATTCAATCATTTCACCATATAATGGCTTGACTAACTAAGCATGTGTATG
This sequence comes from Liposcelis brunnea, assembly GCA_023512825.1. Lineage (NCBI taxonomy): Eukaryota > Metazoa > Arthropoda > Insecta > Psocodea > Liposcelididae > Liposcelis > Liposcelis brunnea. The sequence continues at coordinate 4,213,159 of CM042068.1, forward strand.
AATAAACATGCATTTTTACCACCAGCATTTTATACTTAATTTTTTTCCTCTCAGTGCTGTATTGCCCCAGAATGTTGTAAAGATTAGATTTTAATTAGAGTAAAAGCTGTTGGGAGTTCTAATCGTGTGCTAGGGTTAAAAATTTTACCGTGTCGATCCCGGACGTTTGAGTTTATAAATATTTTAAAAGAAAATATTAAAACAGCTGTTCATGTATGAAGCTTACTTTGGTGTGCAACCTGTACACGACCTATATTTTTTTCTCAATTTGCGATAAGAATGAGCGTTTTATTCCCATTTTTTATTGCTCTTTTATCTTTCAAGTTGCAGTAATTTTCGTTCTTTTGTTATTTAAGATGAGAGTTTTAGAATATGCGGTTATGGAGAGTTAGCGCGTGGAAGATATTTAAGGGAGGGCCTAAAAAGTTACGATATTCTGAAGAGCTTTTTAAAGAATGCCGAAGCCTGGCCGATGTTGGTGGGACAGCGGCACCTCTAGCTCTCTATGAATCAGTGTAGGCCAAGTAAAGACATATTTTACAATTCATAATTTAAATCGACTTTGTCCTCATCGATGGCAAAATTAGGAACCTTAATACTCCCTTGAGTAGCATGCACTCTTTAAGTGCCTTACACTCTCCGATATATTATCCATTTCTCTTCCAACTTACCTTTAATTATAATAATAATAAATTGATTTGTTCGACAGTTAATACAAATATTAAATAAAGTACTAATTTGAATGCAAAAAATTTGAAATTTAAAATTATTTAATATTGTTGCAAGATAAACGATCTACGGTTGCAGAGCGTCTTCTGCCAGTTGCCACAAATTGCACAAGTTTGTAAGGTCTTAAAAGGGGAAACTGACTGCCAGGAGCTGCTCCAGAAAATTAACTTTAGAATAATTTCAAAATTTTAATCGAGCTGCCACATCGGGTGCTTTAATGTCTCGTATGACAAAGATCCGTTTTCGGAATCTGTAAATACTATTAAAAATAAACTAAACTTATTCTATGTAAGTAGGGCTAGTTAGACTTAGGTCTGTGCACTGTAATTTCAAATAAATAAATTAAAGGGAGTATTGGCATGGGATGCAGTTCTGCATCTAATGCTGCTAAAGCTTTTCACTCAAAGTATAAAAAATAATTTACAAGTCCACACCCTCGATCATCATCTTTATGCGCAGCCCCTAGGATGTAAAATCTAAGAGCTTCTGTCCGGTTTCCATCGTGTCTTAATCTTCTCCTTCATAGTTTTCTTCAATTTCTTCTCATTGTCGTGTCTAAAATTACATAACCTAACCTACCTCAATAAAATAAAAATTTCCCCATTCTTTTCGGTATAGTCAAGTTCTGCTCCATAAAAATACCTTTGCCGATTTCGCAAGTCAACCTTGACGACATCTATATAATTTTAATCTACGTTAGAACTCATGAAGCGTTGCAGAAATTACGATCATATCAAGAAAAAATTACATTCATTTGCTTGTTTTACAATTTCCCGTATCTCTATCAATTCATTCAGGTTAGCGTTCTTTTTGATAATTTTCTAATCGAAGGGGAAAAATATGCCTTCCGTTTTCATTGACCTTTGCAAATGGGATGATTAGAATCAGGCGATAGGGAAGATGACCCGCCTTTGAAATCATGTTTCCTGAAAAAGGAAACGGAATGATGTTGTAATTAGAGCGGCCGGCTTTCATGTGGTGAAACTTGTCGAGACTTGTCTAAAATAAAATAGAGAGTTTTTTCGGAGTGTTCGAGTTTGGATCTCTCAAGACTTGTAGGAAAACGCTATATACTTTGTATTTGTTAAGTTGCAAGGGCTAATCTAGAAAATTCCTTAAGGAATTATTACTACTTATTCTGCGCTTCGTTACCTTATAAAGTTATTAAAAATCAACAGATCTCGTGATCGAAAGCTATATACAGAGAGTGCAGATCAGATGAGTAGCTTTTTTTACCTTTAAAGCCCTAGTTTAAAAACAGAGAATATTGGGCATTTAAATTTTCTATTTTCAAAATCTTTAGGAATTTGGAAAGGGCAGATAGGGCGATGTATGCTCAAGACAATATGTAAAAATAATGAGCCTCATTTTTCTCTAATGGCAGCTCCGAAGTGATTAAAAAGCGTTTGACTTTTTTTTCGACTGCAGTGTATCTTGAATTTGATAAAACTTGCAGCATGAAAATCTTAACTGAAATTTTTCGCGTCGAAGTGAAAAGCATCCACCAAATTTTTGGTTGAAAGTGTTTTTTGTTAAACATAGCCATCAGCTAAATTAGATTTTTCTTTTAAAAAAGTTCCTACAAAATATTCTTTATAAGACTCAAGAGCGCACAAAAATTTTAAGCGGAGCTTTTATTAAATTTTCCTCTGAGTCGAAATATTTACAGGCCAGTGATTTTTCCTTACGTTAAAAAAATTTAAAATTCCCTTATTAAGGAAAATAAATTGTAAAAAATTTATTTTTGACTGAAGTAATTTTTTTAAAAAATCTTTCAAAATTATTGCGAGAATATTTTTTTTTGATCAGAAAAAACTTTGAAAACGATATCGACAAAAAAAGAATTCTATAAAAAATTAAAAAAAAAATTTAATCAATTAAAGGTTCAAAATTTTAAACCATGTTATTTTTCTTTATTTCAAATAAAAAGTTGGAAACACTTTAATTGATTTTTTGACTCGGCGTTAATTGGAAAATTAAAATTTTTCATCACACAAGCCTAACCGGAAACTCGTAGTTCCCCACATGAAAACCAGGCTTATTAGCACATATTAACAAATGAAAGACCAGACATGCAACCCCGAAAAATAATTTTAAAAAAAAGTATATTTACCTTAAGAAAAATCCAAACAATGTAGCACAAAAAAAATCACAAAATTAAAAAAAGAAATTTTTACAAAAAAATTTTAGAAAATAAAAAAAAATTCGAACGACACCCGTTTAAGAGAAAAAGTTCAAATGAGACTTGCGGTTACGTTTAACCTGTATTTAAAACATTGTTGTTAACAAACCACGTGACCATTTTGTGTGCATACCCTCGATATGACTACGCATGCCAAGTATAACTATAACAATTTTCGCCTGTCTGTCTTTTCAATTTTTCCAACTCTGTACCTTGTAAAAAAAGCTAAGGAATGATAAATTGCTCATAAATATTATATATAAACTCTGGTATGCTGCTAAAAATGAGTCACATTCAGCTGACGTCAATTATAAATGAAAAATAATTTTTAAAAAAAAAGGAAAACGTATGAGAATATTGAGGGGGAAACAGAAGATAATGATGATAAAAAAATTTCAGGGATGAAGGTGTTGATGACCTTCATTTCCAGTTTTTTTAATAATGAAAATCTCACGGTGTTTATGTCACGATTTTAGTTGACTGGATAAGGTGTTAATTATTAAATCAAGGTTTTTTTTGAAAATCTTAGAAGAAGATTGAGGTTAGGGAATTTGAAAATTTCAGAATTTCGGCAATGACGTTAGTTTCACTCCGGAATTTTCTGGTTCATCCGAAAGACAGACCGCCTTACCAGATCACTATATAGCCCTAACAGCAATCCGATTTCCTGTTTCCGACGAGCTCTTTTTGCCCTAATCGTAATTCCTCCGCCCTTGAGCTGCCCAACCCTATTTTGGCAACAATGCATCGTGGCAGGTTGCAATCATAGCAGACGAATTTCCCGTCACGCAGGATCAGACATGTAAATTAGGGTAAAAGTTGAGACTGAATATTTTTAAATATAATATATTCAACGTCATAATTAAATCGTAGCAATTTTTTAGGGAAAAAAACGAAACGGAGAGGAGTAATTAAAATGTATGAAATTATCAACAAAAGGAAAGAACATAATACGATCATAAATTTTTTTAAAGTCGGGTAAACAAATTTATTTGTTTACATCGCTAGGCAAAGCGTCGTAATTACATGAGCATTTCAGAGTTAACTTCTTAACTATGATTTCATGTAAGTACCCTAAATTATCGTCGTTCCGTTGTCTTTTTCTTCTTTTTTTTCTCGTCCTACCGTTTGTTTAATTTGTTACGTAAAAAAAAATAAAAGTAAGGAAAGAGGGCAAAGAATTAACTGAAAGGATCAAAGTTTAGGTTTCGAAGTTTTTCTTTCACACGTTGAGGGAATCGGGAAAAATTTCGGACGGGCTGAAGAGAATGGCAGCACTTTGCTAATATAAAACATTTTATCGATGTATTAGTGATTGAAAGCGCCGATAGATTTCACCTCTGATAATTTTGACGTCTGTACGTGGTTGTAGACTTTCCCTATCGTTTTCCCGGATTTTCCCTGATTGGTTTTATCATAAGGAAAATCGTGAACGATTGATTATTTGTTATGGGTTGCAGCTAATTATGACATGTGATGAGAAAGGTTTTCATAGGGGCGAAATAATCTACCCCCTTCTTTTGCATTGTCTGGGCGGCTATGGACATCCTTTGGATCTTCATTCAAGCCGTATTTTAATCAAATGAGGTCGGTAATGTTATCCGTGTAGGGTAGAGCTTATATTTTCCATTAGAAAATTTTTTCCACGATTTTTTCCATTTAGGAACAATTTCCTAAAGTTTTCCCACATTGAAAATTTTCAGATTTGGTCAAGGAAAAGGTGAAGGAACCGAAGTAGGAAAAGGTGAAGGATAAGGTGTAGGAGAAGGATTAGGAGGGGAAGTCCTAACACTAAAAAGGAGTTGAGTAGAAGAAGGATTAGGTAGAGGAGTAGGAAAGCCTATACCTTTTATTCAAATTAGCCAAAGTTTTTCCTTGTGGAAAAGGATTATCCTGCAGCCCTTCCTCATTTAAATAGACTTTCCTGTATTTTTGTCTTATCAAAATAGCTTTATTCAGGATTTTTCCTCGTCAAAACAGATTTAATCCTAAATTCTTTCCTGTTAAAAATTTTCCGAGAATAATTCCACCCAAAACTTTTTGCTGCATGGCTCTAAAATTTACTTTCAACCATTTTCCTAGACTTTTTGCTTTAGCGCCGTCCTAATATGGGAAAGCTAAGCTTTGTAATCATGCGGAGATTCAAATTTTTTGTTTTTATGAATTTCAAGCTTTTACGTAGCTCCTATAAAGCTTTAATCGAATACTTTTGTCAGTCCATGTGTCGAAAAAAGTAGAGTCAATTAAGGACTAGATAGAGCTTGAGTGGTTGATGTTTATTTTTAAGAAAAAATCGCCGTAATAGAGGAGAGGGTCAGAGTAATGATGTCGGGCTGGATTTTTATATATAATTTTTATACAAATTTTAGGGCCCCGGGAGATTCAGGCCCGGAGGATTTTTTTTTAAAACCATGGCAGCGACAAGCGTGCCGCCATCCCAGATCACTCCCCACGATCCCGGACTTAAGGCCCCGGACCTTAGGCCTCGGGAAATTCAGGCCCGGAGGATTATTTTTTAAATCACGGCAGCGACGAGCGTGCCGCCATCCCAGATCACTCCCCATGCTCCCGGACCTAAGGCCCGGGAGATTCAGGCCCGAAGGATTTTTTTAAAACCACGGCAGCGACGAGCAAAGCGAGGAGCGTGCTGCAATCCCAGACTACTGTTTACCAGCGGATTTTACTCGCGCGCGCTTGGATTTTTTCGGATTTTCGAATTACAGTATATGAAAATTATAATATAATTTATACAGTATACAAAAATTGTTATATGAAAATTATATAGAATTTATACATAATTTATATAAAAATCCAGCCCAACATCGTTACTTTGACCGAATAGTGTCTTTAATCTCTCACCAAGGACTTAATATTTCCATCTAGTCAGCAATATTGAAAAACCTGGAACTTTTGTCTGCTAAATTGCCACTGCACCCAACGCTGTCTTCTTATCGCATTCTTCTTCTGCCTTCTACCGAGCGCCAGTCATCCTACTAACCCGGGCTTAAAATATTTTCCCATCCTTCAACTTGATCCTCGGGCTTATGTTACTGCCCTAAATTTATCATTTAAAAAAATCACCGACCCGTCCTACATTCGCGAATACCCCTTCAGACCTTGAATACAAACTATATTTTAGAAACGTATACGACAAAATAATCTTGGGCTTGACACGTCCCATAATTCACGGAGAATCTATATATTCCTCCCGGTAATAAGGTCATTTGATCTAATAATCAACAAACCTCTCCTGAGTAACTTCTTCCAATATTTCAAATTTTCCTTTTCCTTTGATTTTATTATTTCCTGCCCGTCTAGAGGATAAGGATTTTCCTTCCTCTCGTATGATACAAAAAAAATCTTCCTTTCAATCATGACGCTCCCACCTGAAAACACCCTTGAAAAATATTTTATTTATAGAGAATATGCGGGAGGTTGATTACATTATACGAATGGGGTTTTTTGGCGAAAAGGTTCTACATCGTGTTTGTTTATTGAATTAAAAACCTTCGCGAGTTGGCCTGTAGTCTCATCGACCCGGGGAAAGGAAAGTTAAAATGTTTCTCTGTTTAATAAACCACTTTACGAGGACCCATTATTGTTTTCTCGGTAATCAATTTTTGATGGACTAATGTTTTAGCTATAAATGAAAACTAGAAGAGTTCGAATATTTTTTCCTTGTTAATTTTTATTCAACGATGATTCCGCAAGTATATCAAATTGCACTCTTATAATAAAGCGCCGTGCTCTCGTGCATTACATGTTATTATCTATTTGTTTTATTTATTAGTTTGCATATTCATAAACGCATGATTTTGTTCAGCGTCATCTTTATTCAGGACCGTATTGGATTGTCTTGTAAAATGTCGTATTAATAATTTAAAAAAAAAACAATATTATAAATGGCGCCTTATGTCCAACAGCGCTGCTGTGCTCTTTGTTTGCCGCGATTATTATTGTTTGCCGTTATAATAACTGCGGCAAACTTATTTAGATTTGATGCTTGTCATGTTGCTCAATTTTTTAGGTATTGATTTTTATAAGCAGGAGCTGAACCGTTTGCCGCGATTATTGTTATTTTTCGTGACCATAATCGCGGCAAATAATTTGTGGCTATGATTTTTAGGGCTATGATTTTTAGGATTATATATGATTTTTAGGGATTTTTAGGCTATATGTTTTTTAGGGCTACGTTTAGGGCTATGATTTGCCAACTAATTTAATAGAGTATGAGATTTTTGTGCTCGGTTTCTGACACCACCGTTCATAATGACAAGTCTTATCATTCATTCGTCTATTCAGTCATGGAAATCATGTTTATGAATATTATAACATTCTCATTAAATTCGGAGCAGTATTCGTTTAGGGTTTTTAGATTATGTTCGGCAAAATTTTTTGATTGACCTTTTTTTAATCGAACAGATTCATTACGGTTACAAATATTTAGAGTTTCGCAAAGGACCTGAGCCTGCCTGAAAAAGAATTTGCAAAGAAAATGCAGGATGTTCCAGATAAAATAATAAAATGCTGGAGCTGAATAAAAAAGAGTTAGTAAATGATCCAATGATTTCTGCTAACTCTTGCTCGCGAGTTTTTCTTCGGGGGCGCCACCTTCAACTAATGGCCATGACCAGGACTAACAAGTCAGCGGTGTATTACATAGGCTTTTGTGGGCTTATCGTGGGCCATCCTTGCAACTATTACAGGATGATCCGCTACATTATGCCAATGACAATTGCCCATCGACTCTAAGCATCACTAGTAGACCTTTGCGAGATAAGTAAAAGCATGACACCCGATATTTTAATTTCATTAATTAAACCAAACATACTAAATTTATTAATATCGATAAAAAACCACAACTACGCCCACAACTTCATCTTCATTCCTTTATTTTTTCTTCAATTTAAACTCGACTAGTTTTACAATTAAAATATTTCTCTTTGTGTCGTGCTCCCGCATATAATTATCTTCGAACTCTACTTCCCTGATTTTTTTAAACATTTTTGATTGATGAGAAAAGAACTGAAAATGTTTTATTTCTTTACCCCTTGAAACGAAACAATTTTTTATAATTAGGCTTAGCACATTTCTCGAAGAAGACCTCAATTTCAAAATATAGATGCTGCATCATCCTTTTACCCTCTCCTCAATTTTCTTTCCAATATCACCGTTATTCCCACGAGCGTTTCATTTTCATTTTCCTTTTCCTCCCGTTTTCCCATTTTCACGTGTATATAAACGGTCAATCTTTCGCGTATTAAATCAGTCTTTCGTGCACTTTTTACGTGGAAAAGTGGAAAAATAATTTTTTTGCGGTTTTATTCTTCCAAGCGGGAAATTCTAAAAAAAAATCCGGTGAGTTTTTCATCTTTTCAAATTTTATAAAATTCAGAAATTTTATTTTTGAAATTTTTTTTTTTTTTAAGGATTAAAAATGCAGTTGACAAAAGGGGTCAGCACTTTTATGATGTGCTTATTGGTAGCTCTCGCTTTTCTCTTACTCATGGATGTGGCCAGCGCTTCTTATAAAAAACCTCCGTTTAATGGGAGTATTTTTGGGAAGCGGGCTAACGGCATTACAGGTAAAATTATCCCTCTTGATAATTGAACAAAAACCAATCAGGTTGAATATAAATTCCATTTTTTTTTTGCAGATTACGACAACGCCGGCAGGACTTTATCGTCGCTTTGTGAAATAGCTTCTGAAGCTTGCACTGCTTGGTTTCCTCAAATCGAATCCAACAAGTAAAGCCATGGAAATAATTCTGAAGAAAATATTTTCTTTGTCTGTCATTTTTTAATTTTCTTTCGAGCACCTTTTTGAAAAATTGTAAACCTAATTTTTTTAAACCTTTTTCTACTTTGGATTTAACAGGAACAAAAAATTTCAACATTCAAGGATTAAAGATTTTATACGCATGACAACAAAATTAAATTGTGTCGTTTTTTTTTTGTGATTATTTGTGTAAAATTTCTATACTGCATATCAAAATAAAATAAATTGATATATAATTTTTCTTTTATTGGAACTATGACTGTGCTGCAGCCGAGTGAAACTTTTCTGGATCTCTCCCTGCCTAAAACGTTTTGCAAGGAACAGGAATTTTTTAAAGGATATATTAAGCCCAAAAAAATATTTTTTAAATACTTAATTTATTTTTTTAAAATAATAATTGCACTTGGTTCTCTAATTTTTTTTTAATTTTCCTGATAATAAGGAAAAATATTATTTTGAAAATTAAAAAAAATAATCTTAATTATTATAATAAATAATACTTGATAATGAAATACTTAAACCCATAGCTAATGGCACATTATACAAAAAATATTACTCTGACACATTTCCAGGATCTTCTTCCGCGTCCTTTTTCAATCTTTGCCAGTAAAATTCGGGATCAGATTCGGCGCTACTTTCCCTGTAAGGTTCATCAGACTGCAGTAAAGCTGGGTATTCTTCATAGGCCTTCTCAATCCTGTTCCAAATAGGCTGGCCTAAAAAATTTTAAGTTGAAAATTATTTAAAGGCTACAACACAAATTAATAGGGAAAATTGAAGCAAGCTGCTGCCACTAGAATCGAATGGTCATTAACATTGGGACTGCTAATGGCAACTACAGACTTTAGCGGTGTGGAGCTTGCGTTTGTGAGTTTTACCCTATTCTAACTGAAAAATTTTGGTGGCAGAGGTGTTAGTTTTTAGTTCTGAAAACGACCGTTGAGTGGCTTTACTAAAGCTTATCTACCAGCAATTAACTAGCGCTTCTAGCAAAAAACTTGATAATCAAAATTTGATCTACCTACCAGTTTCCGTTAAATATTTATCAGAAAACGCTTTTTTCTCCACATTTGGAGCTACTTTAACAGCTCGATACCACGCTGCACTTGGCACAGCATCCCCAGCAGATGGATTTATTGTCCTTCTTCGTCCTATCCTTGGCACGCTTTTAGATGCCTAGAAGATTATGAGATTGCTATTCGAAAAATGACTACAATTTTAAAAAACCCAGAAACGTTCTTCTGTACATTTTATTTTATGGCTTCAACTTACTTTTAAAAAATAATTTTCATAATCCATGCTTCTTCTTCCGATCCGAGGAACGCTCTTTGACGCTTTTAGAAAAAAATTCGTACCGACATCGTCAGCGACGGTCGATTTCGAATATTGAATGATTATCGCTCCCACAATCAAAACTTTCAATTTTAAAAAAGATTTTTAGTTTTAGCCACGTGAAAATTTTTGAGCTTGTGTGAAAACTTACCCGTAAATAAATTGTAGCTTAGTAACTCCATTTTAAGCGCGCAACTGATTAATTTAAAGTAGCTGATTGATATTTATATAGATCGGGAAAATCGATGTGATCCGTCGTTAGGTCATGACTTTAAAAACCCTTATAATTAATTTCAGATTTATTAGGCGGCGTCGTATTACGTTGCATTGTGTCGTATTAATTAGGCGGTGTTGTATACAGGATGTGCTTTAGGTGAACGAGCTTGTTAAAAAGGTTGCAAAGGCTCATGATTTTTAAAGGGGGCTTTAGAATATTGGGCAGCATAGCCAAATGTTCTCAGATGCAAGAAATTTGCTTTCATATTGGCCCATAACCGATTTCAGGTTAGTTCCGATGATTTTTATCAGATTTTGTACGAAAATCTATGTAGGCGCCATGTTTTTTTAAGGTAGATGGCGTTAGCAGTGCTCTAGTTTGTAAAAGCGGCCGATAAAGTGTCGTGCGCGATTTTAGCTGTTTTGCCGCAAAGACAATAATACCATCAATAACTGACCGTAATGCTTTAAAATTATTCAATATCAAAAGTCATCAATAACTTTTGCTGACAAAATTTATTGTAAGAGCTCTAAAAGCTACTTTTTAAAATGCTCACGATGTACATGGGCCTAGCACACATCTCTTAGTTTGATGATAGGGGCAGGTTAAAAAATCTGATTATAGAGTTCATTGATCTTGCAATCCAGCTTTCCTGTTTTATCTAAATTCACTCATGTAATGGATTTTATAAAATATCGTCAAAAAGCTTCAGGATCGTTTGTGGTCCCCGACTAGAAGCTGGATAAATCGACTGACGAAACAAATAAATTTAATACTGCTAAAAATAAACCAGATTTACTATAACGTAAGTCATTTATATTTCAAAAATCCTAATAAAACTAGCGTATCACAAATCGATCACCTCGATTTCCGAAAGTATTCCTTATTCTAGCGAAGGAAGTCTTGACTGAGTTAAAATTTCGGCTCCTGAATCCGTAATCAATACAGTATGCTCAAATTGTGCGGTTCTAGCATTATCAGCCGTTACAGCTGTCCAACCATCTTCTAAAACAATGATTTCTGGTTCGCCTTGAGTAAGCACTGGTTCTATTGTAAATGTCATGCCACTTCTCATTTTACCAGGATATTCATTGTCTAAAAAAAGATAGAGATGCCAAATCAAAATTCTAAGAAGGCTTATTTGATAGCGATGGATTACTAAAGCCTGGCTAATAAATATTTCACTCGAGTCGGTGCAAGACTCAGTTGAGCTTGACAGAAGCTCACTGAATTTATAGACACCAGAAATCCAAGCTACGAACTCGGCAATAGCCATTTTTTTTATAAAACCGACCCAAGTTTCTATTTTTTGACTCCCTTATTAGCCATTAGCCCAGTAAGGCCAGTCTGCCATTGGTATACTCACAACAATGATAAATATCTGGAGGCCCGTGAAAGTAGTGACCGATACCGTGTCCAACAAAACATGGAACTACTTTATATCCAAATTTCCTAGCTGAGTCGTTAATTACTTGTCCTATTGAACAAAAATATTCTCCATCTCTACAAATGTCGACTGCATCTTGAAGACATTGCTTTGTGGCTTCTATTAAATGAATACCTTTATCATCTACATTGCCAACTGCATACGTCGCGGAACAGTCACCGTGATAGTTATTGGCAAAAATCTGGAAATCAATTAATCAAATAGACAAAAACCTTAAACTAAAAATTTTTTCAATTTTCTTTTCTTACAGTAAGATCGACATTAATAATGTCCCCATCTTCAAGTGGTCTGTCGTCTGGGATACCATGACAAGCTACATTATTAACAGAAGTACATATTGATTTTGGGAATCCTTTGTATCCCAATGGAGATGGATAAACGTTACTTTCAATACAGAAAGAATAGACAAGTTTATCAATTTCATCAGTTGTTACTCCAACCTGTAAGTAGATTTTTATTTTAGTTATTGGTTGTAACTTGAAACAAATAGGCCTCTTCCCCCTGCTTACTTTGATAAATTCACCAACTGTATCTAAAAATAATCTTGCAAGCAAACAAGTCCTTCTCATTTCTCTAATTTGTTCAGCAATTTTAATTTCTGGTTCCTTAGGAGCTTCCTCTGCTCCTGGAGCAATTAACGAAACATATGATGGACATTTAATTGACAAAGGCACAGGAAGTGTTTCACTGACATATCCTGGTTTTACTACTTTGTACACTCCAAAATCTTTCCTAAAAGTAAATGTTTTTAATACCACAAAACTCATCCTGAAAACAAAAAATCTTAACTTACTTTCTAATTCGTTTTCTAAATCGACTAAAATATTTTTCTAAAACCAACTTTGATTTTTTCTGAAAAAGCTCTTTGTTAACCAAGCTTCCCACTTTAAAAATCATTTTCTAATTAAATAAGTCTTTGTATAATTTTTTTGGCAACTTAAAAATTTTAATTTAGCCTGGTGGCCACTTCATTTGCCGACCGCCCAATACATGAACATGTAAATGATACACACTTTGACAACCATGAACTCCATTATTGATAACAACTCTGAAACCTTCTTTTACTCTATCAGCTGCTAATTGTTTGGCTACTAATAATAATTTCCCTAAAATGAGTTCATCAACATTTTCAGCTTTCTCCAACATCGGTATTCTCTTCTTTGGTATTACCAAAAAATGAACGGGTGCTTGCGGGTTAACATCATTAAAAGCGAGGATATTTTCATCTTCGTAAATAATGTCGGCAGGTATTTCTTTACTGATAATCTTATCAAATATTGTAGGTCCGGTGGTTTTTGCTTTCTTCGATTTTTCTTCTTCACTTTCACTGAGTAGTTTTGAGGTTGTAACAGAAAAAAATCTTTGACGTATTGTTTTATTCGATTCTGTTAAAAGACTAGAAACTGGTGACTTATTAGTTATTATATCACATAATTCACGTTTTCGAAATTTAAATAAAATCCGGAGCATTTTTTAAAAATGAGGTTAGAATTTCAATGGGGAAATTTTAGCGTTGCCAACTTGATTGATGATAAAAATTCCCGCCAAGTTCAAAATTATTTCAAAATGAATTGTTTTCGAAGGTCAGATTGTTGAGAAAAGGTTTTTAATTTAATTTTGGTAAAATTATTTGAAAATAAACACATTTTATTTACGAATGATCAGAGCCGTTAATGGTTGATGCTTTTTCCAATATGGCGGACCATGGCGTCGGCTCATCTTTTTTTGAAAAGAGATTCTTACGTTTAAGAAAATAAAAACGATCTTGTTATACCTGAAATTTTTTACTTCGAATCCCGTTGTAAACATCTGTGCATTATCATCAGTTAAGTTCCGTTAGAAATGAATGAAAACGTTCATGTCGAAACATAACCTCTTTTGTCCATTTCAGACACCTGATTTATTGATGCATTCATCCATTCAATAGAACAGGTAAAAATGTGGTTTTCGGGTAAATTGTGTCAAATGAAAGAAAAACCCCATAAATTCTTTTAACATCTTTTTTTATTATACAATAGTAAACTGATATTATTTTTGGTAAGTTCTAGGAATAAAAATCAGGCTGAAACTCACCGGTGAATAAAATTTCATTTTTTTTAAAAAAACATTCCAATAAGGAAAATACAATAATTTTGGAATGTTCACACAATCAAATTAGGACGGTTCGCCTAAAAAAATCACAATATTAAAAAATATTTTTTTTGATCGTCAAAAAAATTTGATTTTATGATTATTAATTTATTAAAATTGACTAGCAGAAGAGATAAGGTATATTCAATTTTCACTGAAAATTTTTAGTACGCGTTTTACAAATAAAAGAATATAAATTAGTATAAAAGAGGATTGATTACAATGTACATGGACAGAGCTGCAAATATTGCAGTGAAGTAAGAATTTGAGCTATGATAATTATAAATAAGCAAAATGCTATTTACACTTTGATAAAATAATCGGCGTGGCGTGATTTGATTTTTCTCATGCCTGAACTTATCCAATAAGTTCTTAAAACTAATTTTAAAAAATTTTATAAACAACCTTGTAAAAAAGATTTGATTAAAACTCCTAAAAAAAATTAGTAAGTGTACTTAGGTCTTTATTATTGTCTTGGGAACTGTGCTTTCTATAAATTCAAAGTAAGCACCATTATACCTTTTTCCTAATTTAAAAAAATTAAAAACTAAAATATTAAAATACGTTAAAAAATTAGTATATTGGTGCCTGCTCTAATATTTTTAAATATATCATTATTGGGTCAAATTTTCGCAGCGCCCATGGCTCCTGCTAATTCTTCGTCATTTCTTAAATTGGGATATACTGAACCGGATGCTTCGGGTTGATTTTGGCTTGTGTTTGGTTGATTTACAGAGCTTGGATTACAATAATACGGATTATAGGGAGTATTGGAATAGTACGGGCCTGGAGAGTATGGTGGGGGAGGATCGGTCGTTCTGTGGTGAGACGATGAGGAGGACGGTGGAGGTTGATGAGAACTGCCTCGATATTCCTTAACCAAATTTCGGGCTCTTTCCAATGCTTCTTTGGCTCCAGCTAGTCCATCGTATCGAATTTCGTGGATTTCCTTGTCTTCAACGTCTGGCAAGCCTCGTGCGATATCCCTTTGTGCTTCGTAAATATATGTACATTTGTGTGCTAGTGTCAAGTATGCCTCAGATAGCTTTAGAAGTCCTTCTTTAACTCGAATTAATTTAACCACTTCATTCTCTCGAATTTTCTCACAGACTAAAATTAAAAATAAAAATTAAAAAACCATAGAATGTTAAAAAAAATTAATGTTCTTTATTCACCTTCATTTTGTGCAAGCTCCCTCTGCCTCTCACATTCAATGACTTTTGCCTCGACCGCTTGAATCTGCTCTGTTGTTCTCCTCTTCTGAACCTTTTTGAGTTCTTTTCTAGCTTTGTGTTCGTTATTCTCACAATGTGCAAATTTATTTCTTGCAGCATCAATTGCCTTAGCACCCTCCAAAATCATTTCGAATTGATGTTTAAATTCATTTATTTGCGCTATGAATTGAGTCTGAACTTCACACCATACTGAATTCAAATCAGATAAATAAACAAACAGCTCTTGCAAAGCTCTATTTTCATCAACGCAAGCCCAATTTGTCATATCCTGTAAGGCTTGCTGTTGAGAATCCCTAACAGCCTTACTATGAGATTTTAAATTTTTAAGCTCCGATATAATAAGATTTATGTCTTGGTATCCTGATCCCAGCGAGAGGAAAATTGCTCCACCTCTGCAAATAACATAAGTCAAAGGTTAAAGTCTTTTATGAGCAGATAAAAGTGTAGGGTGTCTATTAATGTAAGCAGTTTTTTTTAAATTTTTAAATATGATCTATTTTACATGACCTTACTTAATTACACAAACATTACTCATTTGAAAAGAATTACTAAAAAAAAAAAAAACAATCATTTTGACCTTTCAAAAACAAAATTTAATTAATAATTAGAACAAGTTGAGGTTATGAGGTTCAAAAAAAAAATAGAATCTGTATTTCATCTGGAAATGTAAACATACATTAAGATGGATAAAATTACTGATAAGATTACCTTCTTAGAGTACTTGTGGCTTTCTCCATCCTTCTATCAATTTCGTTTATCCTTTATGAAGCAACTGCAAGAAATTCCTTTCTTGTTCTTGAAGCATTAAATGGGGAAGAAAATAACTGATGAATGCAGCACTTGAAACAATAACTTTAACCAAGATTCCTGCTTCTTTTAAATAACGTCAAGGTTACACATAAAATATCCCCTTGTTTTAGTTCACTTTAAAATTAAAATTCGTTTCTTGAGCATTACGAAATACGACCATCACTTTACTAAACAAACAGAGCAAAACAATTTGCCGAAAGCAAATCCGAATTTGAATAATTATTTTTCACTAATCGTCACATATTTTTCAGTTTAAAGTTTAGTCACAGAACCTTTTTCAACAGTTTTTTATACGTAATAATAAATTCATTTAGGAATGATTCAATCCTTATAAAAAAAATTATTATTATTATGAGAAAGCAAATATGGCGCCAATTTTAAAACGTTTGCTGCCAATAAAAGCCACAATGTTATTACATGAGCTGATTTTCGCATAGCACAGCGTTGTTAATATTATTATTAATTGTACTGCATTATTTCAAGTTTTTATTCAGTAAGATTACTGGTTGGGGCAATATTGTGTGAGGAATTGACAGAGATCAGGTTCTAAAAATGGATGAAGATAAGTAAGCATAAAATATATATTTTTTTAAATAAGCATACTGATATTAGTCTTAAGTACCTCTCAAACCTAAATAACTAATTCACTGTTAAAGAATGTCCTAGGACACCTTCTAACAGTGAATTATTGAATTTTAAAATAGCCATTAATAGTTTAAAAAATGGAAAAACCGATCCGGAAAATTTCTCAGTACTAGAATTTTCCTATTTAATGAAATTTTACAGTACTTATTAATATTTTTTTTAGAAAAACGGGAGAAGATCCAGGAACCAGTACAGTGAATGAAATTAACAAGTCCATGTCAATGGATGATCATATAAACGAGTCAAAAAAGAGACGTCAGAAGATAAGACAAATGACAGAAGAGTTAAAAGTAATGGAAAAAAAATATTAAGATGCTGCAAATGCTTTGAGAGCCAGGAGAATGTCTCTTTCCATGAAGGGTCCTCAAAAAAAATCCAAAGCCAAGCCCGGATCCAAAATCCAAAAATCCAAGCCCAGATTTAAGTCGACCATAAAGCTCTGGAAGAACCAATACAAAGCGAGAAAGAAGGCATCTGACATGATGTTTAAATTATTTGAAGAGTCAGAAGCAACAGATTTAGAAAGTGATTTTGATAACATTGATATTCTACATGCATCACCTGCAGAATTAGAATTAGATGATGTTAAAAGATTTAGAAGATTAGAAAAACTGTTTGAATTCTCAAAAAAAATGGGAGAAATAATAGAGTTACAGAAATAAGAATATAGAGCAGATCTTAGACTGACATCATCTTCCAAAATAATGTATAAAACTTACCTTTCCTCTTTTTTTCTCTCTTACATTCATACAGATTTATGGTTTCCAGATCAGTGTTTTCAAGAATTTTTTACAAAACTATTTTTATTTTATAAAAATGCCTAAAATGTTTTGTTTATTAGCCAGAAAGAAGTGCTTTGAAAAAATGCATGCCGTCATCATTTAAAAAACACTTGGGTCAAAAGTTTTGTAAGGAGAAGGTTATTAAACCAATTGATTCCATTAATCTGTCAGGTTGAGCTTTGTATTCCCAAATTCCTGCCTTTTCATGCGCATATTGTTTAAATTATGTTCCCTAAAAATATGCGGCAATTTTTCCTTTTAATTACAATTACTAATAGAGATGCAAGGGATCAATTGATCCTGTGTGACTAACTGTTGTCGTAAAGAATTATTTTCTTCGATTAAACTGTCAATTTTTTCTAGAAGCATGGCTTGGGCCATTTTGATTTTGGTAGTATGTCTTACCTTCGACCTTCGACACACGTAAAGACTCAAGAGGGGCGTTCTAGACTCGGACCCCGGTCCGAAACACGTTGTTTTTTTCCTTTGTGCTATTATAATTAGTTTAATTCTGTTTTAATAAAAAAATATATTTTTTACCTTTATTTTCTCCTTAATTCTTGGATTTTTTCTTTTAATTTGTTCTTGAGACTAAATTTTTCAATCCGCGCGAATTTAATCTGGCTTAGTCCCTTAGATACAGAGACAGTTTAAAAAATGCGCGCTTTAAGCCCGAGTGCGCATGCGCATCAGCGTTTGCCGTGTCAATAGCGAGTCAGTGCGAAGTTTTTTTGTCGACAGTCGACACATCTACGAACACTTTTCTCGAGTTTTCTTTTTTCATTTCTCCATAAGCTAAACATATGAAATTTTTCTTATAGGATTGAGGACCATTGAGGACTTTGTTGGCAATACTGCCAAATACGTTGATTCTCATCTTATTATAGGCGTCATGCATTACATTTTACATAATATTTTGTGTTTTTCATAATAAATTTCCTTGTTGTCTAATCGTTCTCTGTAAATTAATTGTACATTCGAAATAACAACTGCATTAAAAGGAGTAAGGTTCTTCGATTAGCTGAAAATAAGGTATCTTTTTTTTTGTGGCGTTGACTCGTGTTGGTGTTACTAAACTTGCAGCACAGTCATCTAAGAAATGTAAAATGGCGGACGTTTTTTACATCTTAATTGTGACTTATTTCAAATCAGATATTTGAGAACAAGTTAGTTTTAAAAGGTAAGCATTATTCGTAATCATAGTTTAATGTTCGGGATGGTTCTGCATCGATTGCATCACAATATGAGGTCTTCCTGCGGTCGTGCTCATTACGAACAATGAACTCCATTTTGGATGAGTGAAAGCTGATGGTGAACTCTTATTGCGATGTTTTCGATGAAATTGTTTTGTTTCGAATTGATGAAATTAAAATTTTATATCAGTTAATTATTACTAGAATTTGTGCGATCGAATGGGTTAGTGTGCCGTTCTTTGGAAATTTGACGCCCACAAAGTGTTATTGTTACGTTTAATTGGCTCTAGTCATGTGGTGTTAAAATTAAGGCATTTCCACAAAAAATTTGTGGGGGAATGATGTTAAAACCCATGGGTCATGTATCGGTCAATGCAAAGGAAAATGAAATTCTTGTTATGATTTACTTGTATGTTCTTGTCATAATGTGATTAAATTGGTTCATTTTTGTTCTAATTGGAGCGATATACTTTTTTTTATGAATTGCGATTTGTTATAACCTCAAACATTTTTTCCGATTTTGTTGGTGTCATGCAAAATGCTTTAACTTACAAATGTAGGTCAAGCTAAAGTAAACAGAAATCAAGTCAGCACAAGTTGAATGAAAAATTTTATATTTCCTCTTTGTTAAGTTTTTTATAAAATTTTGCAAATCTGATAACCACTGAACTTCTAAGCTGTAGATGTAAAGAAATTGTAAGGGAAGATAATTGGATTCTTTCCACAGTTAATGCATTTACCTGCGGAAACCCAGAGTTTTGCAATTCATTGGAATTTAGCCAAAATAAAATGTTGGATTTAACGAGAAAAATATCACTTTGTTTTCTTTGCTTTTTTTTTTAAAAATTTCAGCTGAAAATTTTTTGTTTGGACGCTCTCATAATGATATCATTTTTTTTAATTTGCAGATTTAACTATGACTTTATTCTTTCTTAAAAAAAAATGAAGATCGACATCAACAAGGTCAAGAAAGGCACATCAGAGGTGGTAAGTTTCAATCTTAACTTAATTCAGATAAATTTTAAAATGATTCTGATATATATTTCTTTTATTTACAGCCGCCTGAATGTCAGGCAATAATACAAAAATTAAAAACATGTTACCATGATAACAACAATGAAAATCTATTGCAAGAACTCCAGCAAACATCATCCTGGACATATGGAAAATGTGAGCTATTTCATTGGGTCGATGTTTTGAACATCTTCGACGATATTTTAGAACATGGCGCCCGACGTTTATCACCAGGTCTTTGGAGTTTGGCAGCAGATACATACAACAAAAAAGTAAGTTTTTATTAATACTTTTTGTTAAGCGAAGATTTTTGCTAATTATTTTTTTTTTTGTTTCAGTCGCGAGATCTTCTTCTCGAAGTATTGCGATTCACAACCCTGCTTATCGAACATTCGTTTAGCCGACACCTTTACAATTCCATGGAACATTTATTGGTGTTGATGGGTTCAAGTAATTTAGAAATTCTAAATGGAGTTCTTAATTTACTTTATATGTTTAGTAAGCGTAGCAATTTTATTCCCCGATTGCATCAAGATTCAAAATCGGCATTGCTGAAATATTTAATGTATCTTGCTGAGGTGAGTGTTTTAAAAAAAAAGAAGCAGTGTGTTAATTTTGAATATAATTTAATTTTTTTTTTTTTTTAGAGTTGGGGTGGTCGCGAAAATGGTTTCGGGTTAGCCTCTTGTTGTCAGGAAGTTTTAAAACCGGAATTAAGGGAGTCCGCGACAACGTTGCATTTTGAATATTACGACGATACACCCAACCATAAAAATAAAGTAACAACTATTCATCTTGAAAATATAGACAAAATTGACAAACCCTTAGCCAGTATTATGGATGAATTAATTGAGACGTATATTGTTCCTGAAAGTCAAAGAGTAAGTGGCATTATCTTTTTATGCAAGGAGTAAAGATTTATTAACTAAATTTGTTGTGATAGTTACTCATGGAGTTCCATGTCAAAGATAACATGGAATTAAGATCGAAAGATAAGATAACCTCATTTTGTTGATTTATTTATATTGGTTACCAAACAGCGCTAACTGATTTAAATAATCCAGGAAATGAATTTAAATGAGGGCTGACTTGCAAAAAAAAAATTTAATGCTAAATTTGATTTTTATTTAATTTTTTTAGATGGTGCTTTTCACGCAATTGCGACTTGCTCACGGTTTCCCCGATTATCAGAGGCGATTGCTTTGCGTTCAAGCTAGACTACAAGCTATTTCTGTGTTAGTTTATTCAAATGGACTTCAAGACAACACACATCAAGTTGTTTTGTATAACGGATTATTGGAAGAATTAGTTGAACTTTTAGAATTATCCGCTCCCGAATTAGTCGACATCCGAGCTGCTGCGCTTAGGACTTTAACATCTGTTATACATTTAGATAGGAATCCACATTTTCCAAAGTAAGTTTTTTTATATAAAAAACCTTTTGTTTTTTTTTAATCGTCCAGAGAGATTAATGAATTTTTTTTTTGTTATATAGGAAACCTGGATCGAGGTTGACAACGATTATAGACGTAACAGGCGCTTCTAATTATCACGGTCAACTTCCTGCCATGGTGAGGACTTGCATTGCATCGTTAACCGGTTCGCAACCTCACGAACAAGCAAGAGCTTATGGAGCTTCGTTACAGTCTTTCCCGTTGCCATTAGCTACCGCTCTCTTTAGTTTTCTTTATCATCTTGCTAGCTACGAGGCCGGCGGGGAGGCCCTTGTCTCTTGCGGGATGATGGAAAGTTTGCTCAAAGTTATTAATTGGCCGGGAGAGGATCTAGACCAAATAACGGTAAAAATTATCATTGTAAGAGGAATATTTGTGTTTTGAAATGAGTATGAACGAAAAATTTTTCTTTTCAGTTTGTAACTCGTGCCGTGAGAGTCATCGACCTCATCACAAACATCGACATGAGCGCTTTTCAAACCCATCAAGGACTTACAAGTTTTATTAACCGATTAGAGCTAGAAGTTAACATCTGCAGAAAAGAACAACCGTTTGAAATAGTTATCCCCGGGACGAATGCCGAACCAATGCCGGACACGGAAGAAGTTGAACCGGCTATACCACCGATTTCGACACCGGAACCTCCCTCATCGTGGAGGAATTCCAGCCAAGATGAAAATCCGTATTCAGGATCAAGAGAATCAGACGATATGTCTGAAGAACCAGCACAATCCGCCTCGGGAGAAAGCTCCGGGGTACGATGGTCACAACCGGAATTGACGTCTTCTAGTTCTAGTCAAAAATCATCAGAACCTAATCACGATTCAGACTACACGGCTCAGACTCCGCCTTCAACTTCTCGCGATACCGGATCGGATATCGCGATGGAGGAAGGTCAGGAAGGCCAAGAAGGACAAGAAACATGGGTACCTAAAATAATTAAAATTTTCTCGACACCCGAACGGAATAATTCAGAATCGGCTATGGAAGTTGATGAGGAGAGGAAAGAAGAACCAGTTCCGACGACTAGCCAAACACCGGAAGCGACGCCGACTGAGCCGCAGCCAGGGACATCGACGGCTGTGACGCAATTCCCGACGGAACCTTTTGAAAGGATCGCGAAAATTAAAGAATCCGTCGATTATAGCGGGAATCGCTGGCAAGATGCTAAGACTGGGAAAACGTGCCTGCCGCAAAGGGCCGCGTTGATTAAATCGATTTTGAATTTTTTGAAAAAAGCTATTCAAGATCAAGCTTTTAGTGAATCGATGAGGACTGTTATGGAAGGAAGTTTACCGTCTTCGTTGAAACATGTTATTAGTAATTCGGATTATTATGGTCCTTCATTGTTCCTTTTAGCTACGGATGTTGTAACTGTTTACATTTTTCAAGAACCTTCACTGCTATTTACTTTGCAAGATAATTATTTGACTGATGTTGTTCTTCAAGCTTTGCTAGTCAAAGAGGTGTGTATAAAGAATATTTTTTTGTTTGGTTAAGATTTTTTTTTGAAATTAAATTAATAATTTTTTTTTTATAGGTTCCGGCTACTAGAGAAGTTTTGGCTTCGTTACCGAATGTTATCAGCGCGTTGTGTTTGAATGCTAGAGGATTGGCACAGTTTAAACAATTTCACTCGTTCGATCATTTATGTGAAATTTTTGTCCATCCTTTGTATTTGCCTGCGATGAGGAGAAGGAGAAGTAATGATCCTTTAGGGGATACTGCTACTACTTTAGGAAATGCTATGGATGAACTAATGCGTCACCATCCGGATTTGAAGACGGAAGCTATGAAAGCTGTTATTAATGTAAGTGTTAATTTCATTATTTTAGCATGGACTCGGTTGTTTAGGGACCAACTTTTAAACCAACAGACTTCCAACCTGAAAACTAGTTAGTCAAACTTGCCCCTTTTTTTTATCTGAACCAGAAGTAGCTGAACCTAATAGCGGCCCAAGCTTAAAACAGTAGAGTTATTGTTGAGCTATTCAGGTTTTTCAAAGATCTATGCTGATCCAGCTATGCCTGATAGTATATCGAAACCTAAATTCAAGACTTAACCACAATTTAATCTCAACTTTTAGTGCCAAGACTATTGAAATCCAATATTAAGTGTTGTGCTTAAATAAACCTTAATTCTTAGTGACAAATATGACCTAGTCTATTCTAAGTTGAAGAAAACCAAACCCAATTTTGAGTGGCAGGTGGCAACATAACCTCAACTTCAAGGTTTCGAATGGTTGTGAATCCCAATATTTTTGGTTTACAATCACTATTACGGTTAACATGATGTGAAATTTAAATTTTGGTTTAAAAATCCACCCTAACCTTAACTCTTAGTAATTGGTACAACTTACTCCAAATTTAAGTCTTTTTTTTTAACATAAAAATATTAAAAACCAATTATGATTGTCGAATGATAACATAACCTCAACTTTAATTGTCAAATGCTTCTGTATCATAATTGAGAACATTGTTTACAACCGTTAAATTCCGTTTTAGTCTTTAAATGTTAACATGACCTCAACATACAAAAACAAACTCTAATAATTTGTCCTAACTTGAACCTTAAAATGTCGAAATGAGTGTCAGGTGTCAATATAACCTCAACATCAAATGTTGAATGCTTTTAATCCGCAAATATCATTGTTTATGTCCATTAAATTTGGTCTTAGTGCTCATGTGGATCAAAAAGTCAAATTTTTGTCGTAAGCATCAACATAACCTCAATTCTTAATAATCGATTAAACTTAGTCCTAGTTTGAGGGCTTTATAGCATGAAAATATCACAACGATTGTCAGGTGGAAACTTCACCTTCAACTTTAAGTGTCAAATGTTTTTAGTCCCAATATTCAGTGTACTCCACCATTAATGTTCACTTTAGTGCCCACAATGATTTATAATTCAAATTCTTGCCTTCAGATGTGTCAAACTATTTTATTTTAACCGCAACTTGTAGTATTTAAAACAATTATTTGTTTTAAGAATGAGTTCAAAGCTTCATAGGTTTTGTGAATAACCTAACCTGGTTCAATTTATTAATTATTTTACTGAAAATCCAAAATGGCCGCCTAAACACGATATACGATTTTTACGTAACCTAACCTAACATGCTTATAATAAAGTACGAGCTCAATCTAACAGGTCTGAAAACTAATACCAAAATCCGTTTGGGGCGCTAGGTGACATAATGACCTGCCAGTCAATCGAATAGGAAATATTTTTTTTCTTCCTGGAAATTAAACGTGAAAAAAAATTACTGAACTCTGTTAAATCTGACAAGAAAACAATATTTTTCTGGGGGACTAAGGACTCATCTCCTAACCAAAATTGGTTAAATTTTAAGAATATTAAAATCAAAATGGCCGACTCAACCCTCACCAAATTTTTTTCTACTTACAGTTGCTCGACGAAATTTACACTTATGGTACAAGCCCACAATACGTATGCGAAAGCTACACTAGCAAAAAATCCTCCTCTAGTCCAGATCCACCACCCGCAAGTAGTAACGACGGAGGCGGATCAAGCGACGAAGAAGAGGAAGAAGAAAAAGAAGCACCATCGACATCCTACTACGTTCGAGCTGAAACTTCACAGGGGAAACCGCACACCCCGATCCCATTAATCGATTACATTCATAACGTGATGAAATTCGTAGATGCAATTCTAAGCAACAATTCAACCGAAGACCATTGCAAAGAATTTGTAGCACTCGGCGGTTTACAATACGTCGTTAGATTACTGTCAATGCCGAATTTACCTGCTGATTACGCAGTAACACCAGCCGCCCAAGCAGTTGCTAACGTATGCAAATCAATTTTGAGTTTAGCTAGAGAACCGAAAGTTTTAGAAGAAGGATTAATAGAATTGCAAAAAGTTTTGACACATTTAGACGCTTTGACTGATCATTCGTCTGGGAAATGTGTTTTGCTTCATGAATTGGCGATGGTTCCTGATTTAGACAATGCATTATACTCGTATAATGCTACTCCGCTTTTACATTCAATGGCGGCTGTTCACGGTTTCGTGATTATGTTCGTCCATGTTTGTAGAACGGGCCAATCGGAAATGAGAAATACTTCGATTTTTACTTGGGGATCCGTGCGTGGTTTAGACGTTTTGGATAAGTTATCGAAGTTGTATACTTCACTCGTTTGGGAGAGTACTTTGCTGTTGGCGCTGTGTAGCGATGATGTTATTCCATCGGATTGTGATTTTGGTCAACAGGATTTAAATTTGCTTTTGCCACAAAAGGAAGGAAGAGTAAGTTTTATTGTTTTTTCTTAAGGTGTGGTTTTTTTTAAATGGGTCGAAACCATTTTTATTAAATCTGAAATTAAAACATTTTATTTTCAGTTAATACGCACAACTACTGAAGCCATGAACACCATGAAAGTCGAATCCCCTTCATCTGCTGATAACTGCGGTGAAGGAACTTCATTTTCAAGCACGTCGAAATCTCGAGGAACTCGAGTCGCTCCAACTCCGGAACAGTTAAAACATCTAAAACTTCTCCTCGGAGCCGCATCGAGATTAGGCCGGGCATTAGCCGAATTATTCGGACTTTTGGTTAAACTTTGCGTTGGATCTCCGAAAAGACGAGTTACGTTTCAAAATGCTTTTTCGTATCCAACTCCCGGCGCTACTGAAGTTGCAAGAGCTATGTCTGATCTTTTGGCTCGCGGATTAAATTGGAATTTGGTGCCACCTGCTCCTTTAGAAAAATTTAAACTGACTTATTTGATTTGTTCCGTTGGATTTACATCTCCAATGTTGTTTGATGATAAGAAGCAGCCGTATCATATGATTATGCATTATTTTGTCGAAGGGGAGCATGATGATAGTCCGTCAGGGCTAACCGCATTTTTTGAGTAAGCTTTTGAATGATTTTTTGGTTTGCAGATATTCATGATGGAGAATTTATTTATTTATTTATTTTTTTTAGTTCTATGTATCATGCTTTGGCTGGTGATGGCACAACTGATACGGATAGCGCAGGGAAAAAGGAGTTTCCAGAGGGAACTGGAGAATTTTTAGATGCATGGTTGATGCTTCTGGAAAAAATGACGAATCCTAAGTTGATTTTAGATTCGCCAAATGTTTTTGTCCAAGAACATAAAATTGAGAATACACCTGTTTTGGAGTTTTGTCCTTATAAATATCTTGTGAAAATACATCGGGTTAGTAAAGAAATTTTTAAACAGTTTCTGAAGTTTTAGAATATTAAAAACAATTTTAAAAAATTGAAAATTAGTCGAAATTATTTTTAAAAAATTTTAAAACATTCTGTCTTCATTTTTTTTAAAAATCTTATCCATTAAAATTTTTTTAGATGGCTTTTTCTGCAATCATGGAAATGTGGGGAAGAAAACCACTCAAGGGCTATGGCTTCAGAATGACAGACAGCATGCTTTGCATCTTGAAGCACATATTAGTCGGAGAAAAAATATTGCAGGTAATAAACTTTAAAATTTTCACATCGACCAGTCTCAATTTTCCTGTTTAAAATTTCTTACTAATTTCTACTTCCTCTTATTAATTTTAGGAACGACTGGATGAAGCCTCCAGCAAACAAATCAGCCTAACAACATACGGCGATCACATTCGAGGCGGACCAGGCTACGGTAGCCGTTTTTCAAACTCACCATTAGGAAACAGTTTATCATTTCCTGCGACAAGCACCCCGAGACGAATCGGTAGCTCCGAATCTCAAGTTAACGAAACATTTATCAATCAACTTTGCGATATGGGATTTTCAAGAGAAGCAGCAATCGAAGCTCTCTCTCAATCACGCAACATCGAAATGGCGATTACTTATTTAATCGAGAATAATAGAACGACCTATCAAGATCCTTTAGATGACTTAACTTTATTAGAAGGGATGGAAGCGAATTTATCAGAAGTTTTGGGCACATCATCGAGAGATGCTCCGAATACTTCCACGTTTCAACGGGATGGAAGCAGCGCCATGGCTAGCAATTGTAAGTATTTTTAGTTTCTTAGGTGAATTTTTTTATTGTTGGGGATTAATCTTTTTGTTTTTTGTGCAGCTACGAATTTGGCTATGCCCTGCACGTCATCAACCGTTGATGTTCGGCCGAGAAAGAAATGGAGATGCGAAATGGCTTTGTCTGAACGCGAAGCTGAAATGCTTAACGATATAAGAAAATTTCAGTTATCTCACGACACTATGAATAAATTCACCGAAAGTGCTTTACTTCAATGTCTCGAGGTGCTAGAAAATCTTCCGGAAACTGTTTATCGCGTTTGCGATTTGCTTATGGTTATCTGTGATCGAAATGGGTTCGTTTGGTGCGAAAATATGTTGGAATCGTTGTGTAAAGATGTAAGTATACAATTTTGAGTTTTAGAATCTAAAAAATTTAAAAATAAATTTTAATATTTTTGTTCTTTCAGCTATCGATTCAAATGGTTCAAATGTTGAAAGAAGTTAAAGAAAATTACCCGATGACGATTCCTAAACTGCAAGAAGTTTTAGTCGATTCGCTTAACGCGAGAAAAGTATCAGTTCGGCTTCATCTTTTAACTCTGCTTTTTGACGTAAGTGCCAAAAAAAAATGATAAATTTGAGAGTTTTTTTTATCATTGAAATTATTTTTTTAGGATTTACGATTCGCTTGCGTCCGAGCGCTTTCACACACGTGTTTAGTATGCTTCATGATTCAATTGCTCGAAGCATACAGTCAACATTCCAATTTAAAAGAGCAAAGTGATTCCACAACTCCATTCCCGACACCGAAATGGATTGCGCCGTTATTACTATTACTTGATTTGTACGAGAAGACTGCTGTTTATACCCAAAGAATGCACGAGATGCATAAAGCTTGCACTGGAATTTGGAAATGGTTTCAATCGAAAACTGGGAAATGGACTTTGTACACTGCACAGAATAATAAATTGATTAATCTTGCTTATTGGAGCGGAGCGCCAGGGTGCAGAGTTACTGTCGGGGAAAACAGGAGAAAGTATCAGATTAATTTTAATACGTTGATCCAGGTAAGCGTGCTCTTTGAATTTAAAGATAATTTGAATTGGGGAAATCTAAATTTTTATTATTATTTTTTTTAGATTAATGAAGACACTAGCCGAGGCGTTCCAATATCAATGACATTACGCCGACCTGACCAAGACGGATTAGCAGCAGAAATGACCGGAAGCTCAACCGAACGAGAAAAAAATAAAGAATATGATTCGATTTACAATCAGGCTCATAGTCGAACTCAACAACCGATCGAATGCATTTCTGAAAATGATCGAGTAACCATCGTCGAGTAAGTTTTAAAAAAAATTTTTTTATTCGTTTTTTCTTCAATATATTTGCTCATTTTTTTGATTTTTTAGGGCTTGCGTTAAATTAATGCAAATCCCAGTCGATGCGGATTCCCTCCACGCTTCTATGAGGCTAACATTACGCCTTACCCGTGATTATTCACTTGCTAAGCTCTTCGCTGAGAAAGGTGGAATTAACGCATTGCTTAATCTAGAACAGGAATCTAATTTCGTGGGATTTAGCAGTTTAGCTACTTTGATTTTCCGGCATGTTATGGAAGAACCTTCGACTTTAAGAACAGCGATTGAAAGAGTAAGTTTGAAAAAAAAAAGTTCAAAGAGAAAAAAAAATTATTATATTTATTAATTTTTTTTTAAAATTTTTTGCAGACGATCCGAGCAAGAATGTCAACTGATTATCAACCATTCCACAGAGAATTGTTATTTTTAATGCGGAATTCAGAAGCTGGAATATGCAGAAGTCCTGAATTGTATTTGGAAATCGCCCAGAAAGTACTTCGCGTGGAATACAGTAAGTATCACGAATGTTTTCGTGCCCAAGCCGCTCTCAGCAGCGCTGTTGTTTATATGTGTTTAGCTTGGTGTAAAAAGGGCATAAGTGCCCTTGACACCGTGTTAATTTTTTGCTTTTTTGCAGAAATGATTGTTTCCACAAGTAGAATTCGTCTGTTAAACATTACCTAACTTTATTAATAATTAAATTTCTTCTTTTTTTTTTTCAGATGCAAGCGACGATGACCGACTTATCTTAAAATACGTCCGCAAGACCGATCGTGGATTCGGAGAAGATGCAGCTATCGATAAAACAGCTGTAGCCCTCATCAAAACCTTACTCGATCAATTAGTCGTGCCCGATGAGTATTTATTAAAAACCTGCTCAGAACCGACTGCCACAACTGAAACTCCCACGACGTCTAAAGAACCAGCAACTACCACTTCTCAGAATAAATTTTTCGGATCCGACCTAGAAGCATTCACTTCCGTCTTGGGGAACAAAAAACCAGCCGAAAATAAAGAAAAAGAGAAAAAGGAAACGACAGACGAAAAGAAGCCTAAAAAACTATTATCAAAATCCGCCATTTTGTCGATTCTAACCGACGCCGTCAAATCGTACATGGGATATGCGAAATTAATTATGGATCATGTTTACGAATCGGATCCCAATAATCCTGTCTTGACTGAAGATATGTCGGCGGTCAGATTTATTCTTGAGAAGTTTGTTTTATTGCCCGGAATGGATAAAGAATCGATTGAGATTTGCGCTGAAGCTCGTTTGTTGCTCGGAGCTGTTGGAGCTTGCAATCATTCGACTGCTATTCAATCATCGTTGGTTGTTGAAGTTAAGAATTGTATTCAGAGGATTGTCAGCGCTCATTATGAGGATACTAAGAAAAAATATACGGATGTCTCGTGTATTTTAGCTTTGATTTCGGAAATGATGGCTATGTGCCCTCCTACTAATTGGTTATCGATTGTTAATAATGCTGTTATTAAAATGAAGAACAAGTAAGTTTGAAATTTTAGTAAAATTGTAAGTTTAATTGACGGTGGAATTAATTTTTTGTTTTTTTTTAGCGCTGCGCATTTATCAAACATATCCAAACTTTTCACGAGGAAGGGATTAATTAACGAACTTGCGAGATTGCCCCATAATTTAGATTTATCAAATCCGAATTTTGTGTTTGCGATGAATGCGGCTTTGAAGCCATTGGAGACTTTAACGAAATTGGCGAATGATAGAGGAAGTAGGGCACATGCTATTGAAGCTACAAGTAAAGTTAATTCGAGGCAGAATGCGACTAACAGGCCTGCGCAAGATATAGGTATGAATTTGAAGGAAAAAATTGGGGTTTTGGCTAAAGAGAGCTTAATAATTTTTTTGAAAATGATTTTGTAGATCCGACTTTGACGAATAGCTCCGGCACGACTTCTGGGAATACGAACGCGCAAGGAGAGGAAACGAATGAAGATGCGGAAAATACAGAAAATGATTTATCTGCTGCTGCTGAAAGTTTGGAACCGGCGTCGGATAGTCAAGTTAATGACGATATCACGGATATTGGGGAAATTGTTTTGGAAGATCAGAATATGGATAGGTAAGAAAACATTTCAGTAATTTTCAGTAACATTTTTTTCGTAACATTTCAGTAATTTTCTGTATTGTTCCAGGGATAACGATCGAGGTGGCTCCATGCACATGGATGAAATCGTAATTCCTCAAGACCGAGAACAAGTCGAAGTAAGTAATTAAACTTAAATCCCCAGCATTAACTTCCATACAATGAAACTAATTTCTTTGTTTTTTATTTTCAGAGCGACGATTTATCAAACCCGATGACTCTCCAAACGGCCCTAATGCAAATGACATCCGAAATGGTCCACGGACTAATCACCGAATTACAACCAAGCAACCAAGAACAATTAACAGACCCAGACGATCCCGATAATTTAGAAGAGGATCAATACGGCGACGAGCAAATGGAAGAAGATAATAACGAAGTTGAAGACGGCGGTTACAATAACGAAAACGACGATCCCGATGATGACTTTTTAATCGACACATCAATTTTCAACCGACCGGAGCACATCATGAACGATTTATTCTTTGTTCAATATCCAAGCAACGACACCGAAACTCTCGGCTCGTTTAATGAATTATACAGTGATGATACATCAATCCGGCCTGAAGAACCGGTCGTTCAACCTCCGATTCATCACCCGTTATTGGTTCGAAGAAACCGAGAAGAACCGGTTCCTGCTAGAAATCCGAGAATTCGCCCGAGACGTTATCAATTTTTACAGTTGAACCCTCGTAGCACTTCCAGCCATCGCCCAGATCTACTTCAGAATTTATTGTTCTCTCGGCGACATTTCCGAACGATGGATTACAGAGAAGGCGGTGGGACTGATAATCAAAGCCCGGGAAATCACAGTTTCAGAAATAGTAATCTTGTTTTAATGGAAAATGGATTTGGAATGTTGACAAGACCCGATGAGGAGAATATTGACTTATTAGATCAGTCGATGGGATATTATTTCGGGCAGCAATTTACGCCTAATGTTCAGAGTGTTTGTTATATTCGTTGGGCGAGTGAAATGAAGATTTTAGATGCGGATTCGGCTGCGATGGCAGCGACGGTTTTAACTCATAAATTACGCCCGACGTTGGAGCAATTTAGAGATGAGGAAATGAAAGCTAAAAACGCGAATCCGTCGCCGGCTATGGATGTTAGCTCACCACCTAGTAGCACTGAAAATAATAAAAACGTAGAAATGGCTGAAGTTCCACGATCGACGCTCGAAACCAACGCGATTGATGTTCTTATGCATTTACCTCACCGGCCTAATAATGATATTTCTGAAAGTAATCAAACCGAGAGTGAAAATTCCCAAGAGGTGACTCGTCTCCCTGAGGACTCTTCATCTCCACCGAGAGATATGCGAGAAGGAGAAAGAGGCGGCGATTCGAATCTCGAAGGCGAATGGAGAAGTAGCTCGAATTTTCAATTATCGCAACCGAATGACGGAAGTGGAGATTCCAATCTTCGAGACACGTTTGCTCCGTATTTTATGTTTGATGATGATGAA
Organism: Liposcelis brunnea; assembly: GCA_023512825.1. Taxonomy (NCBI): domain Eukaryota; kingdom Metazoa; phylum Arthropoda; class Insecta; order Psocodea; family Liposcelididae; genus Liposcelis; species Liposcelis brunnea. The sequence continues at coordinate 4,245,010 of CM042068.1, forward strand.
CGTGTCGGGCCGCCGTTCCCGATTCAAAACGCAAACGAAGACATTGCTGATGAAGAAGATTCAGCTGATACTCGAGGAACATTCGAGCTTAATACAACTTCACAAGACGCGGATAGTGATTTACCATTTTTAGGATGGGATAGCCAACCTAGATCCGATGATGGCATGCCGCTTAGGCGAGTTCCGGGATCCGTACGGATCGCCCCAGCGTTAGTCCCACCTGCCGTATACCCGCTTGTGTCATCTCCATCATTACCAACCGAGCAACCATCCGAAGTCCCGAACACAGAGCAAAACGACGAAATGTTAACATCAGCAACCGAAGCTAATAGATTTAACGAAAGCGTTGAGAATGTTAACAACGCTGAAGTTCCTGAAAGCGATACGGATTCAACAACGCCCGAACCTTCTTCAAGTAGAACTTCGCAAATCCTCCCGGATTTTTTGCCTTCGATGTTTGGGCAAAATACGGAAGTGCCTAGTAGAGACACACCAACTCCGCCTCCGCCTGCTTTACCGCCACCTCCGTTCACAGCGAGTGAAAACACAACCCAACCTGAAGAGGAATCGAGTTCGAGTAATACGCAACAAGCGGAATCGAATGACGCTGCTGAAAATCAGTCACCGGTTGCGTTGGATCCGGAAGAGATGATACAATTATATCCGAACGGGACTGCTACGTATCGTGGGATTTCAATCCCGGCTGGGTTAGATCCTTCGTTTTTAGCTGCATTACCCGCTGATATGAGGGAGGAAGTTTTTTCGAATCATTTAAGACAGCAAAGTTTACAAAGAACGGATTTGGCTAGAGAATCCACAACTCCTCCTTCGTCTTCGGTAACCGATGAGGTTAACCCTGAATTCTTAGCAGCGCTACCGTTAAATATTCAAGAGGAAGTTTTAGCCCAACAAAGACAGGAAAGGCAAAGGCAAGCGGCTGCGTCAGCTAATCCTAATGATCCGTTTGACGCTGCCGCTTTTTTCCAGAATTTACCATCTTCATTAAGGCAATCGGTGAGTTGAATTTTAATTCCAAAATAAAAAAAAAATTTAAGATTCATCGTATAATTCTTTCTTCTTTTTTTATTTATAGATTTTGGCGGATATAGAAGAGTCGCAAATATCAGTTCTTCCGCCTGATTTAGCTGCTGAAGCTCAGAATTTAAGAAGAGAGCATGATGCCAGGAATAGGCAATATTTTCAAGAGCGAGAAAGGATTTTAACGCATAATACGTTGTCGTCGATTTTAAGAGGGACGGGACCCCGAGGAGCGAGAGTGGCGATTCATGCTGTACCACCGATTAGGAGTCAATGGGCAGTGTCATCTTGCCGGTCGAATGATAATTTAGGACTAGAACCTTCCTCCGAGTAAGTTTTTTATTTTTTTTAATGTGTTGATTGTCAAGTTTGGGGGTTTAGTCGTGCTTTATGCATGTAAGGTATCATAACCTCAACATTGAGAAGCCCACATCAATTTGATTTCATCAGCTTTTAAATGTTTAAAACCATAATTTTCAATGTTAAAGATTATTAAGACTCCATTTTGAGAGCTAAGGTCTTACGCAACCTCAAATTTAAAAATTACTGAGATTGACTTTGTTGTATGATGCTCAACCTGAATTGATTTTGTCGAATGATGCTTAATTTGCATTCACTCTGACGAATGATGCTTACAAACATACCTTCCATATCTTTTGTTGCAATCATGATGAGAAAATGGCTGCAGAACCTCAACTTGAGGGTTTGAAGCCTAATACGCTTGTAGAAAGAAATCATGAGCTTTAAAAGGCAACTTAACCTCAATCTTTACCATGAAATGTTTGTAAATCAGAATCATAGGAATGAAATGTCAACCTAACCTCAACTTTTGAATCGAAAAGTTGTAAAACCGAATCATGATTTTCAAATGGCAACATATGTGAAGATTTTTTCAGAAATTTTCATTTTTGAAGGCCCTATATGTTACATTATAATTATTTAAAGCCGTTTTGAATATTCTGAACGTTCAGGACATAAAAAGTTAAGTTTAGAGTAAAGTTAATGTTGGGAACAACATGGCGGAAGCAACTTGTTAGTGTAAACAGTGTTCTGTGTTCTAGAATTTTATTTTAATTTTCATTGTTCGGAGAGAAACATATGCAGTCAGCAAATGAATGTCGCTACTCTAGAAAAAAAATAGAAGCCGCTCGCAATTGCTTTCTGGTTTTTGTAGAGTTAGCCCGGTCAAGGACTTAATTTTCCAAGCACTTCGGTGCGTGGAAATATTAGAGATGGTTAAAAATGGATATAATATAGATACGTAGAGTTTGTTAGAGCATCATTTTCGCTTAGGCTGATATTCATTGAAATTTTAATAGAGAAATCGAGAAATAATCCTGGATATAGAGGAACTATATATAGGTGTTGAATTATGAAATAGAGTTTCATATCAGTGGTCGAGGTTGAGAATCATATCCTTGCAGTATTAGAGATTGTAATGGAGATTAGAGTTTAATAGGGTTTCATTTCAATTTTTTTCGCCTCTTAGTTATTGAAAATTCTTGACTATTTTATCATAAACCTTTAAAACCAAATCATGAATTTCAAATGCAAACATAGCCTCAATTCAAATTCTCTTTATTGCAATCATGACTTTCAAGTAACAGTGTAATCCTCAACTTCTGTGTCGAAAGCCTTTAAAGCTAAATCAAAAGCTTCAAGGAACAACATAACCTCAAATTTTGTATTGAAAGCCTTTAAAATCAAATTATAAGCTTCTGACAAAAACATAACCTCAACTTTTGTGTCGAACACTTGAAAACTCCAATTGCTTGTTTTAAGTGATAACGTAACCTTACTTTTTTGGTAAAAACCTCTGAAACCATGGTCTTTTTTTGATATTTGTTTGGCTCAGCACAGGAGTATCCACAAAGTAGATTTTCGTTCTACACAAAAAATGACCCAATTTTTTTTTTCTTTGCAGGACTGTTGGGAGACAATTATTGGACCAAGAAGCAGTCAGCACCCTCCTCGTTTTACTATTTGTTCAGGATTTCCGTTTAAATATTAGCCGTTTACACAGAGTAATTAGAAACCTGTGTTGTCATCCGCCCACTAGAGATTTTGTTATTAGGGTTAGTATCAAATTTTTTTTTACCAACAAAAAAAAATCTACTTAATCAATTTTACTATTTTAAATTTTTATATTTTCAGACTTTAATTTCTATTATGGAAAAATGTAACGAAAGTCGGTCTAACACAACAGCCATTTCCCCTCGTCAGTCAAGCCCTAAACGAAAAATGCCGCGTTCGTCATTCTACCCGCACTCCTGCCCGACATCCGATTCTGAAATCGTCAATCAATCGACAGATCCGGAACCGACGTGGTTGAATCTGAGCATGGACGCCGCACTCGGTTGCCGAGCGAACGTCTTCCAAGTTCAATTAAAACGTTACGGGAAACGAAGTTTAGATAATTACGTAGCACATAGCGTATCCATTCATCCGCAAGCCGCTCCGATCGTTTTTAGAAATGCAATGGACTTGCTATACACGTTAACTAAAGTTTTTCAAAATGAGTTTTTGCCTAAAAAATCTAAAGAGGGTGAAAAATCCGAAGAGAATTTAACAGGGAATAAAAAACCGATCAATACTGCCTTTTGGGATATTTTAGTTCGTTTAGAAAATTTGAACAGCGGGAAATCATCGAAGAAAGGGAAAAGCGCTTTGAAAAATCAAACTTCGACGCCTTTTAACGAAGTCGAGCCGAGATCAACGACTTTCGATAAATCGTTAATGGGACATTTGATAACTATGTTAACGTGCCCGTTGGTTAAAGCAAGCACTCAACTAACGGATAAATTGCTTCACATTTTGAATTTGGCTTCGGAAGGTTTTACGGAATTAGACGAAGAGGAAGCAGTCCCCGTTACTCAAGAGCATTTAAAAATTATAGTGAACGTTTTAACATCGAACGGGTGCAGCGAGAACGGATTAGAACAAGCTACCAATCTTTTGATTAGGATGAGTAATTGCCCGGATCCGACCAGGCAGACGAGTTTGAAATTGTTGATATCTGGTGCTCAGGAAGTGGCGGAGTTGGTCAAGCAGCATATCGAAGCTCTTTTGTATGAATTGAAGGAAGCTAATGCAAGAGCTAAAAGTGATGCTGATTTAGAGGTTGATTCGAAGGAGAATCATCGGAAAGGACAGATTCAGGATAGGTAATTTAATTTTTGATAAAGAGTTTTTAAGGTTTGGGGAAAAGTTTAATAAATAAAATAATTTTTTTGTTGCAGGTTTACCAAGAAAAGCGTTGTTATTACGGCTCCGAGTAAAGTAAAAGGAGGTTTTGACATTCAATTGCCAGCAATGCAACCGTTGATATCGAAGACATCGAGTCAGTCGTTCTTTTTAAGAATTTTGAAAGTTATTATTCAACTTAGGGAGGTTTTAGTTATTAGGAGGAAGTTAGAAGCAGGTAAGTTTTTTTTCTCTATCAGTAACATATTTAAGGACTAAGTTAAAATTTAACTCCTGATAATTTTAATCTGTTGCCATATATTAAGTCTTAAGGCCCAATAAACAGGCGATGATGGTGTATTTTATCCATTGTCCCTGCCCATTCGATTCGTTTGGCATTATATCAGAAGGCAATGCGGTTTTTAAAATTGTAAACATCACATGAGAAAAACGGAGTGTTCGATTGTACAGATAAGCGGGTTATATAGAGTATAGAGTTTAGAGATTTGACTCTTAACCGGGTCAAAGTTAAGGATGCGGCCCAACGGGCAATCCTGTGTTTAAGGATGGGGCCCTTCACCGGGTCAGTCCTGTGTTTAAGGATGGGGCCCTTCACCGGGTCAGTCCTGTGTTAAAGGATGCGCCTCTTCAACGGGCAATGCGGCCCTTCACCGGGTCAGTCCTGTGTTAAAGAATGCGCCTTTTCAACGGGCAATGCGGCCCTTCACCGGGTCAGTCCTGTGTTAAAGGATGCGCCTCTTCAGCGGGCAATGCGGCCCTTCACCGGGTCAGTCCTGTGTTAAAGGATGCGCCTTTTCAACGGGCAATGCGGCCCTTCACCGGGTCAGTCCTGTGTTAAAGGATGCGCCTCTTCAACGGGCAATGCGGCCCTTCACCGGGTCAGTCCTGTGTTAAAGGATGCGCCTCTTCAACGGGCAATGCGGCCCTTCACCGGGTCAGTCCTGTGTTAAAGGATGCGGCCCTTCAACGGGTTAGTCCTCTTCTGAATCTAAAGTTGGCTCTTTATTGGGTCAAAGTTAAGGGGTTGGCTCTTAGCCGGGTCACCCCGGTTCTGAATCTAAAGCTGGCGAAATACTCCTAAGTGGGAAAGTAAACGTTGCCGATGGCTAAAGCGCTAAGCCAATCCGTTTGTCCTTAAATGGGCAGTGAAAATCTTCAACCGAAAAGAGGTCGGAGATTAATAGAGATTAGAGTTTCGTAGAGTTTATAGAGTTTTGGAGCTTAGAGATTTAGAGCTTCCGTTATCTGTACATTTTGTTATTAACATCCGTTTTATTGTGAGAGTTTGTTTTTTTTAAAGCTTTTGTTCCTGATGTAATTGTCATAAGGAATTCCGGAATTTTTGATTTATCGAATTAGGGTAATTCGGGCAGATAAAAGTTGTTCTTTATTTATTTTGATTGTTCGATTTTATCATAAAATCAAGCATGAAATTAAATAACACAAACCAATCCTTAAAACCAAATTAAATTTGAAGTTAAGTCTCATACGAGAGCAGTTAAGGCCTATTACTTTTTAATGCAGGATCGAATGTGTTCTTCTCGTTCATCGTCCGCATAAATCATTGATTTTCATTTAAGTGCTGCTGTAAAGCTAACAGTGAAAACATAACCTCAAATTTCTTATCATATTGGTGCAAATCCCAATTTATGATTTTCATGTGACAACAACCTCAAATTTTAGTGTCGAATACTGGTTAAACCATTTGGGTTTGCTCCGGGTGACAACATAACCTCAATTTTTGTGTAAAACACTAGGGGAACCAAATATCGGCTTGATGTGACAACATAACCTCAACTTTTGTGTCAGAAACTTGTGATGCCCAACCATAAATTTTAACTTACAATACAGCCTCAATTAATTTTAATATCAAACACTTGTAAAACCAATTGTTAGCCTGATGTGAAAACCTAACGTTAACTTCTGTGTCAAAGACTTGTAATGCCAAATATGGGTTTCAATTCACAACATAACCTTAATTTTTGTGTCGAAGACTTCTTAAATCTCTTGTTAGCTTCAGATGACAAAATAACTTGAATTTTTGTGTCATACACCAGCGAAACCAGATATTGGCCTGATGTGATACCATAACCTCAATTTTTGTGTCGAACACTTATTAAACCATTTGGCAGCTTCAGGTGACAACATAAACTTAATTTTTGTCAAACACCAGTGAGACTAAATATTAGTATCATTTGACTAACTTTGATGTTGAAGACTCGTATTACCCTGTTATGAGTTTGAGCTGTCAGCTTAACCTCAATTTTTGTGTCGAACAATTGTTAAACCATTTGTTAGCTTCAAATGGCAACATAACCTCAACGTTTAATGTTAAAGCCAACATTGGAGTCAGTTTTCATTGCAAATATATTTATTACTTCATTTTCGTTACTTTTTAAAAATAAAAAACTGAACTGACCCCACAACAAATCTAAAAAAACCAAATCCCCAAATTAATAATAGAATTCTATAATTTTTCAAATGTTTTGTTTAACAGAGCAACGCAAAGCTGAGAAAGACAAAGCAATTGCCTCAACTCAAAATAATCAAGTACCTGCTGGTGTATCGCCAGATCGTGTGACACCACCACGTAGACGTCTCGTCACTGCTAGTGGTGTCATCGAGGCAGTAGAAAGTTCATTAGCATCTTTATACAATACAAGTACGTTTTGGAGCATGCAAAGGGCAAAAAAATGCATTCAGAAAACTAACAAAAATGTTGTATTTTACAGACGAAGATAATGACGATGGAGGTCGATCCGCTGCAAGTTCAATGAGCGTAGATGTTGAATTAGTTGAAAACAACGGAGCCGCATCCGAACAAAGCGTCGTCATGGAAGATACAAGCGAACAAACCGTTATAGCTGCTAATTTGAACGATAGTAATTTACCAGCTGAAGATGCTAATCAAGTTAAACCGGAAGGAGATGTTACAATGGATACGGATTCGGAAAAAGAACCTCAGGAAGTTAAACCAGGTGAGGTTATGTTCAAAAAATTTTGAAATCATACGAAGGAGTTGTTTTAATTTTTTATAAATTTTTTTTTTTTTTTTTGAAGTTGAAGAAAAAGAAAGTTCCTCGTATAGAATACCATCCTTGACGAAACAGCTACAATTAGATGAATTATGGGTCACACTTAGCGAGTGTTTATCTGAATTAGAAAAGACACCTGATCATCACGCTGCTTTAATCCTCCAGGTTAGTTTAAAAAAAAAAAAATTAAAGGTAAAAGAAAAATAACACCAAAGGGAATAATTTTCTTTATATAAAAAAATTTTCTCCCCAATTTCTAGAATGAAAAATGCGTTTTGGCGCTGAACTTTAAAATATCCCTTCGGAATCATTGGTTTCGCTGAAGAGAAAAATAAGAAGACGAAGAAAATTAATTAAACCTTGGTGGGATTTTTTTTTGACCGTATTAGTTTTTATTTTAAAATAAATTTTTGGTCGTTTATTGATTTTTTTATTTTTTTTGCAGCCCGCAGTCGAAGCGTTTTTCTTGGTTCATTCAACGGCCATTAATGAATGTCGGGTCTTGACAAACCCGGCTAATACATCAACGCCTAATCCACCGAGACGTGGAAGAAATGATGGACCTCCTCCGCTCGTGCCCTTGTATTCTGGTCAGTTGGATTTCGGCGTGAATGAAATTTTAGATAGGTCTGCACCGGCGTCGAATGTTCTAGTCTCTAGTACTGGTGCTAATGCTCCTTCGACTAGTGCGCAAGGTACTGGGCAAGGAGCTCAACCTGCATCGAGAACGGGGCAACAACAGTCGTTTGGTCATATTATTGCGGAGTATAGAAAATTTGTACAAGTAAGTTTTTAAAATAAATTTTTAGACTCAAGTTTGGCCTGCGCAGGGTATTAAATTTTTTTTTATTTTTTAGGCTTTGGGAGTTGCCAACAGCGGCCCGCTTTCAGTAGACGTCGACGCTGAAAAAGATGGCGAAGCAAATAATCCAAGTACAAGCCAGTCTCCTCAGCCATCAACAGATCTCGATGCTCCTAATTCATTAGCCGGTTTCTTTAAGCAAACTGAAAATTCTCCGTTGTTAGATCCTTTTAAATTCCTTAGATTTGCCGGTAAATATTTTAGCCAAAAAAAAAAAATATTCTTTTCAAATTCAAAATTTTTATTTATTTTATTTTAAAATTTTTTTCAGAGCTTCACCGAGCTGTCTTGAATCAAATCCTACGTCAGTCGACTACACATTTAGCCGATGGACCGTTTGCCATCCTTGTGAACTTCACCAGAGTCTTAGATTTCGATGTAAAAAGAAAGTATTTTAGGCAAGAGCTTGAAAAAATGGACGACGGATCTAGACGCGGCGATGAGACTGCTGTTAATGTAAATAGGAGTCACGTTTTTGAGGAATCGTTTAGAGAGTTGCATAGAAAATCTCCTGAAGAATGGAAGAATAAATTTTACGTTGTGTTTGAGAGTAAGTTTCAGCCGGGTTAATTTATTTTCGGTGTTTGCGCGGTTTTAATTTTTAATTAATTTGGTTTTTAGGCGAGGAAGGACAAGATGCAGGCGGTTTGCTTAGAGAATGGTACATGATTATATCCCGGGAGATTTTCAATCCAGATTACGCTTTGTTTACCGTTTCACCGGGCGATAGAGTCACGTACACTATTAATCCATCTTCTCATTGTAATCCTAATCATTTACTTTACTTTAAGTTCGTTGGGAGATTAATTGGTATGTGTTTTATATCCTGGCACCAGAACTTTTCGAAAATGATCCAATATTAATTTTTTTGTTTGTTTTGTTTTTAGCCAAAGCTATTTACGATTCGAAATATCTGGAGTGTTATTTCACGCGATCGTTTTATAAACATATTCTCGGGGTACCTGTTAAATATCAAGATATGGAGAGTGAAGATCCAGAATTTTACGAGGGTTTGGTGTATTTGAAGAAGCATAAAGTGTCGGAATTGGGCAATGATTTGACGTTTACAACCGATGTACAAGAATTCGGAGTGACAGAGTCGAGGGAACTAAAACCGAACGGGGCTAATACTCCTGTGACTGATGAGAATAAAATGGATTATATTCATCTTGTTTGTCAAATGAAAATGACCGGCGCTATTCGTAAACAGTAAGTTTCTAATTTTAAATTTTTTTGTTTGTAAAAAAAATAAAATGTCGGCTTACTAATGATTTTTTTTTCCTTTTTTTAGATTGGATGCATTTTTGGAAGGATTTTATGAGATTATTCCTAAGCAGCTAATATCAATATTCAATGAACAAGAATTAGAATTGTTAATATCTGGGTTACCAAATATCGATATAGATGATCTCAAGAATAATACAGAGTACAATAAGTATTCTAGGAATTCCATACAGGCAAGTTTTAAAAATAGCCAAGAGAAGCCCCGACGTTGATTTTTAATTTTAAAATCGATGGCAGCGCCACTTTTAAAAAAATTATACAAACTGAAACAAACACTGGCGTTGCCAAGTGACCATGTCACGAACTTTAATAACAGGCCGTTTCTAGTGACCATTCAACAAACTAATACTATTCATGGCGCCATACAAAACCCTTGTCATGAACTAAGATCGACAGTAACGCCATCTAATAACAATTTTTCGAACTAAAACAATCGCTTTATTTATTTTCCATTTTTAATTTTTTTTTCTCCTACAGATTGTTTGGTTCTGGAGGGCATTAAGAGAGATGGATAGTCAAGATCAAGCTAAGTTCTTACAATTCGTTACCGGGACGTCTAAAGTTCCATTACAGGGATTCGCAGCGCTAGAAGGAATGAACGGGATACAAAAATTCCAAATCCATCGTGACGATCGATCCACAGACCGATTACCTAGTGCTCACACATGGTAAATATTCAAAAAATAAATTCTTCTTGTTAATTTTCTTTTAAATCGGGCTAAAAAATTTCATTTTATATTTCAGTTTCAATCAGCTCGACCTGCCAGCCTACGAAACTTACACGAAATTAAAGAACAACCTCCTGAAAGCCATTCATGAGTGCAGTGAAGGTTTCGGCTTCGCGTAATCCTGCACATCACGCTTCTACTTGGATAAAAAGACTGATATAGAGACATTGGTTAAGCGAATATGTATTATAATTTGAACAGTTGATAATTAGTGAAGGTGTTTTATCCGAAAGATTTAAAATGCCTTTCCTTAGATTAGATATAAAAAAAAATAATTTTTAATTTATTATTAAGATTTTCCCCCTTTTTTTCGATCGTAAAAAAGAAAAAATTTAAGTTTTATTTTTATTTTTTTTATTTTACATCTGTGTGGTTGATGCTGCTTAGATGTTTTTCATGGAAAAAAAAATGGTCGCTGTGCGATTATTGTAGATTTTTAGTGTATGTTAACCTCCTCTCGTGTAATCTGCAGCCTTTTGAATCTTTTAAGCGAAACTAGTGCTCTCAAACGGCGATTTCGAAAATTAAATTCTGCACTAGCGCTCCAAAAAGATCATGGACAGTTTCAGTTTAAAAAAAATTGTTGCTGGAGTTTGTATATTTTACGAAATTCTCGTTTGAGAGCACTAGGGCCGTAGCCAGAATTTAAATCTATAGCGGGCGCCAAGATTCTTGAGAGAGAACTACAAAGAACTTTCGATTTCTCTCTTCTGGCTACGGCCCTCCAATTATTTTTTTAAATCTTCCAATTAAATCGAGAACGAAACTTCCTCTTTTTAAAATCATTTTTTTTAAATGGACTTTTTTCACTTGTTAAATATATTCTTTGGTCATTCCAAAAAAAAAAAAAAAACGGCTTTGAGAAAATGCGGAAATTTGTAAAATAGTTATAAATAAAAAATAATAAGTGTTTAAAAGTTTAAATAAATAAAAAAATAAATTGTGTATATAAGGATGCAATTTAAAGAAATAATTAAAATTTTTTGGGGGGCTCCATCAACCGACGCAGATGTATCGGGCTTAAAAAAAATTCGTTTCGCATGAATACCAAAGTTTAATAAAAAAATATTTTTGTGGATTGACGATTTTTAATTAAAAAATGAGAATTTAAAAGAGCCCCTGCAGATTAAACAAAAAAAGTTAGGCTTATTATAACTTTGGCCACAAATTATTAACGTTAAAAAAAATTTTTAAAAAAACGAAAAAAAATTTTAAAAAATTAAAATATTAGAAATAAGTAAGTATAATCTGATTTAAATGACCAATTTAATCTCCTTTGTAAATAAAAAAAACAGCAAAAAAGGGAAATTGGCTGGTCTTTAAATAGAAATATAGGGAAAAAAATTTTTCAGGGGTTAATTTGAGTTGTAGTGGTGTTTAATTATTAAGGGCGGATGATTTCTTCTTAATTTTTTTTTTTTTAAAAAAACGATTTTAAATGGGCATAATTACAACTTGAAAATCCTGAAATTATTCGACTAGATCATTTCGTAATTTAACCATTTGTTTAAAAATTGTAAAGAATAAAAGAAGAAAAGCTTGAAATAGCTCACAAAATTTTTTGGTTTGTTTATTAAATGTTCCTTTTCCTGTTAAGAGAAGATTTGTCGATTTTCCTTTACTCCTCATCCCATCGCCACACGTTTGGGTCCGAGTTCAAAGGGATGTTACCATGACCCTTTTCTGTTCATTTTGATGTCAAGAATCTTTAATGAATGTAATGAAGTCAGAGCTTTGTTTCGGAGAGAAAGGTCCCTAAAAGGATCTCTTAAGATGTAACTAAATTCTTTAATGAGAAGAGGTTGTTAATTAAGAAGGAAAATGGATTGGCATGATTTTTTTTTCCACGAAATATACGATGAAAAAAGTCGTGGGACTAAACGGCAGTAATCGGCGGACATTTTGATAGTGAAGTGAAAATTTGTGCCTCGGAATGAATTTGGTTGCTGCAATCAAGGTAAGCTTTGATTAGTCGATATTTTATGATAAATCAAAAGATGAATTAGTGATGTAACGAAATTTAATTAGAGATCAATTTCCCGCATCGATTTCATGTCATAATTATTGCTATGAATAAGGGACGTGTAAAGATAACCCTAGTTGGTCGCGCCTGTGTTTAGCAAAGCGACTGTTTGTTAACAAACCTAGAAATAGAAAACCAAACACGGAAACATGAAAGGGAATATTAGGTAAATAAGAAAATCGAAGAAGAGGTTGTCAAAACGGATAAGCTTAATTTTTTTTCTCGAATCCAAAAATTTTTTGCACGAAAAAAAAAAATCGTGGCCTTAGGTAGCAGTAATCGGCGGGCATTTTGGTAGTGATGTGAAAATTTGTGTCTCGTCATGAATTTAATTGCTGCATTTAAGGTAAGCCTTGATCAATCGTTTTTTCATAGTAAATCGAAAGATAAATTAATACTGTACCGAAATATTATGAGAGATCAATTTCCCGCAACGATTTTATGTGATAACGAATGCTGCGAAAAGTGGATGTGGAAATATAACCCCACTTGGTCGCGCCTCTGTTTAGCAAAGGGAATTGAAGTAAATAGGTGTAAAAATTGAAAAAAATATTCGTAAACGTGAATACGAACGTTAGGTCAAACAAGATATTTAAAAAAAGGGTGGCAATTCATTTTAAAAAGTAGATGAGCTTGATTTTTTTCTGAATTTGCACGGGTAAAAAATATCGTGGAGACAGAAGGCAGTATTTCGCGGACATTTTGGTAGTGAAGTGAAAATATGTGTCTCGTCATGAATTTGGTTGCTGCATTGAAGGTAGGCTTTGACTGTTAGTTTTTTCATTGTAAATCGAAAGATGAATTAGTACTGTAACGAAATTGTATGAGAGATCAATTTCCCGCAACGATTTTATGTGATAACGGATGCTGCGAAAAGTGGATGTGGAAATATAACCCCACTTTGTCGCGCCTCTGTTTAGCAAAGCGAATGAAAGTAAATAAGTCTAAAAATTGAGAACTAAGTATTTAAACGTGAGAAGGATTGTTAGCTAATTAAAACACGTTGTCATTTCGTTGAAAAAATGGATGAACTTGATTTTTTTCCTAAAATCAAAAATTTTTGCTCGGGTAAAAAAAATCGTGGAGTTAGAAGGCAGTAATCGGCAGACATTTTGGTAGTGAAGTGAAATTTAGATTCTCGTCTTGAATTTGATTGCTGCAATGAAGGTAAGGGTTGATCATTCATTTTTTCGTGATAAATCGAACAATGAATAAATACTGTAACGAAATTTTATATTAGATCAATTTCCCGAGACGATTTTAAGTCATAATTAATGCTGTGAAAAATGAACGTGTAAAGATAACCCTATATGGTCGCGCCTGTGTTTAGCAAAGCGATTGGTAATGAGTAAGATAAAAAATTCAAAACGAAATACATAAATGGGCTGAGAAGGATTGATAGAAAAATATAAACAAAAACTAAGTAAAATCGTGAATATTAAAAGGAAATAGGTGCTTTTAAATGAAAAATTTAAGCAGTATGTCAAATGGCCATGTCGTAGGCGTGATTTTTATTCGTTTTTTTTTTTTGCTATAAACCCAAATTGATGAATTTTAAGATTTTAGGCGGAGAAATAATCTGTGGCAAGGGTTCATGGGCCAATTGAAAATCAATGGCTTCTGTAATTAGTGGTACAATCCAAGATGACGTAAGTTTTTTCTTAAAATTTGGGCTGCAAAAAACTCTTTTTTTTTTTTTTTTTTTTTCCAAAAGTTTTGATTTTGGAAATTTAGAGATTACAAAAATTGGATCGGAACCGGCCATTGCTAATAGGCATCTGAATCATCAAGGAAAACAATTTTAAAGTCCTTCTAATCTTTTCTGATAAAAAAACATTACATCCTGGCACTTTGTAGCAGGTTTCATATTTTATTACATCCCGATGCATTTTACTCGTGTATTATTATTTCAATCCTAGACGTAATTAAAAAAAACCGACTAAAAACTAACAAAACTCTTACGAACATTTAAAACGATGAACCCGCCGCGTGAAGAAGAAAAAAAAAATTATAATAAAAAACAAGATAAACTCACGTTGTCAGAATAACATCATACAACGTGCTGCCATCTTCTGGATAAAATTCAAATTAACCCTAACTAAATGCAAAAACGACATATGCCCTCCGCAAGGTGTCCTACACGTTTCCCTTAAATTTTGATTAAAAATCATTCGAATCCTAATAAAATTCCCCAAAAATCGAGTCTACACCCTAAAATCTTTCAATTTTCGTCAAAACTCCTTATAGGATACTTTAAAGATCCCAGAAAAAAATAATAAAGGATCGAGAATCACATCAAACGTGTCTAGACCTGTTTTGCTCTAAATAGCCGCGCATGCGCAGATGTCAGGCAGATGGTCGTGTTCGCCAGATTCAACTTCAGTCGAGTCTCGCGCCTCGTAAGGGGACATTACGTTGGTTTTCGTTTTTCGCTTTTTAAGTTAAACATATAAAAAAAAAAAACTAAGTGAGAAAATCAGTGTATATCTTTTTTCAATCAAATTAAATATCGTCGGTTCGGATAAATCCATCAAAACACTAACAGTGTGTTCGTTATTTAAATGGCTCAACTATCAATTATTTATTAAATTAGTTTTTACCGAGAGAAAAAAAAATCCATGGGGAAATTAATTGAATCGGTTACATGTCGTTTCTCGAAATGTGTTCATTCGTAAATAAGAAATATTCGTTTTTTATGAATGACAGATAATCAACGAAAATGTATTCGTCATATTTTAGAACAAACGGCTAAGAGCTCTCGTTGTTTCGATTCGTTTTTGAAAAAAAAATAATCGGGGGAAAAAAATACAGGGATAAGATAAATTAATAGGAATCAGATACTTGTTTTTAATGTGTGTGTGCGATCGCGACGCCATCTTACGCCATCTTGGCTTGTGTGTTTTGTTTTTTTTCGTTGGAGATTTTTTAATTTTTTTAAAAAATTAAGCCGGTTTCGTTTGGATATCGTTCATTAGTGATTGTGTGTTGTGTATTTTTTATTTATCAATCGATTTTCGGTTTTCGAATCGGAAATTATATTTGATTTAATCGGGTAATTTATTTTTTTTCTGGAAAAAGTGCGGTGTTTGGTTTTTTTTTTTATTTATTATCATTCGTCTTGTGATTGTTTTTGAATTATTTTGGATATTCGAAGATATCGGGGCCGTGTCAGGCCCAGTCACTACTTCGGTGGTTTAATATTGGATATTTCAATTGTCTTAAGGTAAATTTTTTTTTATTTTTATTCAACAAATTTGTAGCTAAAAAAAAATCAAGGGTTAGGTTAGGATTTGATGAGTTTCTTGATTTGGTCTCTGGTCTCATTGTTTTCGTTGATATATTAGCTGATTTCTGAGAAACAGTAGAGAAGAGAGAGGAATGTACAAAAAAAAGATATGAGAAAAAAGAATGAATTTAAAATTAATTTGGCAGAAACGATAAAATGAAAAATGTTTGAACAAGAGCTAGAGTTTATTCAGAAGTTTTTTATCAGCGAAAACAAATAACAAGAAAAATTTTTTGGGAGAAATAGTTGTCGTGCTGTTGTTTTTTAAGTTTTCCTGCTTTAACGTTGAGTTTTGACTTTATGAATTTTTTGTGATGAGTTAATAGGAGAGGATGTCAAGAAAAAATTTTAGCTGACTGTGTTTGATAGCTGGATTTTTTGCGAAAATTGTTTTCTGGAATGGTGTTGCCATTGAAAATGGTGAACTCATTGAAATTTTTTTGTCAAAAACACAAATGCTTATTAAGGGTGAATTAGAATGCTTTAGGACTGTTTTAGTCGATATCATGAATTCTGGTGTTCAATTTTTGGGGGTTTTGATGCCACGTTGATAGTGAAGTTGCTCCTGAATATTTTTGTGGCTTGATCAGTTTAGAAATTTTGCTTATCAGAAACTGATGGTCCCTAGGAAGCTTTTAATTGTGTTTTTTGAAGCTAAGGTAGTTAGATAAAAATTTTTTGAACTTTGATATGAATTAGATTGGAAATGATTGTGGTTCGTTGCTACCAATATAATTTTAAAGGCTTGTGAACAGAAAAGAAGCACTCTCATGAGGTAAAGGAAAGTCCAATAGTTTTTGAGTGCTAACTGTACTTTAGCTCCATGTGCCATATTTTGATATAATTTTTTTCATATTCGACAAGTCTTGGGAGATTTCTTCCTCTAAAAATTTATCCAGACTGGAATTTGGACTTTTGGCTTCTTGCTTTACGTTTTATAAACATAAAGATATATCACAGTATTTTCTGGAAGAGAAAGATCTTATTTTTTCTACGAAAGAGGAGGAAAGAAAAGGGAGAAATAGAGGAAGCTTTATATTCTAGGAACAAATTTATTCCAAGAAAATTTTACCTGCAATTGGCAAAAATTTGTAAAAGCATCTTAAAAATTTTGCAATAGTTTATTTTGTTTGAGAAAAATTCTACATAAATATTTTGGCCCTAAAAGAGGCCTGGAAAAATATTTCATCGAGGAAAAGTAGGAAAAAAATTTTTTTCACTGGGGAAAGATTTTCGTTTTTTTTTCTATGTGAAATATTTCGTTGCAACTCTTCTCTGGTCTTTGCAACCCTTTAGAAACCGAAATAATTCCCCAGCCAAGCCCTGTTATTGGTCATGAAATTTAAAACTTTAATCCAAAATTTATCAAAGCAAGAGATCTAGGCCCACTAAAGCTAAATCAGGCTCACACTGAATCTGTGGAGCTGGTGTAGGCCTGATTCATTTCATTAGGGCTAAGAGTTAAACCCAAATCTGTAGCATGGGTCCTCAAAATCTTGCCACCATCTCAAATCTTACAAGACTTGAGCTCCAATGCAATTTTGTTTCTTTAGAAATAAAATTTCTGCGAATATTTCAATGAATCAACACGCAGCTTGACCTTCCACACGAAATTCAGTCGTCAGAAAAAAAACCCTTCTCCCACTCCCCGAAAAAAAAAAATCCCCGGACAACGATTAATATATAAAATGGGATTTGATTCTATTTTTGATAAATAGTCTAAAACAGCATGTAAACAATGTGAAAATTGTTTGTTATTCCTGTTTTGATAATGTGTTTTTGATTCTTGTTTGAGTTTATTTATTGTTCATTAAGAACCCTCCCCCTCCTCCTCCCTCACATTTGTGACAGTCGTGATTGAATTCCGAAGTTAACTTTAATAGCAGATTTGGCATTGACAATAAAAGCTAAAGGGGGTTTTATAAAATATAATGATACGTGCGTTTCGACGTTTTGAAAATTTATATTTGATTAGACGTTAATTCAAGGTGTCGACTAGAGAGAAATTTCTAAATTGAAAATTTCCTTTTCAATATAATAATCTCTTACGTAACGCATTCGTGTTTTAAACTGAAACAGTGTGAGTCGCTTTAAATAAAAATCCACCCGAGCAAATTGGCTTATGATGGTGTATATAGGTGCTGAATAAAGCCCCGTAAACTCTTATAAACTTCCTCTTTTCTATTTTACATGAAGACCTTTTAACGTGTAGTACCCTCGAGTAACCGCCTACGAACACAATTTCAAAAAAAAGAAAAATTTTACATAAAGATGGGAAAGAGCTGTCGGTTTATAAACTCAAGTATTCAGTTGCAGACTGAAAACCGTTTCCGGGCTCTCTTTCTTTTTCTTTTTTTTTGCCTTGAAGTTTGCTTTTCATAAAAACTTTTTTTTTTTTTTTAAATCGGACAACCCGAGATCTTTTATATTTTCTTGTACTTTCTTTTTTTTTCCTTATCTGATCTACGTGGCGAATGATCCAACTTTTGTATAATTCAACTCGAAATCCTTTCTTGTGTCTTTTTATCTCTTTGACAATAAAAATTGGAGTACGAGGATTGCCCCCGATAAAAAATAAATTCCGCCGAATCCTCGAGGTTGAATTTTCCCTTCACAACAACGAACCTAATGATGTTAAATTGTTATGATCATTTGTTAGGCCTCTGTTCGTTTTTTTTTTTGTGTGTCTTAGGCCCTTCTCCGTGTAATCACGGTCTTTCCGAATGGTTTTAATTATTTACGGTTATTATTGCGATCGGTGCACTCGAGTCTCCCGTCTCTGTTTTTTTTTTTATTTTCTCCGGGAAAAATTTATATGATGCGCCCTTATGGGTGTGGACTTATTACTTTGCATTATACTTTTTTTTTTCCTAAATTGAGGTAACCATTACCTAACAATAATAACCCTTCAATTTAAGCCACACCCTGTAATGTCGATTTGAGAGTTTTTTTTTTCTTTTTAGAAAAGATGCAGGATTTTTTAAAGCGTGAGGATATGATTTTTTTAAAGGGAGGAATTTTGTGATTAAGGCTTAAGATCAGTGCCAAAACTTTTAAGCTCTGATGAGGCTTTTTAGCTCATATCAGGTCCCTAATTGCTTTTATTGCTCGTTTTGGCTTTAATCCGGTCTTATCAGGCTCAAACCTCTTCTGGCTCTTTCGGTGGCTTTTCTGGGCTTAGCTCGAGTTTCTTATGTAGATGGGACCATGTATGATTCATTTTTGCTGAGCTAAGCTTTCATAGTCACAGCTTTAGGCCCTTTTCCGGTTTTATCAGCTCCAGCTCGGGTCTTTAATGGCTAATTAGGGCCTGAATTAGATCTTGTAATGCTTATCGGATTCAGCTGGAATTTACATAGCTCTCTCAAGTTTCGATTAGGCACCTCTTTGTTATTTTGGGCTCAGCCAAGGCCTCATGACGTTTTTTCAGACTCAGTTTGGGGTTTTCATCATTGAAGTTCTTTCGGGCTCACGGTTGGGCCAATTCCGGTCTTAAAAACTTTCTGATACTTAACTCTAGCCTCTTTTGGGGCTCTTACGACCGTGGATTGGGTCTTGAGCTCTTCTTCAGACTCAGGTTAAGCCCTTTGAGGCTCTTTATATCTAAAGCCGAGCCTTACATGGTTTTTAGGGCTCCAATTGGTGGAGTCATTTATGGCTTTTTATGCTCAACACAAATTCCATAGGTCTTTTTAAATTAAATCAAACTTCTAGTTATTATTTTGGGCTTAATTCTGGCCTCTAATAATTTTTTTAGACGTAATTACATTTCCTCTTGGCCCTTTATGTCTCACTCAGGTTTTGTATCAGCTCTTTTGGGCGTGGATAGGGCTTGATATTCCTTCTTGAGAGTCAGCTCAAGCCTCGGGCTCTTTCGGGCTTAAGTTTGTTCACTAGTGGCTTTCCTGAACTCATGAGGCTCGGACGGCTCTTTTGCGGCCTTAAACTGGTTTTGAGATTTTAAAAAAAGTCCCATCTCTCATTAGTTAGCACTTTTGTCTGTTTCCCATCCGGACACTCTCAAATGCGAAAGTCTGACGGATTATGACAAATATTCCGACCCTGAAAATCGAACTTCGGCCTGAAATATTTACGAGTGAACTTTTGACCTGGTCAATATAGAGAGATAACACAACGAGAGAGAAAAAAATCGTAATTGAAAACAACTGACAAGATGTGCTCGGGAATGTTATGTCATCTCGAATTCCGTTACCATTTAGAGAATAAATATTTTTGTTGCTTGGATTAAACGATCGACGGGAGAGACCGAGCCAGACTTTTGCGAAAATTAATTTTTTTTTTTTTTCACGGGAATAAGCGAAAACTGTTCGGGATGAAAATGCAAACGTTTAAAACTTGGGGAAAAGCTCGCCCAATTTTACCTCCCTCCCTTCCTCTTCTCATCCTTTCGAACACACCGACACATCCCAACGGCTTTGACACACCGAAAATGAAACGTTAACAGCTGGCATAATAACAAAACCCAGGCAAAGAGGGACCAAGTCTCACAATATGTCGTGTGAATGGGTATGAGTTTTCCCGTGGGGAGATTGACGAGATGAGGAGGTGTTGGGGAGACGACTCTCGACTGATTTCAAACATTTTGCCCAACCCGGTTTTGTATAATGTAACATGAGAAGGAAAGGCGAGGAAATAATAAAAAAAAAGAGGATACCTGATGTCCTTTCTCGCAAAAAAAAAAAAGGTCTACTTGAATTATTTAAATATTTCTGGAAAACCATTAGAGAGAGTGAGAGAGAGATCTCATCCGTCTCGGGGTCTTAATTCGATTAATTCACGCGCGGAATTTTTTAAAGTTTTAAATGAATGATGCCCCGCACTTACGGTATCGTGCGTGTTAATTGAAAAATAATTGAGCGTACGCATGAAATGTATAAAAGACGATTTTTCTTTTACTATGAATTTTAAATAAGAGATTTGTTCATTATGATTTTTATGAGGGATTTGTGCTTCTTAGAAATTATTAATCCGCGAAAAAAATTCCTTTGAGATACGATACGCCAATTTTTTTTAAAGGGTTCAGGGTCGGTTTAAGGGAAGCTTTGATGTTAGAGGCAGAATGAAAATGCATCGAATAGAATTTAATCCATTAAATAAGTAAAGGGTCTTCTGAGGAGAGTATAAGGATTTAAAAAAAAAAATACTTGTCAAAACCAGAGAATTTTTTGGCCAAATTTTATTTTTTCAGATTTTTTTAGTCAAACAAGTTTTTTAAGAATTACTTGCTTAGAAATTTTTTCCAAGAGGTCTTGTCAAGCAATTTTATCCAAGAGCTCTTCTTGTTGAGCAATTTTTTTTAAAGAGCTCTTGTCGAGCAATTTTTTTAAAAATTACATGTCGAGCAATTTTTTTAAAAATTACATGTCGAGCAATTTTTTTAAAAATTACATGTCGAGCAATTTTTTTAAAAATTACATGTCGAGCAATTTTTTTAAAAATTACATGTCGAGCAATTTTTTTAAAAATTACATGTCGAGCAATTTTTTTAAAAATTACATGTCGAGCAATTTTTTTAAAAATTACATGTCGAGCAATTTTTTTAAAAATTACATGTCGAGCAATTTTTTTAAAAATTACATGTCGAGCAATTTTTTTAAAAATTACATGTCGAGCAATTTTTTCCAAGTTGAGCTCTTGTCGAGCAATTTTTTCCAAGTTGAGCTCTTGTCGAGCAATTTTTTCCAAGTTGAGCTCTTGTCGAGCAATTTTTTCCAAGTTGAGCTCTTGTCGAGCATTTTTTTCCAAGTTGAGCTCTTGTCGAGCAATTTTTTCCAAGTTGAGCTCTTGTCGAGCAATTTTTTCCAAGTTGAGCTCTTGTCGAGCAATTTTTTCCAAGTTGAGCTCTTGTCGAGCAATTTTTTCCAAGTTGAGCTCTTGTCGAGCAATTTTTTCCAAGTTGAGCTCATGTCGAGCAATTTTTTCCAAGTTGTGCTCTTGTCGAGCAATTTCTTCCAAAAGCTCTTGTCGAGCAGTTTTTTCCAAGAGCTCTTGTCGAGCAATTTTTTCCAAAAGCTCTTGTCGAGCAGTTTTTTCCAAGAGCTCTTGTCGAGCAGTTTTTTCCAAGAGCTCTTGTCGAGCAGTTTTTTCCAAGAGCTCTTGTCGAGCAGTTTTTTCCAAGAGCTCTTGTCGAGCAATTTTTCCCAAAATCTCTTTCCAAGCAAATTTTTTCAAAATTTCTTACCAAGCAAATTTGAAATTCATTTAACCAAAAAAAACCAGCTTTTTATTTGATTTTAGCTTGGAAAAAACATAGGAGAATCGAAATCTGCCGAAATTAGCTACGCCTAAACTTATTTCCCCCCCGAAAAAAATTCCGAATGTTACGAGCTCATTTGTAATCAGAATCTGAAATGAGTCGGACATGGAGGACCACATTATCGAGAAGGCAGGGTGGAGACGTGTTGCAGGTCGGTCTACATCTTCGTTGATTACCACGGGCTTCGTGACCGGAATAAGGTCCCGGCAAATAAATGAATAAGGGTTTCCTATCGTCAGCTTGGGCTTTTGTGTCTTTACCGGAAAACCGAAAAAGGGTTTTTTTTTTAACAGGGTCAAACGATCTCTCAAAAACGTTTTTTTTAATATATTTTTTCATTTCGCCCACCCATTGTCTTTACAAGGTTTTTGAACCAAAATAAAAACCTGAATTGTACTCTCGAAGCATGATCATAAACAAAAAACTTTTTTTTTTATTTATAGCCTAACGTAATTAATAACGGAGCTAAAATGTTATTTCTATGACCTAATATTTTTTTTTCTCAAGCGTTTTAACTCGTTAACCTAATAAATATGGACAACCTCCCCCTTTTTTTATTTTTTAAAGGATCAAATTGGGGAAGAACATGACCCAACCTAATTTGGCGAAAGCCTTTTTATTTTTGATTATAAAGGACGAAGCAAAAAAAAAAAAAATCCGATAAAGACGACCCACTTAATCCCGAAAAAGTTTCACATTTCCAGTATTAATGCGCATGGCATGACGTAATTATCTTCATATAAATTTTATGGGCATTTTCTTTCCATCGTAAAAATGCAGTTAAAAGGATTTTTTCGTACCTGAAATTTATTTTTTTATTTTTTACAACCTCGCGCTCCCAATTCATCATTTTTCAACACGAATAAAAATTATTTATGTACTAAAATGGAACCACGAATTCAATAGTCGAATAATTAATTTAATATTAACAATACAATAAAAACAAATAATAATAAACTTTTTTTTTTTTTGCTTCTTTCTTTTTTTGCAAACACAAACTATTTCTTTTGTATTAAGAGGTACGAATCATTTTTTTCACACTTACATTTTATTAACTCTCTTTAACGGCTTCTGCCTGTCATTATTTTTGTGCCCAGTCATCACGTTATAATTAATTGAAGCTTTTTCGATTTCATATCCTTGACTGAGATTTAGGTCCGGCTCACCAAAAAAATTAGTTTGTCCCTTGGAGAATTTCTCTTCGCAATTTGCGATCCTGAAATTTTAAGATTGGATTCGATCTCTTTTATTATTTTTCCTTGTCGAACAAATTTTCTAAAAAGTCTTCGCTAATTTTTTTTTCAATCCAACTTGCCAAAAACTTGATACCAATTTTTTGAGAAATTTTGCTTTCTAGATGACCAAAAACCGTCTGTTTAATTTTAATGAAGCAATTTTTTTCCTAAACTATTAAATTTTTTCCCAACGATTACAAATAATAACAATAATAAAAAATTTTACATGATTTCATATGATAATAATTACAACTTAATTGAAAAGAAGTTAAATTACCCGCTTATATTGTGAAAAAGATATGGAGCGCAAAAATTTTAACGCTATCGTCCACGAAAAAAAGAAGATAATTAAGTAATTTTCCTGATTTTCCCGAAGGATTTAATTATCTTCGGAAATTTTATATTAATTAGGATGTGAATGATGATTTTAATCGGAATACATCCGCGATTTCAGAAAAACAACTTCACCCCCAAGGACGAATGACATTAAGATGGCATTTCTCTCTTAAATCATTTCAAACGATGCAGGATCTTAAGAAGAATAAAAGACAATCAGTGATTATTTTTATAATCACCGTTAGTCTACTCGAAGCGACCCGATTTGAATATTTTATAGCCACATGCGAGGATACTTATTTAAAAAGAACAAATATTGACATCGCAGGTACTCAACTAAATGTCAACTGCCGTTTTAAAGTATCTTGACAATTTTTTAAAGTAATTCATCTATTAGGAATTCTTTCAAGTGTAGGACTGCAAGCTCGAAGACAAACAAGGGCGAAAATTTTTTAGTGAGGATTTTTTGCAGAATTTTATTAGCGGAGAAAATTTATTCAGAATGTTTTTTGAATATTTTGCCTTGAAAAAATTGATTTTAGAAGAAAAATTGATCAAAAGATTTGTTTGATTCTGAAGATTCTGAAAAAATTTGTTCGACTACAAAAATCCTGAAAACTGAAAAAATTTGTTCGACTACAAAAATCCTGAAAACTGAAAAAATTTGTTCGACTACAAAAATCCTGAAAACTGAAAAAATTTGTTCGACTACAAAAATCCTGAAAACTGAAAAAATTTGTTCGACTACAAAAATCCTGAAAACTGAAAAAATTTGTTCGACTACAAAAATCCTGAAAACTGAAAAAATTTGTTCGACTACAAAAATCCTGAAAACTGAAAAAATTTGTTCGACTACAAAAATCCTGAAAACTGAAAAAATTTGTTCGACTACAAAAATCCTGAAAACTGAAAAAATTTGTTCGACTACAAAAATCCTGAAAACTGAAAAAATTTGTTCGACTACAAAAATCCTGAAAACTGAAAAAATTTGTTCGACTACAAAAATCCTGAAAACTGAAAAAATTTGTTCGACTACAAAAATCCTGAAAACTGAAAAAATTTGTTCGACTACAAAAATCCTGAAAACTGAAAACATTTGTTCGACTACAAAAATCCTGAAAACTGAAAACATTTGTTCGATTACAAAAATCCTGAAGATTAAAAAAATTTGTTCGACCACAAAAATCCTAAAAACTGATAAATTTGTTCGACTACAAAAATCCTGAAAATTGAAAAAATTTGTTCGACTACAAAAATCCTGAAGATTGAAAAAATTTGTTCGACCACAAAAATCCTAAAAACTGAAAAAATTTGTTCGACTACAAAAATCCTGAAAAAACTTGTTCAAGTATGAAAATTCTGAAAAAACTTGTTCAACTGGAAGTATTCAAAATATTTCTAGAAACTTTTTTAAACATTTTAAAATTTTCTTTTCCTAGAGCTTTTTAACCTCCTAGGTAATCATTATTTGCCTAGCTCGTCCGCCAACTGAGCTTGAGCCGTTTAAGACTTTCCCCTGAATTTTCAAGCTAGTATCAATCCGAAAATCTAATCCGACATGCCATAAAACGTTTAAAAAAAATCTACAGGGGAAAAAACAACTTTTTATTTCTTCTCTGTTGTTCTCCCCTTACCATAAAAAACCCCTAAAATTGAGAAACGATTACCGTTAGGTAACATTAAAGCTAATGTTCCCCCCGGTAGAAAATCTCAAACCATTAATTCCAAAGACATATCTTAAGGGATAAAACTTGTGAATTGAAAAAAAAAAAAGGAGGAGGAAAGAAAGAAACAAACACAAAAAAAGATAAGGTTCATCGGAAAACATTTTATAAGAGTGGTCATTTACAGAGAAGGGAATTCATGAGACAGGAAAAATCAGCAACGGAAGGAAACCGGGAGCGAGGGGTGAAGTTGGCGCCAATTCAAAGGGTCTTCCAGCTTTAACAAAACTTTTTGTAACTGCATGTTCTATATGTGTTTCGAACAAACTGTTGGCACTCACGCTACAAAGGGAGAGAAGAAAAAAAAAACTCACGAAAAATAATGATCATGCAACTATTCATTAACGCCGAACGTACAAAATGCATTGGGTCAACTCTTGACTTTTTTTTTTATTTTTAGTTTTTTTTATTATAATTATTTTTATTACCCCGACGAATAGGCTTTTTTCGCGTGAGGTCGTTTTAATTTTATCCAAACACGGAATGAAATGTTAAAAAAATACAAAAAAAACATGAATTAATCGTGTTTACGATGATTTTTCTAATCCATATCACCGAGTAAAAGATAAAAAGTATGGCGGATTTTTTTTTTTTTAGATGAGAAGTAATTAACTCATGAGAAATCGCGCGCGGGGAGGGAAGGGAAGAGAAGGCCTCGAATTACAGTAATAATGAGTTTTACCAATACCGTCCAGCCAACAAAAAGCCCACGCTTTAAAAAAATACATATATACATTCCTAAAAAAAAACCAATTTAACACGAAGTAACACAGAAACGCGAAATTATTGCTTGGTGTAACTTATAAGTACCTACGGCCTGAAGGATTTTTTCTGACGTTTCCTCTCCTCCCAGAACCAGAATTTTTTTCTTTTACATGGTCTTCATTTCCACGGTCGGAAAGGAGTGTTAGGTTAATATGCGAAGACTTATTTGAATTGGGTGGCCAAATACGATTCGCTTCTGGATATGATTTTTAAATTCTGGTTTTTATGGTTAATTTTAGTTGTTTATTGATCAATTTCTGGGCCCACAATGCAAAGATCAAACTTGGTTTCTTTTCACATTTTAAAAACTTTAAGGGCTTACAAGGAAGAAATGAAAACTTTTTAGGAACTAAGTCTCTCTAAAAAAAAATTATCGCCCAAAATAGCAAAAAGTCGGATAGAAAAAAGTTTTTTTTTTTGAATAATCAATAATCAAACTCAATCCTTTCGAAAATTTTAGGGACTTCAGGGTCTTATGAAGAGAAAAATAAGGACTTTTCAAAAATTCATTAAATTCAAAAAATTTTCAGGCCAAATTTCTTTTTTAAAATTTTTACAGTCAAACAAAATTCTGGATTTTTAGGTTCAAACAAGTTTTTTCAAAATGTTTGGAATCAAACAAGTTTTCCAGAATTTCAAATGAATTTCAAAATTTTTAAACTTGAACAAATTTTTTCAGAATTTTTTCTTGTCGACCAAATCTTTTGATACGTTTTACTTGTCGAACAAGTTTTTATCAGAAATTTTACAGTCGAACAAGTTTTTATCAGAAATTTTACAGTCGAACAAGTTTTTATCAGAAATTTTACAGTCGAACAAGTTTTTATCAGAAATTTTACAGTCGAACAAGTTTTTATCACAAATTTTACAGTCGAACAAGTTTTTATCAGAAATTTTACAGTCGAACAAGTTTCTTTAGAGTTTCTGTAGTCGAACAAATGATTTCAGAAATTCAATAGTCAATCAAGTTTTTTCAAAATTTTTACATTTGAACAAATTTTACAGTATTTTCATAGTTGTACAAGTTTTTCCTAGAAATTTTACAGTCAAGCAAATTTTTCAGAATTTTAATGGTCGAATTATGAATGGTTTTCAGAATTTTTAAACTTGAAATACTTTCATCATTTTCTTGTTGAACAAATTTCTTAGTAAATTTCTTATTTTATTGAAACCATTTTTTCAAAATAAAATATTTTTTACAAAAACTGAAAAAACTAAAGTTTTAAAAAACTTTTCAATAGATCACATCTGGTTACTTAAAAAGCTTTGGATATTCCTTGGCAAGAAAATATTCCGCAAAAAATTTCTCTGAATTATTTAAGATAATGATGTATTGAGTATAAGCAGCAGTGACGTCACAATACTGTCCTTTTTGGCCAAAAAGGCGGAAGCATAATTGGGACTATTTCTGGCATTTTCTGCGAATTTCTCAAATGAAAACGAAAGGAGCGAACAGAAAAACAAAAAAACCAAGAAGGTCTAATGGAAGCTTATTGAAGGACAGACACCAAAAAGTTCCACCTGAGAAAGGTTTCCAAAGGAAAATTCGTTTATCTAAAACATAAGCCGGCCCTGTTACGGGAAACCATATGAAAAATTTAAAAAAAAAAAACCCCCTTTACCCCAAGTAATGGATCGTATCTTGTTTTAACCAATTCATCCAACCCCTATATTTTCTTAGCCCGGGACTAATTAATTTCGGACCCCACTCATCATCTTCTCGTAATTATATAAATATAAAACGAGGGGGTTTTAAGAGGCGAAAATGCAACGAACGAACGGTGTTCCCGCCTTCCCGTATATACACACATCCCCATCCCTTCCTCCCATCCTTTTAAAAACGGTGTGGAGAACAACGTTATTCGCACACCTGGGACTTCCATACAATCTTGATTTCCCCCATGATGTACGATCCAGTTAACTTTTGATACCTGCGAATCGGAAAAAAAAAATATAACGAATTACACACGAAAAAGAGGAAAAAAAAATAAGATTTAATTCATTGATAAAAAGAAAAGAAGGGAAAAAGAAATATATTTTCTGATTTATTCGCTTATTTTATTTATTTATGTGTATAAGGGTTGCATCAATGGAAATTCAAGGATGCGTATCTGACGGATTTAATATCACTCGTCATTCTTTATTTTTCATCCTCCCAATGTTTAATGTGACGTTAACAACTGTCTATGTCTCATAATATTCGTGAAATAATCGCCCTGGCCTAAAAACAAGATTTTTTTAAACTTTTAAAAGAGAATTTTTACGGAAAAGGTTTTTGCTCTAGATTAGCCACCCTTTAAAGGTCATTTGACTTTTACCCGATTTCCCCGGTTCCCTCCCCCGTTAAATCGATTTCCTTTTCCCGACAGACATTGAGTAATTGAAAATTATAAAGTTTATAATTTAGTATAAAATTAATATCGTCTTGATCAGAAATTATAATCCAGGCGCTAATTAAAAGTTGCTGATTAGAAAACTCAAAGAGGTGTTTTCTAAGGGAAACTAACCTTTATCGATTAAGATGTATAACGGTGGATCTCTATAATAAAATCCCTTTTTTATATTTTTTTTTTCTCATCCTTTATAAGACAATAATAAAAATAACGGCCGTTAAATTTCAAGTCATAACCTTGAGCCAATAAAATCCTTTTTTATAATCGATTTTATACTTCCGTAATTGGTTTATGAGTTTTTTGAAAACGCGGCGTTTTTGAAATTTCAACTGGGAAAATTTTCTTCGGTCTAAAATTACACATCTTTTCCCGCGCATGAAAAAAAAAGAATTCACGAGAAAAACTATTGGGAAAAAAAACCTGGCAACATATGCACATCTTGAAATTAATGCTAAAATTCTCTCCCGTTGCGGTTTTGTGCAATTCAGCAATTTCGAAGTTCAAATATTCCGCACTTAACCCTCTGCGGTCTCGATACAGATGAATTATTACCTTCAAAAAAAACTATAAAAGAATTCATTTATATATCATAGGACAAAATTTCCCGATAAGGAAACTTCTCCGGGAAATTTAAAAGGAAACGTAAAATTTCCCTAAATAATTCTAAAAACCTTTCACGCATGGCCGAATTCGGGGGGGGAGGGGTGGGAGTCGGCGGTTTTTGAATACCCGGAATCGCGGAAAAAGAAAAGCTAAAGAAAATGAAAAGATTTGTTTCTATTCCTCTTTTCCCTAACAAAATCACGGGGTAAGGTCTTTATTTAGTTAAGTTAACAATGAATTGTATTTAACGGCATTTTGAAAAAGGGCTATACTATTCGCAAGACAGAAAACCCCCTTCGGAAATGTTTATTCTTTAAATAAATGCCTTTGAAGGTTGTCAAAACTACCGAACTCTCTTTTATTCGATTCTCCCCTTTTATCTTTTCCCTTTATTCTCCTTTTGAGGAATTCTCCGTATTTCGAAGTATAATTTCCACCCGTTTTTCGGGATTTCGCGGTTGTTTCCGCGTATATGCGAAGATTAAAAGATTCATACGTCGATTAGGGTTAAGCCACATTAAATAAAAGGATTTCGGTGAGTGATTTAGTCTCTTTGGTGAATTTGTTTGCTTGGTTTTTTAGGGGTAAAAGGGAAGAGATTGAGAGTGATCAGCTCCATCTCCAGGTTTCTTAAAACTACGAAATTAAATTTTTCCC
Organism: Liposcelis brunnea; assembly: GCA_023512825.1. Classification (NCBI taxonomy): domain Eukaryota; kingdom Metazoa; phylum Arthropoda; class Insecta; order Psocodea; family Liposcelididae; genus Liposcelis; species Liposcelis brunnea. The sequence continues at coordinate 4,274,460 of CM042068.1, forward strand.
GCCAGCGGGGAAGTTTGTAAAAAAAAAATCACATACGCCCTTACTGCACACTTCTTTTTTTCGAAAAAAAAAAATTGTCAAAAAAACATATAATGACTAGGAAAAAAAAATTAATAAAAGTTAATTGCAGGAAACGCTGAAAACGTTCTTTTTTCTTTAATTACACCTACAAAAGTGATTCCTTTGTTACACATATACCAAAAGAAACGACGCCGGTACCTAGAAGAGAAATACCTGTGGAATGTAAGAGAATGTATATTGGTGTTGGGTGTTTTGAAGTTGAGCCTAGATTCCTCGTCGTTTCTATTATAGATCTACGTCCCCATTTAGCTCCTCTTTTTTTTTTTTTCTTCTTCATCATCATCATCTTCCTCTAGAGTCTTTTAATAACTTTCTGGTTGTCAGCCTGTTTAGTCCTCTCGAAAAAAAAATATAAGATCCATGATTTAGTTATTAATCATGCTAAGCACGAATATGATCATGAGGCTTAATATCTACGGTAGCCTGTAATTCGGTATTGCTATGCGCTTGGAGAGTAAAATGTCCGTGATAAGTATAGGATTCTTTGTGACCTTTTATAGGTCGATTAATTTCTTTGTTTTTTTTTTTTTTTTTTTTGGATGAGCGGGAGGTGTGGCGAGTTTTAGGGACTGGTGAAGGTATTTGGAAGTGACTGAAGGTTTTGAAATTTTTAGCGTAGTAAATAGGAAAGTATTTAATTTATAGGAAAGGTCGTTTAGAGAGCGGGGGAGTTCGAGGTAATTATCTCGGGGCTAATAAGTTCGAAATGTGAGGGAAAAAATTAAGAGTGGTCCACGATTAAAAACTGAACCACTCATGAAATTTGTTCAGAATAATTTTTTTGGCTAAGAAAATTTATTCAGAATTTTTTAGCTGCTAATTTTTTTTGTTTTTCATAACTTCTTTGTGCTTACTTAGTTTTATCAGATTTTTTGTGGAATATTTTCCCTTGAAAAAATTGATTTGCCACGAAAAAATATCAAAAATTTGTTTGATTATAAAAATTCTGAAGAGACTTGTTCAGCTGGAACGATTCTGAAAAATTTTGTTCGACTATAAAAGTTCTGAAAAAAACTTGTTCAACTATGAAAATTCTGACAAAACTTGTTTGACTATAAAAGATTTGAAAAAACTCGTTCGATTATGAAAATTTTGAAAAAATCTGTTTTACTATGAAAATTCTGAAAAATCTTGTTCGATTCTAAAAATTAGCTGTTAAACTTGTGCGACTATAAAAGATTTTTCTAAAACTTGTTCGACTATAAAAGATTTTTCTAAAACTTGTTCGACTATAAAAGATTTTTCTAAAACTTGTTCGACTATAAAAGATTTTTCTAAAACTTGTTCGACTATAAAAGATTTTTCTAAAACTTGTTCGACTATAAAAGATTTTTCTAAAACTTGTTCGACTATAAAAGATTTTTCTAAAACTTGTTCGACTATAAAAGATTTTTCTAAAACTTGTTCGACTATAAAAGATTTTTCTAAAACTTGTTCAACTACTGTAAGTTTTTGAAAAACTTGTTCGACTATAAAATTTTTAGAAAAACTTGTTAAAATTTAAAAATTCTAAAAAAACTTACTTGAAGTCAGAAAATATAGCAAATATACTCGCACACGAGTACGAGTTGCGAACGGTTTGACGCGATTTCAATCGGTCTGCAGTTTTTTTTATTTTTTACATGGGATAATGTTCGAATTTTTTAATAAATTTCATATTGGGATGTGTGGGATAATGCCAACTATTCATCTGTGTAACTCGCACTTCGCTAATTAATACGGATAAAAAATTATACTAAAAAACCTATCTGCATAAACATGTCATAACGTTGGAAAAAATAACTGTGCGAAAATGTGAAATGCGCTTTATCTTTAGAAAACCTAGTGACTAGTTACTTTTACATCATCAAAGAGTTCTTTTAACTTTAGTTTGCTCTCAATGAGCTCGTGCATTTCTGTCATACAAGATGCTCTCGTTTAGTAATTTCTTTCCCTCGTCTCAAATAAGCCCAGGTCACCGGCACCTGGGAAAGTCAATTTCAGTAAAAAATACAAAAACGAGCAAGGAGTTGGGGAAAAAAAGAAATTCTTTTGATAGTGATTTCATCCTTTCCAATGATTCGGATAATGCTCTTGATCTCTCCCAAAGTTTTTCTGGTCTCACACAAATTGCAACAGCGATCCAGACTGGTCTGCAGCCGAGTGATTCTGACATCGCTCCATTGAAAAAGAAAATCCTGGAACTCCAGGATACCATTTCTATCTTGATGGAAGAAAAGAATCGCCTCCAAAATCAACTTATTCAGCAGCAGAACGCAATGGGTCACGAAACGAAATGCGTTACAGACTTGAAATCGGCACTGACACAGGAAAAAGCTCGCAATCGTAAGCTGGAGGAGGAATTATATATTGTGGCGAATAACGGATGGATCACGGATGAGATTATCAACCATTGCATTAGTCACATTGTTGTGGATAGCGAAAATGTATGCGTCTTAAATTCAAACATTTCTTTCATGTTGCAAATGGTTTCACCTGATAATCAAAACGACAGGTTTGACTTCAATGACTTAGATTTAAATTTAAAACCTTTATTGTCGGGGAAGCAATTTATCATATGTTTTGTAAACAATTGTTCAATGGAGTCTTACAAAAAGTCTGAGGATGATTTTATTAATAAACAGTTATCTTCTCCGATAAAAAATAGTAAGACTATTGGCTCGCACTGGTCTTTATTAGTGTTCGATACGCTTGTACGGAAATGCTTTCATTTTGATTCTCTGAGTAATTTTAATTATAATTCGGCATCACTGTCAATAAGAAATCTTGAACGTTACCTCAATTTAAAATTTACTGCTGTTGATTTTAAAACTCCACAACAAATAAACTCCTTTGATTGTGGTATTGAAGCGATCTGCAATTTTATTCAAATCGTTGATCACTTAGCGAAATTTAGCACGTTAGACAATTTGAATTTAATAGAAAATAATACTTTGTATGCTCGTAAATATGTTTTGGAATTTTTAGTTAAATCTAGATTGGCAAAGGATAAAGTCTTAGTTGAATTTGAAAAATATTTTCACTTGCATAATAACAATAATCTTGCTACTTGTGATATTTTAAATCGAAAAAAGATTTTAAGTAAAGGTGATAGCGAAATTGTGAAAGTTCCTGAAAAAAATGGAAAGAAAAGTGTAAAAAGTGTTAACAATCCAGACATTCTCGGTAAAAAAGTTAGTCCTTGGAAAAACGCAAAATGTTTAATTATTGGTGATTCAATAGTAAGACATAGTTGGAAATTTTTCAAAGGCAAAGATACTTATGTAAAATGTGTACCAGGTTTAAATAACAAAAAATTTATTAAAATGTTAAATGGTCTAGATGTAAATCCTAATATAGAAAACATGGTTATTCACGTGGGCTCGAACGATTTAAAGTATTTCAAAAACCCAGACTATCATATAGGAAATTATTGGCATGCGTTCGACTTATTAAAATGTAAATTCCCAAATGCTAGAGTTGTGATATCTGGTATTCTAAAGCGTCGCGATATTAGTTACAATTACATCCGTGCAGTCAACAATAATTTAGAATGGATGTCCAAATGTTTTAATTTTTATTTTAAGAATCCAAATTTTGTAGTGTCATATTATCATTTATCTAAGGATGGACTGCATCTTGATTGGTATGGCAAAAGGGTTTTTGGCCATTTTTTATGGCAATGTTGTCATTAAACATCATTTTTAATCATAACAATATACATGACAACGTTGCTATCTTTAGTGGTAATTCTAGTTGTAATTCTTCCAGTAATAATTCGAACAAGCGTCTTTTTCTCAATGAGCCCATCAAAGGGGTAAAAAATGTCAAGAACAAATTCTCTATCCTCTCGCAAAACATCAGAAATATAAAATGCAAAGTAGATGAAGTAGAAATCCTTCTTTCAGATATAAATCCGGAGTTGGCTTGCTTTTCGGAATTAGGCATGGCAGATCATGAATTATGTCAACTCAAACTCAAGAATTATAGTCTCTTAACGTCATTCTCAAGAACTGATTGCAAAAAGCATCACTTTGGGGGAGTGGGAATTTTGTCCAAAAATCCGTCTACTCTTAAATATTCTGTTATAAACATAGCATCCTACTGCAAAGATAAAATACTTGAGGCTTCAGCGATTTCTTTTGTTGCTCAGGACAGATCAATAATCATCCTTAATATATACAGATCCCCGAATAACAACAATTTCCACTTAGATGAGTTCTTTAACCGGCTCGATGAACTGTTATCTTTCTTGCTATCCAATGATAAATTATTAATTTTGTGTGGTGATCTAAACATTGATCTACTGGTTCAAGATTGCAAATACAAACGCTTAATCATTTTAATGGACTGTTATGGCCTTGAACCTTTCGTTAACTGTCCTACCCGAGTGTCAAGCACTTCTGCCACCTGCATTGACCATGTCTTTTCTACCATATCTATTAATGAACTTAGTGTAACCGTAGTAGACACCGCGATCTCTGATCATTTTGGCACTCTTATCACTTTTCATGATATTACTATTCCTCAAGCAGACAAGGTTCATGAACCCTTCGGACGTATCTTTTCAAAAAAAGCTAACGAGTCTTTTCAAACTCTCATGCAATCCTATGATTGGAAAGCTTTATACAACAGCAATCAAGCCTTAGATAACAAATTTACCCAATTCTACATTACGATCAAAGATTTTTTTAATAAATCGTTCCCTTACCAAAAATTAAAAAGTAAGAAAGATTCTAATCGTGAGCCATGGTACTCCGATACTTTGAGAAACTTGAAACGCGAATTAATGAACCTTTATAAAGATAGCATAGCATTTTCTTCTGACCCTTTGAAAAAAAAACTGAGAAATATATACACCCATAAGAATAGAGAATACAAAAAATTGAAAAGAAAGGCTAAACGGGACTATTATTCCACTATTTTGGAAAATTCGAACAATAAAGCTAAAGGAGCATGGAATATAGTAAACAGTTTTAGAAACAATAAAAAACAGGATGCTGAGGCTATACCTGAAATTGTAGCAGATGGATTATCCTATACTGATCCAGATAGTATTTGCAATCTCTTTAATGAATTCTTTAACAATGTCTCCTCCTCTAATATTCATGCTTCAGCTATAACCATTTTGCAAGCTCTCCCTCAACTACCTATCAATTTTTCCCTTGAGGAGTGTTCTTCTGAAGAAATTTTAAGTGCTCTGAGAGACTTAAAAAACAAAACTGCTTCTGGGGAAGATGAATTGAATGTCAAATTTATCACTAACTTTTCTCAATTGTTCGTTGACCCTTTAGTCTATTTTTACAATAATTTTTTTAAGGAATCAATCTTTCCTTCTTCTTTAAAACTTTCTAAGATCAAACCACTTTTTAAGAACAAAGGCGATTCAAAAAATCTATCCAATTACAGGCCGATTGCCTTAATTTCCGTCTTCTCGAAAATACTTGAAAAACTCTTATGCAAACGCATTTCTACCTATCTTGAAGAACACAAGATTTTCGCCAGCTACCAGTTCGGCTATAGAAAAAAGATTTCTACTTCTGACGCTATTATTCACACTTTGCAAAAAATCACTTCTGCTTTGGATAATGATAAGGACAATAACACTATTGGACTCTTTTTAGATTTAACCAAAGCTTTCGACAAAGTTGATTTTAGTATTCTTCTTCTAATTTTGCAAAAGATCGGTTTTGATGTTTCGGTCATTAATTTCATAAGCTCGTATTTAACAAATCGCAAACACTATGTTTTCTTGAAAGAGGGGAATAGAGAATTTCGTTCTAGTTGTCTTTCTCCTACTTGCTCTGTTCCTCAGGGTTCAGTAATAGGGCCTCTGTTATTTATCTTATATATCAATTTTATACCATCTATCTCTTGTTTTGAAAATGTTTGCCTATTCGTAGATGATACTACTTTAATCTTTAAGAGCGAGGAGGACAAAGACACGGAGCCACTAATTTATGAAAATTTTAACGCATATGTTCAGATCTTGTCAAACTTTAATCTCTCTGTAAATCGTGACAAGACTAAGTTTATTCATTTCAAAAAAAGATCTCCACAAGACAATTCCAACATTTCAATATTTTTGGATGATCAAGAAATAGAGCAAGTTGAATCTATTAAATTTCTCGGAGTTCATATCGATGAGCGCTTGAATTGGAATTCTCATGTCGAGTTACTTCAGTCTAAGCTTTCATCAACTATTTACCTCTTAAGACGTCTTTCTTCGATATTGAATCCACCTACTAGACTTGTTGCTTACCATTCCTTGTTTCACTCTCATTTATCTTATTGTCTAATCATATGGGGTAGCACTTCAAAGACTAATCTTTTAGAAATTTTCATCCTTCAGAAACGAGCTCTTCGCACAATATTTTTCTTAAAAGGTCGTGATACTTGCAAACAGCATTTTCAAACTTATAAGATTTTAACTTTGTTCGCCCAGTATGTTTTGCTGTTGTTACTTTATATTCATGCTCATAAGTCTGAGATCTGCACTGTAGGGCGGAGTCATTCGTATCATACACGGTTCGGTCATCTATTGAAATCTGACAACTCGTCTAAAGCAACATTTATTCTATCTAATGATGTTAAACACTGTGGCATATCTTATTACAACCTTTTACCGAAAAATATTGTTGAACTTGATTTTAAAACTTTTAAAAAGACTCTAAAAGCTACCCTCATAGATCTTGCCCCTTATGATATCGAAGAAATTGTCTCCCACTTCAAAACATTATAGTCATGTCACGATTTGTGAACTTAGCTGGAAATTAATCTTGTGAACTTAGCTGGAAATTAATCTTGTAATTTTGTAACGTAATTAATTTTTAGGGTAATTTTGTAACGTGTCATATAACACAAATAGTGTTCAATTGGCATTAATAAAATAAAATAAAATAAAAAATAAAATAAATAATGAAATTTTCCCATTAATTGTTTGAATAAGTCCCTGAAAAATCTTTATGTCTCTCCTCAAAAGACCCCAAAATCCTGAAAATTCGGAAAAGCCATCGAGTTCGATCACAACTGTAAATTTTCAACTAGTCACGATTTTTTTCTAATCCTCACAGAACAAGACATAAAAACAATTTCTCATCGCAACTTTAAACATAACGAAATTAAGAACAGATGGACAGAAATAAAAACGGATATGGTTCAATTAACTACATAATCAAATTGATACGGAGGAAATAGTCTCATTTCTTCTCTTTAATTTGCATTACATGGCCGTAAGTCATGATGAATTCAAAAGGGGGAATCTTAAATACTAATCCCAACTAAAATGCCAAGCACAATTCAAGATTATTCTCAATTTAAAATAAGTTAGGGTAGCAATAAGGCTTTAAAAATCCTCCATATCGATCTCTCTCTCTCTCTCTCTCCGCATATTTCTTTACAACCAGAAAATCGCTTATTCTGCAGCATTATTTTCTCATTTACAACTGCAATATTTGATTTCGAAATTCTTCCCATACATCCCATAAAAGCTAAACATCAAATTATTATTTTTTTTCCTTTTATTATTATTTTTTTTTTTTAAATCTACATCCATGCAGAATTTCATCTTCATAGCTCGACTGGTAATCGTTTCATGACTTCTCAGACCTTGGCAAATCGATATCTCGGTCAGTAATCGATTGATCGGAAAGTTCGATAGAAGGTAAAGGTCGTAAATTAAAAGATCGTAAAATAAAATAAAAAAAAAAAAAACTGAGCCCACTCACACTCTTTTATTTTCGACGATTTATGAACAATGCCAATTCACTTCCCCGTATCGATTTTTTTTTATTTTAAAAAGTCGATCCAGTTATTCTACATCCGATCGATAAATCGATTAGGAGAAATATTCTTCCACGGTTTGGAATCCGCATACCTGACCACGTCCAATAAAAAAAAAATGATTTTTTATCATTTCCCCCTATCGACCGTGGTATTACTTTTTTTTTTTATATAAAAGGGGAACTGCAATCGTTTAAATATAAATCACCATGCATAAGGTCAGATATCATGAAGAAATACGAAAAAGTATAATGCGCAACACACCTACAATGTAAATTATGTGTGACCATCGATTAGGTCTTTTTCCATGTTAAAATATTTCACAATAATGAGAGCGAGATCAGCCAGGATTTTTTTTTTTTTTTCATTTCTCTCCCCCGAACTCTATTGTCATTATTTTTTTTTTGCGAAAGGTCGTACTTCAAATAAACAATCGAGTTTCTATTTAAAAAACACGATGGTAAACTCCGTTTTTATTGGATTGCTTCACATACGTTAAATTACGGGTATTTATTAGAAGGGAGGTGGTCATGAAAAATAATATCATTACTTCGGCCATGAATTTTTTTTTTTTTTAGAATGGACGTTTACGTATCAGGATCGTTGAAAGTTGAATTGTTTTATATGCATTCAACCCTTTATGTGGCAATAAAGTATCCGACGCGTTTTGGCATGTTTAATCAAATGAGCTAATGGTTATAAAATGATCTTTTTGTTGTTGTAAAAGAATAGAATAGATCGGGTTAAAGTTCATGGATTGATTATGCAGTAAATTTGTGTGGTGGTATTTATGAAATTTTTAAGGCCTAAAGCTTTGTGTTGATTTTCTAGCTCTAATATTGTTTTTTTTTTTATTTTTTCAGGTAAGGCAGAAGTTGAAGATTGTGAGGGATGTTGTAACATTAAAAGTTAAAAAGAAAATTGCAAAAATTTTGAACAAGTATGTAAAGATTTAGATTTAGACAAGTATGATTATCAAAAGATTTGTTCAACAAACAAAAACGATCATAAGATTTGTTCGACAAGACAAGATTATCAAAAGATTTGTTCTGCAAGACAAGATTATCAAAAGGTTTGTTCGACAAGACAAGATTATCAAAAGGTTTGTTCGACAAGACAAGCAGATTATCAAAAGGTTTGTTCGACAAGACAAGATTATCAAAAGGTTTGTTCGACAAGACAAGATTATCAAAAGGTTTGTTCAACAAGAAAATCATCAAAAGTTTTGTTCGACAAGACAAGATTATCAAAAGGTTTGTTCGACAAGACAAGATTATCAAAAGGTTTGTTCGACAAGACAAGATTATCAAAAGGTTTGTTCGACAAGACAAGATTATCAAAAGGTTTGTTCAACAAGAAAATCATCAAAAGTTTTGTTCGACAAGACAAGATTATCAAAAGGTTTGTTCGACAAGACAAGATTATCAAAAGGTTTGTTCGACAAGACAAGATTATCAAAAGGTTTGTTCGACAAGACAAGATTATTAAAAGGTTTGTTCGACAAGACAAGATTATTAAAAGATTTGCTCGACAAGACAAGATTATCAAAAGATTTGTTCGACAAGACAAGATTATCAAAAGATTTGTTCGACAAGACAAGATTATTAAAAGATTTGTTCGACAAGACAAGATTATCAAAAGATTTGTTCGACAAGACAAGATTATCAAAAGGTCAAAAGACAAGACAAAATTATCAAAAATCCTAAATATTTATTTACCTGAGGAGACTTTAATCTATCAAAAATTTAAGCAAAAATTGAATTTAATTTCCACTTATTTATTAGGGACTGCCACAGCCCTAATCGACTCTAGGAAGCTCTACTGACTTTTCTATGAGCCTCCGTAAATTTTTAGCCAACTTAAAGCCCTCTGAGCTAACCTAACACTTTAACCCTGGTTTCTTCTTCTCTTTCTTGTAATTTTCTAAATCTAGGACCTAGGCACCAATATTTCTTCTGAGCTTCCCATCCACTGGCCAAAACTCGCGCTCAAGCCCACAGAACTCTTCGTTTTTTATCAAAGCCCTTTAATATCTCTTCTGATGATACGCTCCTGACACTTTCATTTACAAAAAAACCGGGTTGAGGTTAAGCATGCGAAATGATCCACAAAACAAGTCCCTTACATGAAACATGATATTAGAAACAAGTCAATATTACCCTTGCTCAATATATTGAATTACCGATTTGTGAACATTTCGACCGAAATTACAAGACCTTTTAAGTTAGAGGATCGTTTAACCCCCTCCTTGTATTTTACTTCGTCAAATTATACGCTAGAATGATTATACTCCCGACTTTGGCGGCATCCCTCCCTCCTTAAATGTCAAAAAAAAAAAAGATTATGAGGAAATTCAATATCGAAAAAAAAGGACCAGAAGCCTGATCCCGTGAAGAAAAAAAAAGTGCACAGGCGCGAAACCTTCCAACCCTCGAGGGAAAACTAACCATAAAAAACAGAGAAAAGTATCAATCTTGAGCTGTTTTTTTCGGGCTGGGGAGGAAGAAAACGGAAATGACTGACGAAGCCCCTTTTTCCCTTTTTTACTACATGGCTGCCTTTCTTGTGCTTATTATAAGGGAAGACGTTGGAACCTCTCGCTCTCGCCCCAACTAGGGGTGAAAAAGCAACGAAGGTGAAGGGTCAATCGATGAGCAGTAGCAAAACACGAAACTTGCTATGCGCTTTGATTTTGAGATAACCTTTTTTTTTTTTATTATTATTATTAGCGCGTAGATAAAATTTAACGGAGACAAAAAAAAAAAAAAAAAAGGGAAGTTATATTGACAAGGGTAAATCGTTTATTGCCACATTAGAATAAATAGATAAATCATTAGTGAGGATTTAAGAATGTTTAAGAGACACTTGAGAAGGAATAAAGTGGTGAATTTAAGGGACACCAGTCAATAGTTTTAAAAATGCCCGCTAGATGTAGGTGTGATAGAGGTCTGCAAAAATGGGGCCCGGAGCCAAATAATGTGGCCTGGCCCTGAAGTATCAAAAATGCTATTGTCATGGCTGACTATTTGAAGTTCGATTACGAATTTTTTAAAAAATACACAGTCAGACAGTGACGGTAATTCGGGCCCGGGCCCGGCCCGGAGTTAAAGCCAAAAAATTGGGCCCGATTCCAGCTGGGCCCTAGTCCGCCGGGCCGCCTCCCATGCAGGAGTCAGGTGTGTAACTGTTAGTTGCAGGCTATGGCCACTGAAGTCGTTGGTGGCGCTGTTCGTTCTGGCAGCTACAGCCATTTTGGAGCCATCGGGCCCAGCCCAAACTCTGGCTAAGTTTTAGGCCGGATGAGACAACAGTTTTGAAGTCTTATTTTATGAATTTCATGAGATCCTGTTAAATTTTCAGATGGAAAAAAAAAATAATAACTGGGAAGTGATGATGGTTAAAATGGCGACCGCATTTAATACCCTGACGCAATCTTATATAATTACATAACGATTATTATATCTCTTTCATTCCATCAAACCATTTGCCAAGTTGCCTAATTGATTAAAATCGATATGATGACTGTCTTCTTTATAAATCTCTTAAGTGAACCCGGTAACGCCAGATATAAAAAAAAAAAGAAAGAGAAAGAAAGGGAAAAAAAAATTCTAGACACATGCCGGGTAGTGTGTCAGTTCACTCATCTTTTTTTTTTTTTTTACTTTGACAGCTGTGAATCTTGGATTTCAACTTTTTCCTTTCTTTTTTTTTTGTTGTTGGTACATGCGTCGGGTTCGTCCGGTTATAACGATCGCTATCCACCCTTTTTTTTTTTTTTTTTTTAGCGATATCAGCTCTCTCTCCTGTTCAACGGGTTCCGGATCTATAATGGTCCCGCAGTTTGTTTAGCAAGCGGGCAGAGTTAAATATTGGAACAATGTGTACAAACATACGTGTGAGATTGCGATCGGATTTATATATATTTGATGGTATCAAGTTTCTAAATCCTTAATCATATTAACAAATCTGGAAGATGGAAAATGGGGTCGCACGTATTAGAAATATTAGGAGGATTGAGATTGAGTGAGATCGGGTAGATGGGGTTAGGATTTTTTCCTGGCAGAGATCAAATTCAAAAATGTAATGGTCTGAGCTTAACAGGGTTTGGCCGGGTTTGTCTCCGGTAGACGTCTGCACGGGCCGGGGCCCGAACTTTCTTGGGCATTTTCAATAATTTTAAGAAATAAATTATAAAAATGGAAGGAACTTTTTGAAAGCTGAAAATTTTCTCCAAATTCAAGAATGTTTGAACTTCAAACGATAAAAAAAATATAATATTTTTAAAAAAATGAAAAAAGGAAGTTGTCTAAAAAAAGGGCCGGGCCCGGGCCTTAGTTTTTGTGGACCGGGCTGGGCTCGGGCTTATAAATTAACTGGCCGGACTCTATAGGGTCCTTCGCCCTCTAGGCTACCTCTAGGCTCCGGAAATATTAAATCAAACTTGCTCGATGCTGGCTTGATTTTTGGGCCAATCGTTGCCTAAGGCTTCAAATTTTAAAAAATTTTAAGCGGCCAAGCTAATTTTTGTGGAGAGATTTTTTTTTAATCACAAATTGTTACACGCTGTATGTGTTTATAAGCTCAAAGCTCCGTCCTTAATCGCAGATCCATTTTATTCATCAACAAAGTCAACTCTTATTTAAAATGTTGCATTCACTATTATCAACTTAACGCGTACTTCCTTTGTGGATTGTCCATTCCTTCTAAGCGCACGCTTTTATTTAAAGCGGTCCATTTTATAAAACGAAAATTCATCTGAAGGAATATCTCAGAGCTAGATTACAGTTTCCTTGCAAAAAATTTATTTTTGGCCAAAAATTATTCCTCGAAAACGATTCAGCCGATTTTGCCTGAATGCTGCCTAAAGGAGGCTGAAACATATGCAGTTTGAAAGAGCTTGGGGCCGAGTGCCCGGCTGCTTCGGGGGAAAAATTTAGCCGCAGGAAACCTGCTTGAAGAAAAAAACCAAACCAAACCAAATCATATGAAAATGCAGCAAGTTCGACTTTAGTGGGAAAAAAAAGCTGTTAAACCCGAAAATTTTTTGAATATTACAATATCCCACATTAATAATGAAATATACCCGCGCGTGGTGACGCATGAGCTGCCGTTTCATTTTAGAAACGTTTCGCCCCCGCCATGAAATCTGTGACCCGTTCCTTTTCAAAAATTTATAAAGGCTTTACTTGGAAATTTAAGAGTTAAAATTTAATCGAAAATGTTGATGGACTGAGCACCTTGCTTCATCTACGCCGATGAATTTTTTATCCGAAATCGTCAAAGGGGAGGAGGGGCCCAAGGAGGAAGAAGAAGTCAAAAAATACTGGAAGGAGGGAGGGGGGGAGGCCTGGCCTTTGCAGGAAAAGCCCCTTTTTGTTGTTAAAGTAAACTTCCGCCGGACACACATGCTCGATATAAGTCGTAAAGTTTTCAAAAAGGGGGAAAATAGAAAAACTGGGTCTTGTGTCCAGTCGTTTAATAGTCATGGATTTTTTTTCCCTTCTTTTCCCTGTATCACCCGATTGACACTGGTAACCCAAATTGATCGATTTTAAACGGAAGCACGTGTGGTGTGTGTGAGTGTGTTGGGTAACGATAACGTTTGAGTCATTAATTGACTTAATGGGTGAAATCACGATAGCTCTGAAGAAAAATTTTTAAGGGGTCGCCAGTGAAAATTAACCAAAAAAAAAAAAAAAGGGGGGATGACGAGATTTTTTCCTTTTGCGGTTTTCCACAAGCGAATAAAAATGTACAGTTACCCGGGTTTTCAAGGTTCATAAAAAGAAACGACTCAACCATAACCACAAAACATGAATCAGAGCAGAAGGATAAAAAAGTTAAGTTGAATGGCCCAGGTGAATCGGTGTAAACGGTTTTTTTTTTTTTTTCATCATCTGGCAACCCTGAGTGGAAATAAAGGAAGGGGGATGTTGAAAAAGTGCCCGCTGAAAAACTGCTGATGAACTCTTGAATCATCTCTCTCTTGAAGAAAAATGGTAAATCCTTGATTTAAAGAGAAGTGATGAGTCAAGTTAAGAGCACTCTATGTACTTTTGTGTTAGGGGACAGGGGCTTTACAAGCTTTATGATCGTAATCGTAAATTTCTTAAACTTTCTCCGACAGTGCTTACAAACTCTTTTTATCATTTTTTTTTTTCACTTTGTAGCTGTCGGTTGAAATTTCATGCTGAGATTTTTGTTTTTAAAAGCAAAAGCAGAAAGGTATTTTTGGGGGAAATCGGGTTTAAGAGTTTGATGGGAAAACTCAATAAAAAATAGTGAATAAAATTTTATACGTCTTTATTACATTTGTAATAATTTTTATAAGTTTAAATTGACAGAAAAAAATTGAAATTAGGGAATAGCAATACTCACTTTCTCGCTCTGTTGGGGCGTAGCTTCGTCCGATTAAGGCATCATTGGGGACTTCATTAGAAACAAAATAAGGGCTGGGGGAGTTGGCCTGAAATCAGAAAATGGACCGAAAATATAAAGTCTAATATAAAAATATAAAAAATATAAAGAAAGACTGGTTTTTCCAGATTTTTCGGAGAGAGCGAATTTTAACGAAAAATTGCCAAATAGAAAAGTAGTTCCTTATAGGGTCAGGTATCTTCACATAAAAAAATTAGAAAAATCCTTAGAGCCAGTTTTGAGAAAAACTTTGAAAACTCATTATTTGGCCTTATGTGGCCCAGCCAAAGCGAGAACTTGACATGGTGACCTCCAAATCACAAAATGGACCGAAAATTTGAAATCCACGACCATTTTTCAGTCGAAGTCGAGTACCATGTCGGCGCTGTCTGTAAAACTTTAAAATTTTCGGTTTTTCCGAAAATGTCAAAGGAAAATTTGGGTCAGGGATCTACACAAAAAATTTGGGAAAAAATCGTTAGAGCCGTTTTTGAGAAAATTCCCGAAAACTCTAAACTTGGCCTTATTTGGCCGTGCCAAAGCCGCAAATTCGGCCAGAAGGTCTTGATTGTGAAATAATAGTTTTATCCCTGCCTAAGAAAGGCAGTAGCCAATTTTCGTTGCGCTGGTTCGTTCGTTTCCGAAGACACAGTTGAAAAACGAAAGTGCACGAACGGACGGACGGACGTCAGCCCAAAAACCATTTTTACGGTTATTTCTCGCCATTGCACGTCAAAATACGCAGTTTGGCCAAATCTCATTTTTGAGGCGACAGCAATACTTCCTCACTCTAGGAAGCTCGAATGTAAAACTAGGGGAATAGCAGTCCTGGAAGGACTACTCACTTTCTCGCTCAGTCGGGGTATAGCTTCATTCGATTAAGGCATCATTGGGGACTTGGGAAGTCGGGGGTTGGCTTGAAATCAGGAAATAGACCGAAAATTTAAAATCCCTAACTATTGATTAGTCGAAATTGAGTCTCATATCACTGCTATTTGTAAAACTTCAAAATTTTCGGTTTTTCAGGATTTTTCGGAAAGGTGAAATTTCATTTTTGACACGACCGCAATACTTCCTCACTCTATGGAGCTCGAAAGTAAAAATACAATTATATCAGTTTAGGAAAATCTACAGCATGCTTGTTAAAATCATCTTCGAATTAATTATTTAATTTTTTTGTTATTTAAATAATTGGTAGATGAATTTCACAAGTGCGACCGTCCGGTCTAGCAGACCGGTCAACTTCACTAGTCTCTTTAAACTTCCTTATGACTTTAGAACATCACTCTGAAAAATTCTTTTGATTTCTTACCAATATTTTTTGACGTGATTTTTGACAATCAAAATTAAGACATCAAAAAACCTCGCAGACATATACCAATAACTCAAACAAATATCGCTCGCCTAAAAACCCCAGAAACACGCAACTTTTTTTTAAAAAAAAAATGTGGGAGAACACGAAAGTCGTCAACAACAAAAAAAATAAAAACCTGTTGTCATCAAATATACAGCGGAAAATTCAATAAATCCCGACTTTTATAGCAAAAAAAAAAAAAAAGGTTTCCGATTATCTTTTTACAACCGATCCCTCCCCTTTTTTAAAAACGTTTCGTCAAAAGATTCGCATTAACAAAAGCAGCGAGGTTGAATTAAAAAAGTGCAGGAAACAAAAGTTCGAATTTAGTTCTAGAAATTCCGAGAAAAGAATCGCTTTACAACAATCTTTCTCTGAACGGGGTAATCCGATTTATGGAAACCGTTTTTCGTCAAGGAGAAGTCTAACTAAGGGTTATTAAAATTACTTAACTCCTTTTCCTTCCTTTTAAATGCTAGCAAAAAGGAAGTGACCTTCTTGAAGTGTATAATTTCTCCAGTGACGTCATTCCGTTTTGCTGCAGTTTGTTCTGCATCATTTCTCGTCGAATTAACGATAATTATCCTTTGTACGGTGTACAAGAGGATCTCTTCCCGCCCTCCCCTTCCTGGAATTCAATTTTCCAAGAAAAGGTCGAAGAGGTTTCAAGTGCTCTAGAAAATTTCTCCTTTTGCTTATTCCGACTGACCGAAGACTCAAGAACAAATTTCACTCTGTCGCTGAATTAAGCAACGTTACGTGTGATAATTTCCTTCATGTGTTAGCAGGCAATTTTTCAAGCGGTTGATTTATATCTAAATTAAAACGAAGCTACAGAGAGAGAGAGGGGGTTTTATAGCGAAAAACGCGATTCGTCTATAACACTTCATCAGGTTGCTTACCCGGGTAAGAAAAAGATGGAAGGGGGGGGCGACGACGACTCATCTTGATTAATAATTAAATTGGATTTTTCGTGTTACGAAATTTCATGGTCGGGAGTTATTCTAACGAGTTATAAAAGCGTTTTAGAAATTTACAACGAGCCCGGTGTTATAGATATTTTCGTGTTAGTTTTATGTTTATAATCTTTTCCTTTTCCTCTGCTCATGATCCTCTTAAGCCTTGTAACGAAATTACGTAGAACAAAAAGGTTAACTCTAAAGAGTGTGTTGAAGCTGTTATAGGCCTTTGTGGTTCTTTAGTCTTTTCACATCCTTTAAACTTTATTTTCTTAGAAGTGGAGAGTTTTTAATGAGACCCACTTTATAAATGTGGAAAAGTTAATCGTTTATGCCGCGCGCGTTATTTTTCGGAGTTTCCAACGGAGAAGTCTCGTTATTTATATAACGCACGCTTTTTTTTGGGGAACAAGATGTCTCAGTACTTTAGAAAACTGGGGCTTTATATTTTAAAAAATCGGGATCGGCAAAAAAAAATCACAGAAACACATTCTATTCTTCAAGCTCTGCACACAAAAATTTATTTCGTTTATTCATTCGATTTCTTTAACTTCCGCAAAACGGAACCTATAAAACATATCCCCTTGAAAATAACACATGGAATATCTTTATCTTCTTTTATGAAAATATTCCAAAAAGACTATTTTATTCGGTCGTAAAAGGGAACACGATGCTGGATCTCCGAATCAGGTACAAGCCCAACATGTGCCATTTTAATATTGAATAAAAAAGTCATTCAAGAACCAGATAGCTGAGCCATTTACAATGGATATTTCATGTCTTAAATTTTATTGTCATCGGCAATTGATATCCCAGGCAGCAACTTATGTCTTGTTTAGGGTTGTCGACTTCATCCGAAACCTGCTATTAACATGTTCCTCATTGTTTTACACGGATTTTTTTTTCTTCTTTTTTATTTTCGCCAACTTGGGATTTTAAAATCCGGCTTGATTACCATTTTTTTCACGATGAATGAATTTAGAAAGAAACAACTATCGGGATCAGAATAGATTTTTAGGATCACATTATTAACGAGTTTTGGAAAAAATTGCTCGACAACAAGTTTTGGAAAAAATTGCTCGACAACAAGTTTTGGAAAAAATTGCTCGACAACAAGTTTTGGAAAAAATTGCTCGACAACAAGTTTTGGAAAAAATTGCTCGACAACAAGTTTTGGAAAAAATTGCTCGACAACAAGTTTTGGAAAAAATTGCTCGACAACAAGTTTTGGAAAAAATTGCTCGACAACAAGTTTTGGAAAAAATTGCTCGACAACAAGTTTTGGAAAAAATCGCTCGACAACAAGTTTTGGAAAAAATCGCTCGACAACAAGTTTTGGAAAAAATTGCTCGACAACAAGTTTTGGAAAAAATTGCTCGACAACAAGTTTTGGAAAAAATTGCTCGACAACAAGTTTTGGAAAAAATTGCTCGACAACAAGTTTTGCAAAAAATTGCTCGACAAGTCATTTTAAATAAAATTGCTCGACAAGTCATTTTAAATAAAATTGCTCGACAAGTCATTTTAAATAAAATTGCTCGACAAGTCATTTTAAATAAAATTGCTCGACAAGTCATTTTAAATAAAATTGCTCGACAAGTCATTTTAAATAAAATTGCTCGACAAGTCATTTTGAAAAAAATTGCTCGACAAGTCATTTTGGAAAAAATTGCTCGACAGCCAATTTTGGAAAAAATTGCTCGACAAGTCATTTTGGAAAAATTGCTCGACAAGTCATTTTGGAAAAAATTGCTCGACAACCAATTTTTTAAAACTTTCTTTAACAAGAACAGATTTTGGAAAGTTTGTTTGACAATGCAAAATCTGAAAATATTCGCTCCAAAAACAGAGATTCTGATAAAACTTTTGCTTCGCATAATTTTTTTTTAAATTCCTAAATCAAAAAATTTTTAACTGTAAAAACTCAACAATATCAGACAAGGCTGGCAAGAACTTGAACATCGAAGCACTTCAAAAAAATTCATCATTACCTTCTTCTTCCTCGTCTCATAACAAATGACTCGTATCGTTAATCAAAAAAAGAACCTCCATTTATTAATATCGTTGAATATATTTAACATATCAAATTAATTTATTCGATTAAAACGATAAAGAAATATTAATGAATTAATTTCATCAAAAAAAAAAAAAACCTAATTAACCAATTCGATTAATTGATCAATTAGAATAATAAAGAGATTTCGTTAATCGAGCAATCGGATTAAAACAATTAATCCATTGGTGTCAAACGTAATTCATTCCCAAAAAAAAAGTAGGAAAAATGAAAAGGAACGATCCCTTTGTTCACAGGGTAAACCCCCCCACATTATATCCTCTGTCGATCAATTAGGATCCATTTCATACTAAACTGGATCACTGAATACGTTAAATAATAATATTTAGTATGTTCTGTGACTAAAGCCTTTAGGTTCTTGCACTGTAATAACTCTAAACCGTTAACGGATAAAACGGTCTAAACCGTATAAAAATGTTAATGCCCGGTAACTCGTTTTCATGATCGGCTCCAGCTAATGGCGTCGGCCTTCAATTTATGGTAGGCTATCTTCCATAGTTCGCTTTGTAACTCAGGCGAATCTCACTTTTATTTTTTTTATATATTTAATTTTTTACATAAAATCAAATTATCTCTCATTGATCGTGTAAGCGAAACATTGATTTTCCCCCCTTTCCAAATTCCCTCGGGGGCTTTTTTTTTTTTTTTTCAAAGCCCGAAAGCCTAATTTTGAGAAACAATATAAAAATGCAGCCGCCGCTCAGTAATTTGTCAGATCGGTTGTCGAAAGGTGGTATTTTAGTAAAGGCAATGTCATTCGGTTTTTTTTTTATTTTATAAATTGCTATCGCCCCGATGTCTTCATCTTTTAAAAAATGGGATTTGATTATACGTGAATGGCTCGCATATACGTCTTTTGGATTTTTTTAAAAGAGCGTCGAAGACGATCAGCCCGCTCCTCTTTTCCCCTGGGGGGGTTTTTATCCAAAGAGACGGAAATGATTAGGTATTTGTTATATTTAAAAAAATGGTGGTTGTAGTACGGAGGATTTATCTGCAGATTACTCTAGAAATCTGCATTAAGTTAGGAGTGTGAGTCTTGGCCAAGCCTGGCTTGGCACTAAGTTTTGGTGATTTTGGTGGCTCATAAACGTTTTTTCTGAAAACTTGTGTAAAAAATTTCTTAAAAGAATTTGTTAAAAAGAAAATGATTATAAATGGTTTTTTGAGCAAAGTAATTTAAAATTTTTTGGTAGAGCAAATCTTAGGATCATTTTTGCTTGTCGAACAAATCTTTTCATAATTTTTGCTTGTCGAACAAATCTTTTCATAATTTTTGCTTGTCGAACAAATCTTTTCATAATTTTTGCTTGTCGAACAAATCTTTTCATAATTTTTGCTTGTCGAACAAATCTTTTCATAATTTTTGCTTGTCGAACAAATCTTTTCATAATTTTTGCTTGTCGAACAAATCTTTTCATAATTTTTGCTTGTCGAACAAATCTTTTCATAATTTTTGCTTGTCGAACAAATCTTTCCATAATTTTTGCTTGTCGAACAAATCTTTTCATAATTTTTGCTTGTCAAACAAATCTTTTCATAATTTTTTCATGTCGAACAAATCTTTCCAGAACGAGGCTTGTAAGCCAAACTTTGTCAGAATTTTTCTAGCCAAACAATGCCAATTAATTAATCTTAAAATCCTTTTAATCCTGCACAGTTTCTAAATTAAGCCTAACTCCAACATTCCTCATTTTCTTAAACTTTTCCTATCTGCACTTCTAAATTAAATCAGTGTAATACACTCAACTAAACCAATCCCCTTTCATTCTCCTAATTAATCAGCTAATGAAATTAGTTAATCGGAATTTTTAACGAAATTAATTTTTTTAATCATTTCCAACAAGTAAAAACTTACTTTCCTCAAGTTTTTATACTTCTTAAAACTTTCCAGAATTTTTCCTCCCCTAACCTTGATCATTTTTTCTAACAATTATTTTTTTTCTTTTCTTTACAGGTGAGTTATCACGTCAAATTATCCTCCAATCAATTTGTTCACCTTCGTAAGTACCAAAAAAAAATTTAATAAGGGATAAAACCCATATAACAAAACCCCGGAAAAAAAAAGAATTTAATAATAATTTTTGGCTCGAATGATAATTTTCAACCAGATGCGTTCTCTCTCCTCTTTTTTTTTTTGTTTGTCTTAAAATTTTTTTACATGCTCCACTTATCCCTATGAACCCTAAGGGAGAGATAACGCGATCGACGTTCTTTTTTTTGTGTGTTCCTGAAAAATTTTCCGGAACGTTGAAATCCTAATTTTAGGGTCAACTTAGAAGATGCAATTTTTTTTTGTGGTAAATGGCGTTTTGAGGTTTCGATGAAAAGGGAGAGATACGATTTGTTTGATAAGGCTCATCGGATACTAGCCCCTTCTCGTTTTTAGGGACGCGGGTCAGTGTCACGCTAAAACTCGTAACCGCAAAACCGGAAACCGCAAAGCTAAACCTTAGCTAAAGTCGTGAATTTTCAATAGGCCCTTGCCACGCCTATGTTTACCCTATTTAAAGAAAAGGGTTAGTCCATGAGCCAGACGAAATTTATGGTTTTTTTGGGGGGAATAGACGCCCTTTTGCATATTGGTTCTATAGGTGCTAGACATGAAAAAAAACCATGAGTGCCATCTTGAAATGGTAGCTAAACAAAATGGCGGCCATTTAAAGATGGCGTCGGGCCGGTTTCGGTTTTTCCAAGTTTTCTCGGAAATGGCTTAAGCTTTTTCGACAAACTTTTTTTTAAATGAAAGCTGTGATTATAAGCTTTTTATTAGGTCCTTAAAAATATTTGGCAAAATCGAGCCGTTTGGCCGCAAAAAATTAAAATGTAAAAAAGTGACTTGCCATAAAATCAGTTTAGGGCTGATTTCTCCGAAAATATGCAATTTATCGTTAATCAAGTGGTATAAAAAAAATGCGGGATTTTATTAGCTATCGAACGACCCACTTGCCGAACTTGTCCGACGCACGCACGCCTAGCCGTGGAGGCTTTTCTCGCGCGGCGCGGGACTTTTTGGCAGGCACGGCTAGGATTTGTGCATTATGAATAACCGTATATAAGTGTGATATGTCGTTGGAAATGGTATTAATTTTTTTTTTATTATTTATAAGCTATTTAGAGCTTAGTTGAAAAAAAAATTCCGGTGATTAATTATCAAATCCTTGGTCCAATATTATTTTGTTGTCTGAAAAAAAAATTCCATATTTAGCTTATAGGCAGAAAACCGCGATAAGAAAACATAATTTCAGACCAGCGATTTAAGAGTTTCATTGATTGAAATAATTAAAATTCATTAATCATGATTAATTTAGCTATTTTTGAAGGTAGCTTTTTATATTTTTATCAATATTTTTAAGTTTTCAATTTATTCATAGAGGAAAAACTAGAAAACGCGACTACAGAGTACTTGAGCACCTCCCTTTTTGGCCCAAGCACACAATGGAACACTTTGATTGTGCATATTTTTTTGATATTGATTAAATTTGATATAGCGGCAAAGCAACAATTTGAAAACTGCTATCTTCAAGCTTCTTTTCTAGCAAGTTCCTTAACTTCCCAGCCCATGCCCATATAAAAGCACAGGAAAAACTTGACAACTGACGATGGATTTCTCGTATTGAGACTAAATATGTTTGCATAACATAGGTTTTGACGTCAACACACGCTTTTCGGCTAATCAGCTCGGTGATTCCAGTAGAGTTTGGAATCATTGATTATGATTATCGGTGAGCCCTACCCTTTAAAGGAGATGAAGTACTGGCTGATGCTGAACAAGATGAAATCCCTTATTCTTATAATCGACGAAGTGCAAAAAATATGTTCTTATCCATATCTTCGCATTTCTGCACAAGAACCAGGATTGTGGGTGAAGCTCTCTCTGCGAATCTTCTTTAATACCCAACCCACCTATAAATCGGAATTGCGTAAGATTATTAGTTCCTGACTGGTAACTGGTGAGGCATGTTTTGTCTTGCTCAAGGAATGGCGTCCTTGCCCTGCGGTGAGCTCCCTTCTCAGGGTTATGAGTTAGTGGAGTTAGTGGAGTTAGTGGCAGCAGCTTCGCTAATACTGACCTAGGGCTGAAGATGGTAGTAACCGGCAAGGCCTAGGCTGAGATACCGGGAGGCAGAGTTGGATCAATAGTATGGCTCCCGTACTGCGATGTGGAAGATTATGGAAAGTCACCACATTATTTGATATTCCTAGTAAAATCATCAATGGTTGGCCATGATGATCGCCAATCTCCGACGAAGAGCGGGTATTTAAAGAAGAAGATTAGTTCCTGACATTTTCGAAAGACCCGTTTAGGGATTACCTAGACTTTGGATCAAAACTTTAAAACATAAGGTATTATGCTGCTTGGTTGATGCTCTTCGCGAAACCCGGCTTTCGGCCTTTTCGGCCTCTCTCAGATTGCAACCAATCTTCATGGACTATAGTTCTTTTGTTTGCTTAATTCAAAAAAAAAACTTTTGCGATCGCTGTCGGCCAAAACCTTTAGCAACTCTGCATAATCTTATGCGGGCCCAGCTGCCTTATCAGATGTAGTCATGTATAATTTTATCACCTCCTTCAAAATATCAGGTCCCGTATCCACTTCCCTGATCATCCACTCCTTTATCCCTTTTTCCTCCCATTCACTCCTCCTGGTATATGGTTCTTCGCTTATATCTGCCTATGAAGCGTATAGTGTACGTCCATTTAATCGCTTTCCTTACATTTTGGTCCCTTCTATAAGATCAGAAACCTTATCCAAAATCCAGGTCTTATGTTTCCCCCATCCTTCAGATGTTTCTCGCTTATTGATTTGAGCACCTTTTTTTACTTCAACTCAATGCGTGTTAACAACGTCTTACTGTCCTCCCTCAAGATACTAAATTAACACCGGAACCAAATTCTGCTGGACATTCTCACACACTTCTGTGCGTTAAAGTTTGGCAACGTCTACCTTGGGCTTCAGAATCATTTTATGATACACTTCGTGTGTACTTAAGCTTAAGATACAAATATATCCATCCTTCCTGGATGGAAGGCAATGAGTGCTCGGAACCTCACGGAACAGCAGTAGGGAAACCGAGATAAGTGGAAATTAATCACCGGAATTTTTTTTTCAACTAAGCTCTAAATAGCTTATAAATAATAAAAAAAAAATTAATACCATTTCCAACGACATATCACACTTATATACGGTTATTCATAATGCACAAATCCTAGCCGTGCCTGCCAAAAAGTCCCGCGCCGCGCGAGAAAAGCCTCCACGGCTAGGCGTGCGTGCGTCGGACAAGTTCGGCAAGTGGGTCGTTCGATAGCTAATAAAATCCCGCATTTTTTTTATACCACTTGATTAACGATAAATTGCATATTTTCGGAGAAATCAGCCCTAAACTGATTTTATGGCAAGTCACTTTTTTACATTTTAATTTTTTGCGGCCAAACGGCTCGATTTTGCCAAATATTTTTAAGGACCTAATAAAAAGCTTATAATCACAGCTTTCATTTAAAAAAAAGTTTGTCGAAAAAGCTTAAGCCATTTCCGAGAAAACTTGGAAAAACCGAAACCGGCCCGACGCCATCTTTAAATGGCCGCCATTTTGTTTAGCTACCATTTCAAGATGGCACTCATGGTTTTTTTTCATCTCTAGCACCTATAGAAACAATATGCAAAAGGGCGTTTATTCCCCCCAAAAAATCCAAAAACGTCAAAAATCGGAGGCTAGCTCATGGACTAGGTAAACGAAAGGGAAACGAAGGTTTGAAGTTTTCTTTTGAATAATGACGAATTACCTCCGTTGAATCATTAATTGCGTTGACTTATGCGGATTCCTAAACCGAAAATTCAACGGTTGTTTGAGTTAGAGATTTGAATAATTGGCGGGGTAAGGCAAAGGGCGTGAGGAGGTTTATGCATGCGGATTGTTTTTCGTTGCTAAGATTTTTTTGAAGATAGTTGAAATCAAAAGTTAGATTATTTGAAATTTTAAAAGAAAATATCGAACTTGGTCTTGATGGTTTTTTTTAGGGGGGGATATTTTGCCTTTGAAATTTTCTCGACAAGAATGAGTTTGGAAAAAATTTGCTGGACAAGAATAAGTTTGGAAAAAATTTGCTCGACAAGAATGAGTTTGGAAAAAATTTGCTCGACAAGAATGAGTTTGGAAAAAATTTGCTCGACAAGAATGAGTTTGGAAAAAATTTGCTTGACAAGAATAAGTTTGGAAAAAATTTGCTCGACAAGAATGAGTTTGGAAAAAATTTGCTCGACAAGAATGAGTTTGGAAAAAATTTGCTCGACAAGAATGAGTTTGGAAAAAATTTGCTCGACAAGAATGAGTTTGGAAAAAATTTGCTCGACAAGAATGAGCTTGGGAAAAAATTTGCTCGACAAGAATGAGCTTGGGAAAAAATTTGCTCGACAAGAATGAGTTTGGAAAAAATTTGCTCGACAAGAATTAGTGTGAAAAAAAATTTGCTCGAAAAGAATGAGTTTGGGAAAAATTTGCTCGACAGGAAATTTGAAAAAAAAAAGCTGGGCGGGAAAAAGCTTGTTGGAACTTGTTAGTGACACGAGTTAGGCCGATTTTGTTCATTTTAAAGACAAAAACAATCTAATAAAAAAACCACAACAAAGTTTTTTTTTAAAAGCCATTTCCAGTGATTAAATACTCAGATACTAAACTTCAATGACGTTTTACAGAACTTTTCATATTAACTATAATAAAATTTTAATGAATGCATAAAGCATAATTCTTTCCAGAGACCAAAATAAGATTTAAAAAAATTATTTTTTCAAACGCGATCGTGCTTGATGTATAAAAATCATCACCAATTAGCAGAATACTCGCGAACTAATTCTTGTCACCGATTGTCTCCAGATGCCCACCGTTGAGTGGAAAAACCCGTTTTAACTCTTTTAAATTGTTATCATTTTTCAAAGCTTAATGTCAAAGAACTAACCGATGCCTTAAAAACAATTTATATAAATTGTCCCTCATTAGAAAACAATATTTCGCCAAGGCATCCAGTTTTAAATTTTATAATCCCGATTAGGACAAACAAAAAACGATTTTAATGAGACCTAAATCGCCTTAACATAAACTTAAAACCCAATCGAATGCATTTATCTTTTATCAATAGGACGATGATTACTAATTTAATTCGTTTGTTTTTTAAAATTTTTTTTTATAATGGGGAAAGAGAGAGGAAAAACACCCGAGTGAAATCACAAAAACCGAAAGTATCATTTTCTTTTTTTTTTTCTTGAAAACCACTTAAAATTCTTTCATAAAACGATCATCAGCAAGGATGGTTGAAGCACGAAAAGTCGCCGGCGAGGTCAGTTTCAAACGAGAAGAAAGGGAGCGAGAGGGGCATGAAAAATAAACTCCCGTTTCTGGACAATAGTCCAGTGTACGGAAGTTGACGATTTCAATTATTTTCTATATCACGAATCGATATGCCTTTAAGTTGATGGAGATAATAGAAGGTAATCAATACACAGCTTATTGAGTCAAGTCACGGAATTCAAATAAGAAAGGCAACAATGCAAAATGGAGTAGTGTTAATTTCATGACAGGCATACAATTGCTGAGCCAACCAACAAATGGGTTTCGCATTATTATAATTTGCAAGGGGGTGAAAAAAAAAGCTTTTTTGGGGGACGGGGGGAGGATTGCAGCACCTTGTAAATAAAATTATCGGATTGATGGCGTTCGGTCATTTAATATTTCACACGCACACACGCGCTTTTTACAAATTACGAAGTTGCTTCTGAAAGTTTGGGTTGGTCGATGGTTGCTCTGGTAGGTTTAGTTATGATTTGCAGAAAGCTTGGGTCGATCTGGAGAGCCTGAAAGAAGAGAGTTGCTAATTGATTGGCGGCGACCAAAAGTAAGTTAAGCGCACAGCAGCAGAAGACGTATGACGTCACCACCACAGAGTCACAGAGCAGCAGAAGACGTATGACGTCACCACCACAGAGTCACAGAGCAGCAGAAGACGTATGACGTCACCACCACAGAGTCACAGAGCAGCAGAAGACGTATGACGTCACCACCACAGAGTCACAGAGCAGCAGAAGACGTATGACGTCACCACCACAGAGTCACAGAGCAGCAGAAGACGTATGACGTCACCACCACAGAGTCACAGAGCAGCAGAAGACGTATGACGTCACCACCACAGAGTCACAGAGCAGCAGAAGACGTATGACGTCACCACCACAGAGTCACAGAGCGGCAGAAGACGTATGACGTCACCACCACAGAGTCACAGAGCGGCAGAAGACGTATGACGTCACCACCACAGAGTCACAGAGCGGCAGAAGACGTATGACGTCACCACCACAGAGTCACAGAGCAGCAGAAGACGTATGACGCCACCACCACAGAGTCACAGAGCAGCAGAAGACGTATGACGTCACCACCACAGAGTCACAGAGCGACAGAAGACGTATGACGTCACCACCACAGAGTCACAGAGCGACAGAAGACGTATGACGTCACCACCAGTCAACGGCAGTCAGTTGAAGACGATTTTGGTCACAGCCAATGAGGAGCCAGGATTTTGATACACAGAGTTGGTGACTCTTCTTTCAGGCTCTCTAGTTCGACATCCAATGGCGTAACCAACGAGCCCGGAGGCACCAGTCTTTAGGGGTCCACCAACTAAAAAACGCGGCCAAAAGAATTGGATGATTTTTGCAGACAAGGTAGGCCCAAAAAATCAGCTCTGAGGGCGGGCCCACCAAACCTTAGTTACGCCACTGTTGGCAACTATCTTAGGCCACGTTCGAAGAGCAATTTTCAAAATTCAAACTTGATTTTCTTAATATCCACGTGCTACTCATCTTCGTCATTCGATATTGTTTATTCATTTTCTACTGCTACTTTGAGATTTTTTTCAAGATTTGCCCGATGTGGCTTCCTTCGCGTCTGTTTCAAATTCTCCACGCCCGCTGAAAAAATTCCTGACCCATTTTCCGTTCTCATGCCATCACCCTTTCATAAAACCAAAAAAAAAAAAAGATGTTGCGGAATGCGTTGAACTAAATAATTTAATATGTGAAAATATTATATTTAATTATGACAACCCTATGGGCAGGTGAAGTAATTATGACGCGAGTTAGGCATGATGTATATGAACCCACAGCTTTGTAATACGACTAATAGCATATTTCATTTAAATTCAACTCGAATCCGGTTATTAGCCAGGCTAGGCGAGTCTGCCTAACTCTGGAATGAAACTAGTTTTAAGTCGTACCTTTTATTGTTGTCGAATCGAGTCCACTTCTTATTTTTTAATTCGGGCTCTTTGCCTTGTTCTAACGCATCTAATTTTTTTTTCTTTTCTAAGAGCGAAACGTGCAACAACCTCCCCCTCTACCATCCGAACATACCGCATTTATTCGACCACATGTTCCATATGAAAAGAACCAAACGACCCAACCCTTCCTGTTCTTAAGCTTGGCACCATCGGTGCTATCTACAAAAATCTCTGAACCGTGACTTAGTGACCTTATCCTGATCCCGGTCCTTAAATTTTTTCTTTTTTCAAAGTGCCGCTTTTTGATTTTTTGATCGGACATTCGGCATGAGAACCGGAAGCATGGGAAATGTATAAAAGCGTTTCGTAATGGATGATTTCATGAATGGATCTCATAAATCAAAAGAAATCCTCCCTCTTATGCTCTGAATATGACGCATCGTATGTAACTATTAAGGGAGATATGGGGGATTATATTGTACAGGTAGGGTGCACTTCACCTTTTTATTTTTTTTTTTCCTAAGAGATAACCGCGTGCGTTCTTCAAATGTTTATTAATTCTGTACGGTCTTGTGTTTTATAATTTAGAAGAGGGGTCGGTTTTCCCTTTTTCTTTCATAATGGAGTTATTGTTTCAGCTTGGGTCAGCCGAAATCCCCCACGGGAACATGTGAATTTAATAAATAAAATTGAAACGAACGTCATTTGTCAGCAAAATAAATTAACTGTTAGGAATGCGAAGCAAGTAAATCGTACTGGAATTATTTGAGTCAGCGGTTGAGATTGTTGTGAAGGTTGCCGGTCGTGTGCTGTATGTTGGCAAACTTCGTTTCTTGTAGCATGAGAGTTTTTGGGGTTGAGGGTGGAAAAGCAACGATGCTAGATTGCCATTGTGGAGGTGAGGCTTCTGGCCCAGCCAGGCTGGGGCTCGAGCTAATGGCTAGCGCAACTTTCGGATCACGCTTGGACCCCGAAAATTGGCATGCATCGGGCCGAAATCAAAAAAAAATTTTTAATCCAGAGAACTAATAAGATATGTTCTACAAGAAAAATTAATCAAAGGATTTGTTTGACAAGAATAAATTATCAAAAGATTTGTTCCACATGTAGAAATCATCAAAAGATTTGTTCGACATGAAGAAATCATCAAAAGATTTGTTCGACATGAAGAAATCATCAAAAGATTTGTTCGACATGAAGAAATCATCAAAAGATTTGTTCGACATGAAGAAATCATCAAAAGATTTGTTCGACATGAAGAAATCATCAAAAGATTTGTTCGACATGAAGAAATCATCAAAAGATTTGTTCGACATGAAGAAATCATCAAAAGATTTGCTTGACATGATGAATTCTTAAAAAATTGCTCAATCCAAAAAATTAAAAAAATTTAATTGTGCCAGAAAGTTTTTTGTCTCTTTGAGGAAAGTCCTTATTTTTCCTCTCAGAAGAAAACACTAAATTTAAGTCCTCAAAATTTGGAAAGAAATCTAGTTCTATTATTAATCCACCTTTTTCATTTTTTCTTGAGCCACCCCGACTATCGTCTCGCTTCCGTTTTTTATTTCCGAATGAAAAATTTAATTCATCAAAGTGGTTTTCGTAGAAAAAAGGCCGTTGCGTCATTAATCAGCCGGTTTGTGTTTATTATATTTTATCTTGCACGTCCAAGCGCATTCTATGCTATACCAGACGTTATCGCCTCGGATATGATGACCTCTGTTATAAAACGAGCTTTGTTTGCGAATTCTCTAGACATGGCTATCAATCTGTCCATTTTATATGGAAAACTAGAACGGGTCATCTCAACCGTTCAAGGATAATTTTTTATTTTAAAAGTTGAACTTGATGGTCATCTTTTCTGGCCCGAATTAAATAAATCCGGTCGTTTTTGTCTCAGCGATGGATCAAAAACTCAGCCGGTTAATGGTGAAATTTCTAATGTGATGTATGTAAGAAATTTTCGATCGACCCTCGGCTAATAGCCGAATCACCAAAGAATAAAAAAATAAAGAAAAAAGGCATCGTGCACGGTCTAATGTTGAATTCATTCACGAACAAAACTCACCGGATATCGGGGCTAAAATCTCTGAGATATTCAAATTTATACGTCGAGTAGAAGTGTTAAATTTTAAGAAAAAAAAACCTAAAGGAGTTTCCTTTTCTTTTTTTTCCCTTCCCATTTTGTAACCTCCTTATCTAGACTTTCTTCATAAACTACATCGCATTTTTCTTTGCATGCCGATTCCGAATCCCCCAATCTAAATATCGACCCAAGGGATTTTTACTTTTCCCAACTTCCAGAGATTTTTTTCCTTTTTTCCTTTTTTTTTTGATGGGAAAGAGAGATCAGGTAAATGGAGAGGAACGGCCTCTAAAACAAAATTGGAGCAAGACGGTTTTACTGCTGCCCATCCCCCCCTTTTTTCGAATTTTGATAAATCGAGGATCAGCGACCCCTTGAGATCCTTATCCAGGAAAACTAGGAGACAGTTTCTGTTTTCGCAAAATTTCCGCCCTTCATAAAAAAAATATCATCCCCTCTTTATTTTCATTTATATTTATTATTATTTTTTTTAATTACCGGTGGCGTCCTTACAGTAAAAATTATTCGGCTCCTTTTTTTTTCAAAATTTACATTTTAAACAAGAAAGTGAAGTGACTTTCCGTAAATGAATAATAAATAATAATTAAACCGTGTTTAAAATTCAATCTCTCAGTTAAACTTTTGCATTTATTTACGGGCGTCTTTTTTTTTTTATCTCTAATAATAAAAAATTCGCCCCGTTAAGGGAAAAGTCGCATTGCGTATGGGGGTTTTTTTTGAATTAACGCATTACGAGATTTTCATGTAAACGGGAACGTAATTTTTCGCTGAAATAAGCGAATTTTTTATTATTTCGGGAAGGTAAAAAAAAAAAAACAATTCAATACGCGTCTTTACGTTAAAAAATAAAAGCTCCAGTCATTTCCCCGTGATTTCCTTTTTTTTATGTATATATCGGCCCACAAAATCAGGAGCATGTTCGCCTAGCAATGTTTTCATCTACGGGGGAGGAAAAAAATCCGTTTATTACTTCTAAAAAAAAAAAAGGAAAAGAAAAAAAAGGTATCCCGGTGAGCTTTTATTGTTTCTGGGTTTCATTGATTTTATTCCGTTTTCTTTTTATTTACAAAAGCTCCTTGTTTATGTTTTTTTTTTTTTAAATAAGGGCTCCCTATATATACGAACCTTGTATTTATTTCTTTCGGGAAGGAAAAATAAAAAGAAAAGAAGGGAAAAAACTTTATTTTCAAAAGGCCGCCACGAAGAATTAATTACATAGTTTGAATTAATTATGTCTAATAATTAATTGCCTTTGTAATTAATTAATAGTGAGGGGAGAAAATTTTTGGAAGAGGAAAGGACTGAAAATATTATTAAAAAGATTCTTTTTCGTTGTTATTATTGTTTTTTTTTGCCTGGGGAAAAGTCACTGGAATTTTGTTTGCTTTGAAAATCAGCAGCCCACGCTAGCTCGTTATCGCTTTAAACCTCTTTTCAGCGAGAGCTTTATCCCCGAGTGAAAAATTTAGATTTAAATAACGCGGGATTAGGGCTTCAGTGTTACAAGATCTTACTGTGTTACAGTCGGCAACGTTCAATCAATTATTAAACCTTGTAGAGCGTTAAGATTATGTGAAAGTGTGATTGGTGGTATTTGAAATTGCATAAAAGTTAATCAGTGTCCATAGTTCCCGACAGGGCATGACACTTGGAAGCTAGTGCGAATGCACTTGAAAGTTAGTGCAGGTGCACTTGAAAGCTGGTGCAGGCGCACTGGGAAGCTGGTGCAGGTGCACTGGGAAGCTGGTGCAGGTGCACTGGGAAGCTGGTGCAGGTGCACTGGGAAGCTGGTGCAGGTGCACTGGGAAGCTGGTTTCAGACGCACTTGGAAGCTGGTGCAGATGCACTTGTAAGCTGGTGCAAATGCACTTGGAAGCTGGTTCACGTGCACTTGAAAGCTAGTGCAAATGCACTTGCATGCACCAGCTTTAGCTTGCTAGTGCAGTGCTATGACTCCTTGAACTCAAATCTTACCTCCGCCAATCGTTAGAAAACCGAATAGAAATAAAAAATCAATGTATTTTTCAGTGCGACAGATGCTAGCACTATTTCTTTAAACAGGTGAATCGTTGGGTAAGAAATGAAACAATCGTTACAAGGTGTCAGCCGCGATCATTACAACAAAATGAAGGAGTAATTAATAATTAAAGCAGAGGAAACCCCCCCTCCCCCATTGTAAATTGTTCTTTTATATTTAGGGTTCTCTCTCTCTCTGGGTTTTTCAATTATTTAAAACCTTAGAATTCCTTTTACCTGTCTTTCTCAATAAATTTTAACCCGTCTTACAAGGGAAATCGAGGGGTGGGAGATATACAAACTTTCTCCCCATTGAAAACGAGATTCTCCCCTCTCCTTATTCCTCAGAGGGCTAAAGGAACTGCATTGAGATCCTTTTAAATGCAACACACTAAAAATAAAGATCGAAATAAATTTTCGTAGCGGGAAATCCACATGAATGGCACAAATTATCAACCATTCCCCTTCTGAGACATCCAACTGAGATTTAACAAAATCGATCGCTCAAAATCTGTCGATGAATTTTTTTTAAAAGCAGGAAATAAGATTTTTATAATTCATTTTTCCAGCAGGAGTATTCTTTTTTTTTGTTTTGATAAGCGTCAATTAGTTTTATGCATCATCTGGCCAACGGCAAATATGACCTATATTTTCAATTCAATAAAGAACATTTTTTAATTCGATTTCTTACGACGTCATCATCCATCAATATTAAAATTATCGACAGCTATTAAATTTTCTTTTCGTTTTAATTTCATCATTATCATATTTTTTTTTATTTCGGGGAAGAAAAAGAAAATATGATACGAGTTTTTTTCTTCAAAGCAATTTATCCCTGAGCTATCCGTTAACCGGAACTTGATAATTTTTTTTTTGCCCTGCTCTCCTCTACCGCCTTCACCTGCCTAATCTCGACTAACTCGATTTAGCTTTCTTTTAAGAGAAAAATGAAGGTATTACCTCGGGAGCGACTCGTTAATAACTACCGTACGCGTAGGGAAAAAAAAAGTGTAAGAAGAAGATGGGGATAGAGAGAAAGAAATGGAAAAAAGTACCCAAATGAATAACACTGATGAGATCATAAAGGAAATGATATGAGTCGTTAAATTTTTTTTTTTTATCTCTGAGAATGCTGGATAATGTTTTGAATGTATAAAAAGGGTATTTCATTTACGCGATTTATCACTGTCAAGGCCTTTATTACCATGTACTATTATTGTTTAATAAACACCGAGATGGTGTCGGTGCTTGTTTGGATCCAATCACAATATCAAATTAATCCATTTGTACATGTGTGACGGGTTGACCGATGTTCGAATCCCGATCGTGCCCCGATGAATGATAAAAAAATGATTTTTCACAGTCGAGATTTCGTAAGAGGTCTATAGGAAATTTGACCAGGAATGATAACTGGCCTGGCTAAATATTCAGCATGGCAGGTGACTTTGAGGATTAAAATTTCTGGGCAGCCGTGAAAACTGGCGCCTAATTGGCAAATTCGATCTACACCCCAAAAGCCAGACACCTCACCACAAGAAATCCAGACCTCTTTTTATATCTCGATTTTCTTCCCTAACGCCCGACAAAAGGTAGAAAAAAAAATTTCTCCCGTCTTAGGAAAAAGTTGACTCACGTTCCGGTTAAACTAAAGAAAACAGGAAAAGGTTGAATCTTTAACTTGGAATGAATGAAATTTCTTTTTCTCTTTCCCCAACTCCTCGGTTTATTTTTTTTTCTTTTTTAAAGACTGCGTTAAAATGGAATTGTCCACTACGAAAGGAGAAGAGATATTCACTTAGTGTTGTTAATTCGAAAAAGCTCCCCGTTGAGACCCTTTTCGGGTAAATTTCTCATCTAACATGAGGAACACGTTAATGAATATAAAGCAGTTTTCCTTTTTCTTTTTTTTTTTCTAGCACGCTATTTTCTCTTCAATTTCTCGTTTATTATTTTTAAAAGGAAATCAGTGCTAGTTCCGTTAGAATGATGATTAGGGCTTGATTTTTTAAGGATCGAGGATGACGTGGACGGAAAGGAAAAAGTATGGACGATATCGATAGGAACTAAAGGCTAATCATCTAGAAATTTTGATGCGTTCTGGGGTTATGGTTAGTTAGGAAGATAAAAATTCACGACAAATCTCTTCAAGAGAAAAATTTCTTATCAAGTCTCTTCGTTAAGAGGAAATTTTCAACCAATCTCTTCTTCAAGAAAGATTCAAAGAACCTCTTCCTCCAGAAAGACTCAACGAATCTTACTTAAAAAAGAATCAAACCAATCTCTTCTTCAAGAAATACTCAACGAATCTTTTCCTCAAAAAAGAATCAAACCAATCTCTTCCTCAAGAAACAAATCTCTTTGACAGAACAAAATTGTCATCTCTTCGTCAGGAAAAAATCTCAATAGATCTCTTCGACTAGAAAAAATTCATGACTAATCTCTCTGACAGGAGAAAAATCTCATCAAATCTCTGCGACAAGAAAAAATTCCCATCAAATCTCTGCGACAAGAAAAAATTCTCATCAAATCTCTGCGACAAGAAAATATTCTCATCAAATCTCTGCGACAAGAAAAAATTCTCATCAAATCTCTGCGACAAGAAAAAATTCTCATCAAATCTCTGCGACAAGAAAAAATTCTCATCAAATCTCTGCGACAAGAAAAAATTCTCATCAAATCTCTGCGACAAGAAAAAATTCTCATCAAATCTCTGCGACAAGAAAAAATTCTCATCAAATCTCTGCGACAAGAAAAAATTCTCATCAAATCTCTGCGACAAGAAAAAATTCTCATCAAATCTCTGCGACAAGAAAAAATTCTCATCAAATCTCTGCGACAAGAAAAAATTCTCATCAAATCTCTGCGACAAGAAAAAATTCTCATCAAATCTCTGCGACAAGAAAAAATTCTCATCAAATCTCTGCGACAAGAAAAAATTCTCAACAAACCTCTTTATTCAAATTGAATGTACAATTTTTTCTTACCCGAAAAGCCCTCTTAACATATCACCATAGAAAAAAAAAATCCATTTCTAAATGATAAAAAAAATCATTACAATGAGAAATAAAAAAAAAAAACGTTCGATATTTTTAATATCAAACAATAAAAAGGAACTATCAGGTTCTGTAATAAAACCCATTAGAAGTTTGATTTCAGGTATGCATGCATTTGAGGACCGAAATTTAAAATAACATTCTCGGTTACTCCGATTGCAATCGGTTAACATTTCAACTTAACTTGCACCATTCGAGATGCCTTCAATTTCTCAGGTGTGGAAGAGAGAGAAGGACCTTATCTAAGAAAAACGAACCGCATTCAAAATCTATTTATATGAAAGGACCGTTTTCTTAGTCCGGATCGGCCTTCACTCTATAAGTTCACTAAAATTTACATCCCATAAGATTGTTAAATACAGGTATTTTTAACCTAAGTACGAATCGAATAATTTATCGTTACATCATCAATATCCCGACGTTCGATTAGGGAATCAAAAGTCGGTCTCGGGGGAAAACTTCATCCCCGCGAAAAAAACCCACGGGAAAAAGGATTTCCTAGTTTTATAACGACAGATCCAAATCGACTGTTTGGAAATGTGTCAGCAATCTGGTTAATTCTCACGCGGGGCCGGTTTCTATCGGTTTTGAAAACTTTTTAATCGCTTAAAGTTTATTTAAACATTATTTCCCCGTCCTCTCTCTCTCTCTCTCGTTCCCCCCTCCTCCTCCCTACCCATCTTTTTAACTCTATGGGAGTAAGTTACAATTGGAATAATTAAAATGATACAAGAAGCATGACAATGACTGTAAAGTACAGGGCGTGAGACGTCCTGCCGAGAGTATACTGGCTTTTGTGTGCTTGGTACGGGGATATATTTAAAAATAAAAAAAATAATCAAGAAATGAAACGAGGTACCGTGAAATTTTTTTAAAACTTGGATAGACCGTGTAAAAGCATAGGAGGACCAGTGTTGGGCTTTTAAAACCATGGAGCACATTAACAACTAAGATGAGAAATTCAAACCCCCCCCTTCCCCCCCCTCTTTAAAATTCTTGTATCTTCGATAATCATAACCTTGCTATCTTTGTTTATCGTTTAATCAAGAGAATCACAAAAGAGAGCCTCCTCTTGACCTCTGTATTACACATCAACTCGAAATTTTTCAGTTTCTCTTATTTAGTGTCGTACTGGAGGTCTATAACCTTTTTTTTTTTTTTTGGTTGAGCCTTGCGGAGCTTTAAAGAATTTAAATTCGATCTATGACCTTTCAAGGCTTGATTTTATAAATAGACTTAGTGGCATAAAATTGATGCGAGGGAAGTTCGGATTTTGCCATAAGACTAATCAAAAAAATCCTCCCATTCATTGTTTGTTGAAATTTGGAAGAATTTAATCTGTTTTCTTTTTTCTAATAATTAGAAATTTCTCTTCGAGAATTTTTTTTTTTTAATTTTTATGAGAAATTTTATTTGGAATTTTTTTGAAACTGTTTCTTTGTAAGAAATTTTCGTGGAATGTTTTTTGATAAATTTTTCCTTCGTTTTTTCCTGATGAGGAACTTTCTCAGATTTTTTTCTGATATAAATTTTTTTCTAGAATATTTCTTTTATGAAAAAATCATTGCTGAAATCATTTCAGCGATTTCTCTAGAATTTTTATCTGGGATTTCTCTAAAATTGCTTCTAAATGAGAAATTTCCCAAGAATTTTATATGCTGAGAAATTTTTTTGGGGTTTCTCTGAAACTGTTTTTTTTTATTAAAAGTTTTCCCAGAATGTTTTCTTGATGAATGATGAAAAGTTTTTTCTGGCGAGAAATCGAAATCTCGTTAAAATTTTAATGTGAGATTTCTTTAAAATTGTTTCTCGATAAGAAATTTCCCCAGAATTTTTTCAAAACTTTTCTTGGTGAGAAACTTTTTTCCCCAATATTTTGTCATAGAAAATTTTCCTAAAATTTTTTAGGCAAAAATCTATTTTTGAAATTTTTCTCAAGAATCTAGAAATTTTTATTGACAATTTTTACCAGATTATTTTCTTTAAAATTTTTTGCTTTACCTTTTTGTTGTCAAGAGAATGGTTCTAAATTTTTTTTTTGAAATACAAGAAGCCCTTCCCTTTTCTGTGGATTTTACAGATAACGATTCACGCACCATTTTCCCTGAAAATTTTAAATTATACTCTTCCTTAGGCTCCAAATTCACTAATCTAATAACTAATGACTCTGGCAGGCTCTAGTTTATCCCATGACTGGCCTAGGAAGCTCCGCCTCGAATTTACCTAGCCTCTATAGCTTGAGTGCCTTGGATCTTAACTATGGCCCCTAGTTTTCCAACGACTTACTAAAGGCTTAAGCTCAAGCCTCTGACTATCCCAAGAAACTAATTTAAAATTTCAAGACCTGAATCAACTACTCTGATTTTTTTAAAATTTTTCTATCCGCCCAAAAGAGCCATATTTTCAATATTTTAACCAAACAATTTAAATAATCTATTACAAAATAAAGGCACACAACCTCACGAATTTGTAATAAGAAATCAATTAATCACCTGGTTCAAAAAATCGCATCTCTCATACAGATTCCTTTTCAAGAGAAAAAAAACTCCGCCACACCCTGTAAGTACAACATTCAAAACTTTCACATTTTCGAAAAAAAAACCAACCAACGCCCCGGTCAAATCCCTTTTTTTTTTATCCCCTCCCTTATCATTTTCCTTTCCTCTCTTCGGATCCAAGATAACATTTATCGATGTTTTTAAGAACATTAAAAAAAACTTGGTTTAACAGTCCGG
Organism: Liposcelis brunnea; assembly: GCA_023512825.1. Taxonomy (NCBI): domain Eukaryota; kingdom Metazoa; phylum Arthropoda; class Insecta; order Psocodea; family Liposcelididae; genus Liposcelis; species Liposcelis brunnea. The sequence goes on from CM042068.1 coordinate 4,312,278, forward strand.
TATATAATTCCACAACTTCTTTTCCGAAGGGTTCATGAATTTATCAAAACGATCCATTTATCAAATCCCCGGTAACTTTCTACATAACTTTTTTGAAGTTTTCGTTAAAAGATCTCCGGATTGTGCATTACACCGGCACGCGGTCACGATTCCCGAACCGTTTCCCTTAAACGAGCCCCTGGCTTTACCTTCTTTTCTTTTTCGTGAAATCGAAATGTCAAAATTTTACCTCTTGCGATTTGTTCTTTTATGGCGGGGTGGCCCACGGTCAGAAAAAAAGGGAAGGAGGAGGGGGGCTGTTTTTATGTTTTTAAATGAAGGACACGCGAAGATTTAAATCGCTTTAATTAAACAGCGAGATCCGCGAAAGGGAAAAAAATTTTATTAGTCGAAAATTAAGTCTTAATTTTAAAAAAAAATTCGGGGGACTGGGACGTGAAAAAGAGTACGTTTACCTTTAGAAACTAAAACTCAACATATCATGGGATCAGAAATTTGAAAGGTACTATCCGTTATCCTCCTTTATTAAGTTTAACAAAACTCAAGATGCTTATGTTTAGCAAACGGGAGGTGAAATAAATAAATGAGAAGAAAAAAAATAAAAGAAGGAAAAAAAAACCTCCATAGGTTCCAATAAACAATTGGGATTAATACGACTAGATAAGTTAAATATCGTTCGAGTATTTAAATGTTATTCCATTGTCTTTGATTGGATGGTTTCGTTTTAAAACGGGATAAGTACCGGAATTTTTAAGGAACCTGGTTCCCGGCAGGTATCATGAATCAGGGCGCCTTCGATTCATTGATCTGGTTACAAGGGAAACGGCGTGCACGGATTTTTAAAACAAAAAATTGTTTCTGCTCGGGTTTATAGGATTCTAATTTGAGTGATATTTAAGAGGTGATCGGTGTGTAATTAATTTTCCTGATTAAATTAGCCCTGGATTTGCAAGTCTCCACAAATTTTTTTCGAGAAAAAGACGTCTAAAAATTTTTTATCAGAAAATATTTTTCTTTGTTGATACTCCACCATTTAAACTAAATTCGTGTCTTAAAAAACAATTTTCACCGAATTAACAATTTCTAAAAAAAAAATCAACTCCCACGGAATTAGATCTAAATAAGGAAACTATTCGTGCAGTTTTTTGTTTTGAAGTCAAACATGTTAATTGAGAATGTATGTAGTTTGTAATTTTTAAGAAGCTTAAGTCGAGGATATTGCATATCGAATGTCGGGAGATTATTTTACACACGGTGTCCTTGCCAGGTCAGAAAAACGAATTCTCGTTTCAAATACATCTATTTTATGGGGGGATTTTTTTTTTTTTGATCGAATAATTTGCCTAGAGATGCAAAAAAAAAAGATCAAAAGAAGAGTAGCAAAGTTAATTTTTATAGCCGAACGAGGTTTATTTTGTTGCTTAAGATCGTTGTTAAGTTTTGTTATAAAAATGAAATATATAAAAAAAAGAAGGTTTTTGATGGAGATTTTTTTTTCTTTTTTATTATTTTTAACAGTCCACCGATTTAATAATCATCATTATGTTTCTAACGCGTAGGAGACATGCACTAAACGCGTTTGTTTTCTCAATGGGTTCTACTAGATTAAAACAGCTAAAAATTTTAGGCTGTTATAGATAAAAATTTTAAAAGCGAGTTTTACACAGCTATAAAAATTCGAAACATTAAACATAATGGTTTTTACTCCGGGAAAAAAAAGTGTGTGTGGAAACATTTCTCCACATTTAAAAAAAAAAAACCGATTTTAGTGAGGAAAAATTAGAGTAGCGAAAAATATTTTTGTATTGACAAAGTCCTGCAGGTTTTTAATGTTGACCCAGAGATAAAAATTCGTGGGCGTAGATATCTGGCAAAATCGTCTCATAATTCTGGCTGTATTGAAAGTGGTCAACTTTTTTTTGACCAGTTTCAAGATTTGAGCCAAAAGTATTTGAAACTGGTGAAAATTTTATATGATTATGTAAAAAATAAAAATGGAGGTCAGTTTAAGCTCTAGCTCCATCCCTGGGGAGAAAAGGGGAGAGGTCCTTGGAAAGGATTACCTAAAAATTTTACGGGGACACTATGGTATTTTACAACGCTGAAAAGAAGTGGAGGGGGATGAGGAGGGAGGAAATGTTCTGAAAGATTAATTAAGGCACCATCTATTTCCTTAGTTCCAAAATCCTAAGATGAAATCCAATATGCCGAAACATCCTTGAATAAAATAATATACAAGTCCCTCAAAATAATTTTTCTACTATTGGTGGTAAGCTCTCGAACAAGCTGACCCGAAAATTCACTGAGTCTTAATCATGCAAACATATCGAATATTTTCCGCTTTTCAGGCTTCAGCCTATTTTGAAATAAATTAAAACATAAATGGGACGATTTTTTCCTTATAAGCGGAACACGCTGAGCTGAGCTTTTCAGCGGCTGAAAGAATTTTGCTGAAAAATCAGTGGTCTGGAGCTTAGAACTTATTTTCCATAGACAATTTTCCGGCTCTATGGAAAGTGTAAAAAATTTAAGTTTTGACCAGTTTCCACTATTTATGTCTTAAATCTGGAAAGTGGTCAACAAAAATTTGAACGGTTTCCGTGTTGACCAGAATCAAGGGCCCCATAATTCTAAACTCTTAAATATTCCATTTACGTATAGAAAAACTATTTTAGAATATTTTATGTGAAATGAACAGTTGGGATTTTCATTTACTACCGGTAATGACTCATAAAACCGTTTCCTTTCCCTCCATGCTTGACAATTCTAAATTACAAAATATCAACATATGTATGAGACATAAAAACGAAAAGCAATAAACACCTTATCCAAGCCTGTAATGAAGTTTCCGTAAAATTATAAAAAAAAACTCGATTTAAAAACAATATCTCAGTTTAACAAAGCATTTTTTCGTCCCATTGATTACGCCATAAAATAAACTGGGCGTCTTTTACAAAATGGCATTTATATTAGACGGAAAATAAAAACAAGTGTAGAAGCGATCTGGAGTTTAATGATGACAGTTGAATGTGTCTCCCCGATTGTATTTTCGTTTTCTTTTAATGACATGTTGATAAATATTCAGCGACATGTGAATGCAATAACCATGTCTAGACTTAGATCAAAACTGACCACAGACTCACCGCAATTTAATTTTTTCTCTTCCGGGAATACCAAAAATATTTAGTTAAAAGGAAAAATTGGTTGCCTTGGTTATGTGTATTTTCGTTGCGAGGAGCTTGGTTGAGAATTCGGATATGAATTGATCCTACGCTTATTAATATTTAGCCGGAACGTGGGACGAAAGAAGAAAAATTTCAGAATTGTGCTTTCCGGCATTCAATCCCTCGTATTTAAAAGGAAAATTTCAAAACGTCAATTTTAATTGCGAAACACCTTTACGCTTCACAACCAAACTTTTCCGAACTGTCACAAGACTTTATAACGAACGGAACCAGGATCAAGAATAAACCCTTAAGTCAAATCTTTGCGTCCGGTATTTAATCAGAATGTAAAAGGGAAACATCGTTTCCTTTAAGCCACAAAATCGAGTGACCGATAATAAATTGTAAACTGATACGAAGTTTGGCTCGAAAGGTCTTAACAGAGACTTCGCTGGTTCTTTATCCAAGATTGTCCAATTTTTTAAAGAAAGGCTTCTTGGATAAAAAGTAAAGTCTCAAAAGAGTTCGACAAAAAAAATTTATCAAAAGATTTTTTAAAAAAAATTTATTAAAAGATTTTTTAAAAAAAATTTATCAAAAGATTTTTTAAAAAAAATTTATCAAAAGATTTTTTAAAAAAAATTTATCAAAAGATTTTTTAAAAAAAATTTATCAAAAGATTTTTTAAAAAAAATTTATCAAAAGATTTTTTAAAAAAAATTTATCAAAAGATTTTTTAAAAAAAATTTATCAAAAGATTTTTTAAAAAAAATTTATCAAAAGATTTTTTAAAAAAAATTTTTGAAAAATATTTGCTCAAAACCAAAAAATCTAAAAAAAATAAAATTTGGCATTTTGGTTTTAATAAAGTCTCTAGAAAATTCTTATTTTTTCCCTCAGAAAACGCTAAAGTCCCAAAAATTTTCTGACATGATCGAGTTCGATTACTGAGCCAGATCCGAACTTAGCCCAGTTTTAAAAGCTCCAACAGGCATCTCAAGTTAAATCTCGATACTAGCTCCATCCAACAACAATTCACCAAATCACGACCAACTCCATCTAGCGGGAACTCCCCAAACTTTCTTCCCACTTATCTTAACCTACCCTATTTTACTTTCGTTATCATCCCGCATTTAAAATATCTTCATCTCGCTTTCAAGTCTCGATTTGCATCCCCCGGCTTCAAGATTAATAATCTTACGAAGGAGTTCTGTCAGTTTCCCGAATAAGATGGTTTTGTTAATCCAATTCCACTAGAATCCTCGTTCTCTGAATTTATTTTCAAAGTCACTAACTCTCTTCTACCGTATAAATATCCCAAAAAAAAAACGAACCACTTTGCTTGATAAGCTATCCTAAAAAGTCAATACCGCGATTCAACATTCAAAAAAAAAAAAAAACTTTAAATCAGTCCCTATAAATAAACCAGATGGTTTTATAGCAATTCACGTTATCTTAGGTCAAACTTAAAGAAAACGATAAAAATTTTAATTTTTGTTTTTGTATCGCAAAAAAAAAACTTTGAAATTGGTAGTTTTGCAGTAAACAGAGCTATCAATCATTCATGTGACATATTTTATGTTATAATTAATTAAAACTTCTTTTACAAGGAGTGATCGCTTTTCGATAGCGCGTTTTTTTTTCCATTTTAGTTGCATGTCCAATACGGTTTTTTAAGTAACTTATACGTACGGAGCTTAATTATATTAATACACGACCCCCCTCGGATTATTATTATCATTATTTTCATCATTACGATTATTATTCCTCGTTTTTTTTTCCTTGCATTTAATTTATCAAATGCAGATTTTGTAATCTTGAGGATTTTTGCATGTTGAATTGCATATAATTGTTGAATTTGTGGTTAATTTTGGATTTTTATTTTTAGGTAAGTGCAAGGCGGAAAAAGGAAAAGTTGGCGTGTAGGGGGAGAGGGAAATAAGCTCTGGCTGAATTTTCGACTCGGGCTGCTGCAGACCATCAAGCAGAGTAGCTGCAGAAGGATCGTGTTAACCGAAGAGGAGTTATTCCGCATGGCCGCCAATCGTGAAAGATTCAAGGAGCTCGTCGGATCTATCGCAGAAGCTCGTTTGTAAGCAGGGCACTCAAAGAAGAAGATTTCGAATTGGAAGATGGGAATATTCTCCGGGAAGAAAAAATTAATTCCCGGGAATTTATTGGAATATTCTTCGGGAAGAAAAATTAATTCCCGGGAATTTATGGTAATATTTCCCGGGAAGAAAAAACTAATTCCTGGGAATTTATGGGAATATTCCCCAGGAAGAAAAAATTAATTCCCGGGAATTTATGGGAATATTTTCCGGGAAGAAAAAATTAATTCCCGGGAATTTATGGGAATATTTCCCGGGAAGAAAAAATTAATTCCTGGGAATTTATGGGAATATTCCCCAGGAAGAAAAAATTAATTCCCGGGAATTTATGGGAATATTCTCCGGGAAGAAAAAATTAATTCCCGGGAATTTATGGGAATATTTCCCGGGAAGAAAAAATTAATTCCTGGGAATTTATGGGAATATTCCCCAGGAAGAAAAAATTAATTCCCGGGAATTTATGGGAATATTCTCTGGGAAGAAAAAATTAATTCCCGGAAATTTATGGGAATATTCCTTTGATGGCAATTGGGAATTTATTGCGGGGAATTCATTGTGCCTATGTTTAGCTTATGGAAATGTCTTTTACTCGAAAACCGTCCACTAAAATGTCCAAGCTGAAACTAGATTTTGTCAAATATTATAAAATTCCTTACTTTAATTAGGATTTTTAGCAATTAAGGCCTTCTAATAGGGTTCTTTTTAGAGTTTTGGCGAGTATTTCACTAATGAAGAAATTTTTTCTGCAAATAGTATTTCTTAAGCAAATGTTCAAGATTCCCAAAAATTCCCGGGACTTGGGGAATATTTCCGGGAATATAAGCGGAAATATTCCCCTGAAAATAAATTCCCGGGAATTTTACAACTCTAAGAAGATTACATTTATTAATTTCAAAAAACTGAAGAATTTAAAATACCAAGTACTTCCGGTTGGTCATTTAATCGTCGGTGGCAATTAATGTTCTATGCTAATTAAATAAAGTATGGAGACACAGTATTTGGCCTATAGACGTCTGATAGTTCAGTCATCGCCTTAAAAGAGTTCCACAAAATTATGCGGCTGAAGCTTCATTTAAAAAATTCCCTTAAAATCTGAAATTATCGTAGGTTCATATTCATTACACTGACACCCGAAACCTGATGCATCCTTGAAATACCACAAAAGCGGTCATACCCTATCACACGAAAAAGCTCCATTAGGGTGGGACGTGACTCATGATCTCATACATGATAACATGCATAAGGACCCACCCTTCGACCTAAGAGTTCAGGACCGCAAAGGATCCTTTTATTTTATAATTTTTCGGCCGTCTTCAATATTTTTTGTTAAATAACGGATCTAAGATAAGGTTATTTTTTTTTCTTTTTTTTTTTTGAAAAATTCATTGAGAGAGTAATTACGGGGCGTCTTACTTAAGGGAAAAGCCATCAGAATAGTAAATCACAACGACTATTACTTAACGTGAAATGAGGAAGGTCAAGATCTTTCAAATCTCCAGTGACCGATTCCCGTTATCCATTGTCCTCTTAATCAACCTAGATTTGTCCGAGAATAAGGAAATATTGAACACCGGGAAACCAGCAAGGGGAAACCTCCGAGCATATAAACACCAAGATGAGGTTTCCTAGAACAAATACTCTCGGGACTCTAAACATAGCTAATTTGATTTGAGATTAGGGAAAAAAGTATAAATACATTCGAAAATCTCAACCATGAATTTTATTTTATTTTTAAAAAAAAAAAAGATGCTGTTACTTTCTCTGTTTTATCTTTTGTAATTAGTGTAAAGGTCACGGGCTGACCTTCACCTGGTCCCTCAACTCAATTCAAGCTCAGATATAACTTTATATAAAAGAATCCTAAGGAGTCGTTTCACCGTTTCCACTGCCCAAATTTATAAAAAATCACATTCGGGTCGTGAAACGTCCTCTAAAAAAAATTTTTTACGGTCGAATAATTTAACTTTTTTTGTGAGGGCACCGTCTCCTATTATAGGAATAGTGTCGGGGAGCCTGTTTACAGAACGGGAAGTAATATCCGTTTGCCATTCTCGGGCAAAATGACCGATGTTTCCCCCATTTGAAATCTTCTCTTTCCTTCGAATCCGAAACCCATTCTTTTTTTTTCTTCTTCTTCTTCCTACCGTCTTTGCTATCGTGATTTGAATCAAAGACAGGAAATAAATTGTCTGCTTGTTTCTCATAAAACGAATTCCTATAATAAATCCTTTTTTTTCTCGATCCTCCTCAGTCAAGAGATTCAGGTTTGCTGAATTTATTGCTGATCTGGAATTTCACAAGGGTTTCCCTTTCATCACGCTAAAGAATATTTAACATCTGCGTTTATATTATTTTTTCAGAGATGCCATTTTTTGACTATTCAAATTTTATCAGGGCAGGAAAATAAAGCCCGATTAAATTTTAAGGAAACGTCCGGCTTAAGTTTTAAGATTTAGAGATTTTCCAAAATTTTCACGTCTAGTGGCAATTTTCCTGAGCTAAAAGAAGTTTGCTTGTCATTTTCATGAACAAAATTTTGTCTAGGAATGATTTTCGTGAACTATTCCCCAGGGACTATTACCCAGAATTCGGAGTTATGTAGGGATATTTCTAAAGAACTAGCCGTTGTCTAAATACCATTTAAAAGGATTAGTTAGCGACCGTGTCTTTGTCTAGGAACCATTTCCAAAAGCCAGCCGGTGTCTAGGAACCATTTCCAAAAGCCACCCGTTTTCTAGAGCCATTTTCAAAAACCAGATGTTGTCTAGGGACCATTTTCAAAAGCCAGCTGTTATCTAGGAACCATTTCCAAAGGCCAACCGTTGTCTATAAACCATTTCCAAAAGCCAGCCGGTGTCTAGGAACTATTTCCAAAGACCAGCCGTTGTCTAGGAACCATTTCCAAAAGCCAGCTGTTGTCTAGGAACTATTTCCAAAAGCCAGCCGGTGTCTAGGAACTATTTCCAAAGACCAGCCGGTGTCTAGGAACCATTTCCAAAAGCCAGCTGTTGTCTAGGAACTATTTCCAAAAGCTAGCCGATGTCTAGGAACCATTTCCAAAGACCAGCCGTTGTCTAGGAACTATTTCCAAAGACCAGCCGTTGTCTAAGAACCATTTCCACTCTAAGAACCATTTCCATTTCCATTTCACTCTTTTCTAGTTTCTCTATTTAGCTACAAAAATACTATCAGTAGGTGGTAATCTTTAAAGCTTTAAAAAAATAATCCGCATAAAAAAACCGGAACCTCAAATTGAAAAATCAAGGTAAAGGCTTCCAGCGGTGAGAAAGCAAACCGCAGAGTTCGGGTAATCGACAACCCCCTCGGTCGTTCCTTTTTTTCGCACGCCAGCACCTCAAACGCACGAAAGTTAATTTATGCAGAAAGAAAATAAATCTTTTCGAGGGATCAAAAACACGAGATTTTTTCTCCCGTGAAGGTTGACGTGCTAAAAAGATAACAGAGTTGACTAAGAACTCGGCATCAAATCAAATTATGTACGGATTTACTGGACCGATGTTTTGTAACGGAGATATTACCTTTGAAAATGTATAAAACAAAGTATGATTTAATCAGCTAAGCTAGACCCCCTTTTTTTTTTAAAGGATTCGTTATGCAACCTTGAAATCAGGAATGAAATCGTTTTGGCATTTGGAATGATTTATCAGACTGATTTAGTCCTTCAATAATGCAGTCATGGAAAATTGATATTGCATTTACAAATTTCGATCGCAGTAATCGCGAATGCGGTTTTTGGCTGATAATAATTCAAGGTGGTTTTTGATCGTGTGAATTTTTAATCGCACGACAGGAAAAGATGCGCTTGCTAGTTGTTATGTACGAACTGTTCTCAAGAACTAGCAGTTATCTAGAAACCATTTTGAAGAACTAACTGTTGTCTAGAAGCCATTATCAAAGATAAACCGTTGTTTAGGAACCATTTTGAAGGGTTGACTGATGTCTAAGGATATTTCCGAGAGTCTGCCGCTGTCTACGAGTTATCCCCAAGCTCTAATCGTTGTCTAGGAATTATTTTCAAAACCAGCCATTGACTAGAAATTATTTTTAGGGAAAAGGCGTTTTGTAAAGATTACTTTCAAGTTCTAGGCGTTGTCTAAGGACCATTTTCGAAAACCAACCGTTGTCAAAGAACCATTTCCAAGATTTAGTGGTAGTCTAGGGACCATTTTCAAAACCAGCTGGTGTCTAGGGACCATTTCTAAGGATTATGCATTGTCTAGGGACCATTTCTAAGGGTCATTCATTGTCTAGGGACCATTTCTAAGGGTCATTCATTGTCTAGGGACCATTTCTAAGGGTCATTCATTGTCTAGGGACCATTTCTAAGGGTCATTCATTGTCTAGGGACCATTTCTAAGGGTCATTCATTGTCTAGGGACCGCTTCCAAAAACCAGCCGTTGTCTAGGAACCATTTCCAAGGACTAAGCGTTGTCCAAGGATTATTACCAAGGACTAGGCGTTGTCTAAGGATTATCACCAAGTTCTAGCCGTTGTCCAGGAACCATTTTCAAAACCAGCTGTTGTCTAGAAATAATTTCCAAGGACTAGGCGTTGTCTTAGAATTATTTTCAAGTTCTAGGCGTTGTCTAGGGACCATTTTCGAAAACCAGCCGTTGTCAAAGAACCATTTCCAAGATCTAGTCGTAGTCTAGGGACCATTTTCAAAACCAGCCGTTGCCTAGAAATTATTTTTAACAAATTTTGATCGCAGTAATCGCGGATACGGGTTTGGCTCATATTAATAACTATTCAAGGAGGTTTTTGATCGTGTGAATTTTTAATAACACGGCAGGACGAGTTGCGCTTGCGCAATTACATTGCTGCAAACCTGAAAAAAAACTGCAAAAAAATTTTTCTTCATAAAAAAATAATTCGAAAAAATGTTCCTCGACAAGAAAATATTTTAAAATAATTTTTTTTCCCCAATCCGATCATTTCCTGTTTATTCTACCGACATTGAATGTAGATGTTTTTTTAAAAAAAACCCGACTTGCAAATAATCAATCAGAAATTTTCCTAACGCGCAAAAAAAAACCCCGAACACGTCGTACTTCAGTAGCTGAAATCATTAAAAGATGTAACTCGCTATCATAATACAACTTAAACTGTCTTTACATGCTTCGAATTTCAATAAACTTTCAAAACCGACTTCATTTACATATAAAACACAGTTCCTTATACAACGCTCGAAACCAACCGTTAAAATTGCTGATACACCGTGTTAAAAAAATAATACAAATAAATTACACTATATGAAAATGTCAATCCCACATCAGTGTATAATATTCAATTGGGTGGTCTATGCCAAAAAAAAAAATCGTCTCATCTTTATTTGTGATTAAATACGAGATTCTCATAAACCACCACGACCTACTCCCATGCGGATAAATTTCGCCACTTGAAAAATGCCATATACACACCGATAACGGACACAAAAAAAATCCTACATAAAATAACGGTACAGGCCATTCTCAACGTTAGAAACAGAGCGAGCAAAAAGAATGGGAAATAATACATACAAACTTAGTTTCGTTACAATGAGAATCGCAAATGTGGTCCGAGTGTTTCGCCGATTAAAGTCATTGACCAAAAGAAGTAAACGAGTGAGAGAGAAAGAGAGATGTTGTTAAAAGGGAAATGAAAAGAGAAGGAAAGAGATCAAGTAGTCAAGTAGACATCTCATTCTTTATATCACTTTTATGGTGTACAACCGATGATTACCATTTTTTTTTTTAAAACGTTGATTCATAAGATAAATAAATGCATCTATTATTTTTTCCGAGTTTTATGGGACGATTTTTATTTAAAAAAACAAAAGAAGTTTCCCCTAAAACGATCATGTTACACGAGGGATAATTAATCGCGATTAATTAAAATCGTTTGTCCCTTTTCCTGGATGCTGTGTTTCATGCTGCCTGGGAAGTCTCTTTGTGTTGCTAGAAAAAGAACATGTTTATATTTTTCATGACAGTTCATTTGTTTTAATCTGACATTGTCATAATTAATCACGAGGTTTTTTTTTTTTTACCAAATCGAAAAATCTGGCAATTTTTGGCTGTAAGCCCAAATCAAATTAACGAGAAGAAAAAAAAATATAAATGGAGGAGGTATTGTGTATTTAGTCAACGGGGTTCATTGTTCCGTTGTGAGGTCCAAGAATAAAATACCCAGATGTGAGTGTGATAATTGGGGGAAGATTTAAAAAGTTTTAAGAAATCTTAATGAGAACGTTAATCGTGATTTTGATTATGGTTGCGATTAGCAGAGTGCCAAAACGAGGCTTGGTTAAGCTCTGATCGGTTTTTGTTGGATTTGTTTTCGTTCCGACAAGAAAAAGTTATCAAAAGATGTGTTCGACAGGAGAATAATATCAAAAGATGTGTTCGACAGGAGAATAATATCAAAAGATGTGTTCGACAGGAGAATAATATCAAAAGATGTGTTCGACAGGAGAATAATATCAAAAGATGTGTTCGACAGGAAAAAATGATCAAAAGATTTGTTCGACAGGAAAAAATGATCAAAAGATTTGTTCGACAGGAAAAAATGATCAAAAGATTTGTTCGACAGGAAAAAATGATCAAAAGATTTGTTCGACAGGAAAAAATGATCAAAAGATTTGTTCGACAGGAAAAAATGATCAAAAGATTTGTTCGACAGGAAAAAATGATCAAAAGATTTGTTCGACAGGAAAAAATACTGAGAAAATGTTTTTGACCAAAAAAAATTGGAAAAATTGTATTTACTCAAAAAATTTTTCGTTTTAATAAGTAGTTTTTGCCTTAAAAAACATTGAAGTCAAAAAAATTTGGGAAGGTACAGGGTTCGATTTCTGTAGTCAATCATCACCTTTATCAAAAAACCTACACTTAAGTCATTTTAGAAACCATTTTCTAAAACATTCTCTTTAATTTTTATTTCACGAACGCAAAAATCTTAACTTAATATTCTCAACTTCCCCAACTCCCGCTAAAAACCCCTGTTAAAGAACAAAGTTCATAATCAAAAAAGTCTTCAACAATAAAAACTAAATAAAAAAAATGTCCTTAACTCTTCAAAAAAAAAAAAACTCAGAAAAATATAATTAACGTCATCTCCACGTTACGTTGTATTTCCCAATGCCTACAAGTCACTTTTTTTTATTTTCAAATTCAAATTTTAAAAAAAAATTGAAAAATATAAGAGGGAAAATATCAACACCGAGAGAGAGGAAAAAAATCTGGACCAATCGAAAAAAAAAAAAAAGCGAACGGAATTCCCGTATTTCAATTTAACCCTTTTTTATATCGAAAAAAAAAAGGTTCTCTCCCGTCTCAGATTTTATCTCTCGTTAATTTTTTAAATCAAATTGTAACGAGATAGGTAACCGAGTTTAACCCCAACTTCTAATCAGGTTTCCGACGAGACCGAAGGGATGACCGATTTCCATATTAACATACATAACACTTTCCAACGTTAAAGCTTCGTCCACTCTTTTTTTTCCTTTTTCTTTTTTCAAAAAAAAAAAAAAACCTCTTCCTATATCGCTTTTTAATTACACGGAGGAATATTCGTGTTCGCTCGATAAAATCTATCCTTCTGTTTATATTTATTTCCCGGTTCATCCCGAATCCTCTTTTTTTTCCCTCTCTCCGAAAAAAAAATGATAAGATTAACTTTTCCCTCGTTTTTTGAAAAAAAGTGAGATCGTAATAATAATGTGATTTACGCAAATTAAAATCTTCTTTCGCCTTATAAAATTTTTTTACATTTTTATTTAATATTTTAATAAATATTTATTTTTGTATGTTGTTCGGGGAGGTGATAAGGATTTTTAATTTTAAAAAATAAAAAGAAAAATCTTAATACGTAATCATCCAATAAAAAGATTTTGATATTTTGCTTTTTTCCCAGAAAAAAAATTTGGATTTTTTTTCTCCGAGCTAAGACTTCATTTTCCTCGTTTAGGAAAAAGTTTTTCCTTACTTTTTCCGCTAGTATCTTTTTTTTTTCCTATTCCAAAGTTTGTCTTATGTACTTCCCGTTATTCTCGACTCCCACGTTTTCGGTTTTTAATGAACCGCGGAGATTTCATTTTTATTTTTTATCTGGAAATTTTATATAATCTCAAAATCGTCGCGTAAGGGGAAAAAATTTATTTTTCGCGTGATGAAGAAAATAAAATTTCCCAGTGATATTTTAAAACTTGAGAGAGTTTATAGGGATTGCTTGATTGAGTTTTTTTGTTGTAGCGGCCCCAGCCGGCAAAATTAGGTTCTGTAATCGATACAATAGTTCTAGCTGCTCTTATAATGTTGGCAAGAGGTTAGACTAGAATTTAGGGGTCCGCACAACGGTCTCGGCTGCCAGAGCTTAAGTATAGTAACTTTTAGAAACTTACAGGCCCACTAACTAATCATGCAAATACTATTTACTAATCTTGTAAATTTTTTCTTTCTAGGTAAGTTTACTAATGACTGATGGCACGAAGCTACGCGGTCCTTGCATACGAAGAGATCCAGCGACTTTTGGCACCTCAGAGAGGAAGTCTTATTGCTCGTATAATCAAATTGAGGCGGTCTCGACAATGTTGGAGCGCTAATGATTGCGTTCCAGAATAGATACGAGGATCACACAGTCGTCTGCGACACATGGGGCTGCTATGTTCTCGATTTGGCATCCGCCATGACCTCGAAGCTGATTTCTGCAGCTAGTGATGGAGAGGAAGATTGAGGGCAGGCGCAGATCGGGTCGGAGGAAAACATTCTGGCTCAAGAATCTAAGAGACTGGTAAACTTTTTCGTTCGGCATCCTCCAAAGTTAGGATCGCCATGGTGATCGCCAATCTCCGACGAGGAGCGGACAAGATGATTTCGAAGTGGACGTCACCTTATTGCCGCGCGTGCAGCAGACTACTCGTTGAAGTGTCCACTCCCTATTAGGCTCCAAATGTTGGTAACTTGAGGATTATTATTAATATTGCTATGCGATGTCGGATGAAGTTTGAAAATGTAGAGAAATGAAGAAGCCTTCACTAGGAGACCTTGAGCGACGAAGAGGAGCAACAAAAGAGATGGTATGACAACATTAAGAAGGTGGCGGGGCTTAAGCAATTGCAGAGAGCCGAAGAGTGAAAGAAAAAAGAAGAAGACAGTTCGAGTTGTCCGAGGATTCGCACCAGGCTAGAGGAAAATGTCAACAGTATTGGATGGTCTTGATCCTGGAGCTTGTCTACAAGACTGGCCACGTTTTGAAAGGCGAAGTTGCTTTTAACTCAAAAGTCCATTTGAAAAATCTGAATGAATAATACTCCTTAACAGTCCATGAAAATTAAATAAAATTAATTAATAAACATTAATAAAATTTTCACGGACTGTTAAGGAGTATTATTCATTCAGATTTTACATTGGGTCCATGGTGCTCCAAAAATAAAAATAATAATCAAAAGTCCATGATGGCTGAATTTTATGAAGACCCAAAACATTAGGTTCGAAACTTCGGCTGAAACCGCAATGATTTAAATTATTTAAGTCTCCCACACCAAGAATTGTCAGCTCATTAGGTTGCTAATTTTAGAATATGTTGTGCCTAAAGCTATATTGAACTCTTACTCTTGGCACTACCCTACTGCCCCCTCCACCAAATTCCTCCACTTGCCGCAATCAAGGTCGCAACCTGACGATTCCTAACCCCTAGGGAGAGGGCATCCTGATGAACGTTATTGATCCACCTGGGCCTGCCCTGTAGCCGCCCAGTCTACAAAGTTCAACAGAAACTTCAAAAACAAAAACCTAACCTACATTTCTCCTTCTTAAGCCCAAAAATAACACTCAGGTTATCAAACAATATTTTTCCTTTACACACACTCCAACCCTTTCGCATTTTTTTCAATACAACACTCCAAATCCGCATAAAGAAACAAAAAAAAAAAAATGGAAGAATCGGGGGAAAGCCGTGAAAATTGCTTGGATTGACTTGAGGAACTCGTTAAACAAACTCGATTGACTTTTTCGTTTTTTTTTATTTTTAGTTTTTTTGCTGCTACCCCCTCGTTCTTTTTTTTTCGGTTAGCTTACGAGAATTTTCGGTATCACCGTCAGCAACTCGGTTCACACAGCGGATAGAAATGTTATTATTGTCGAAAGCCGTGTTTCGTCAAGGAAACAAACTGTCTTGAGTAAACAAACCATCGAAGAAATCAAGATTATTACCAGTCTCAGAATCCCCCGGAGGGACTTTTTCAAGTGTATTTCTCTTCGTCGTCATTTTCTTTTCTTCTCGAGTCAGCCTTATGTTTTTTTCCCTTCCTCCCATTTTTTTTTTCGTGGGGAGAGAAGAATAAAAACTCGTAAAAATCAAAATCGATATTACCATTCATTTACTTAAAAATTTTGTAAACATAATGGCATTATCCTTCCTTGTAGTGTTTTATAAAGTAGCAGTAAATGGATTTTGATATTTTTTTCCCTCCTTCTTCTTCTTCTTTTGAGAGCTTTATTGACAAGAACATTTCAAAGCTTTTCGTACTTGAATTTTGATTGGAAATTACGGTTTTGATGACTTATAAAGTGTATTTTTATTTTCTTTGAAAAAAAAAAGGAATTTTTTTTTTATATGAAAGGGAAAGAAAATTGACAGGATGATTTGTAAAGCAATCGCGGGGATTTTAAAATTAGTGGCTTTAAGTACTGACACAAATCTATAATTGTGTTATACGTCGATTTGATTGTCAATATCCCGGGACTAGTTAAACACGTTCATAAATGATATCCTATTAACAAATTAAAATATCTTATCCGATGCCGTGGCAATAAGACCGTCTTGTTTGATTATAACGCCATGCCGATCTTTCCCTCAGGGGCTAATATCGATTCCTAATCAATTATACAGTCTAATGTGATTCTAGTTTTTTTTCTCAATGATAAAATTGGATTATGATGGAGGGCAATAAACTAGAGATGCTACCACGATTTTTCGAGAGTAAATCTTGCACTGGGCATGGGGAATCTCTGCCGCCCAGAGACTCACAGAAATTCTTCAACCCAAACAAAAAACCTGTTCGGATTTTTTTTCACTTTTTTTATTAAATGATTTCCTCTCGCAAAGTGTTCATTACGACAAATTAATCGCCTCCTTGGTTCATTTGTAAAGCCGGCTTCGCTCGCAAGTTAACTTCTTATTTTCCCATCATTCATATACAATTTTTTGATAATATCGTATAAACGGAAAAAAAAAAAAATCCTGATGTTATTTTATTTAAATGAAAAGATTTGAAATATAGGATATGTCAATCACATTTGAACTAATTATATACGAGTGTACATGTACACCGTCACAATTTAGAAAAAAAAAATTTTTTTTTCTCTTATTTTTTTTAATAGGCACCGTCTTATTAAAACATCCAGAGGGAATAAATCGAGTTCCCGAAAACGAGGAATTTAATATGTAAATCACTCCCCGATCGCGCCTTTTAAGCTCCGTTAGAATTTTTGATTATTATTATTTAATAATGAATCATTAGACCTTGGCAGGCGCCTCGTGCTCGGTCAATTTTTTTTTTTTTGGATATTTTTAAAAGCCAAAAATCAAACGAGTGTGACCGAGTAGAAAAATAAATTTCTTGAGTCTGCGGGGAGCCTCTTTTCACGAGGCTATCCGATTAATTTGTAAAGTAAATCAATCATTTTAACAAAAGGGAGAGAATGTATTTATTTATTTTTTTTTTTTTAATGAAGAAATGGATAATTGAAGATAAATGTCATGGTTTTGATTCGTTTTAAATTTGGGATTGTCGGGGGGGAAAATTACGATTAACTGTTTTCCTCTTGAGTAGTTTGATAGTTTGGTAAGGAGAGAAATAATGTAAGTGCGAGTTGAGGGGCTTGTAATGAGCAGTAGAGCTTACAAGGCCAAAAATAAACAAGGCTTCCCGGGTCAAGCGGAAAATAGATTTCTAAGCCCGTACTGCGAAATGATTTGAGGCCAAATCTTTTTTTTGCCATGGGTTAATTTAGAACGAGCAAATTGAGTATCACAATTGCGCAGCCTGGTGTGGCATTTGCAATGCAGGAAATTGGTCTACATCTCACTCAGAAGCAAGAGAAGTGACCCAGTAAAATTTATTTCTTGTTAAAATCTTAAGAATACAATGGTGAAAAATTTTTTATTTAGCAAATTTGAGATTTTTAGCGTCTTCTCCCAAGCTTTGCTGTATCCAATCGATGTAATATGGAACACGAGCGTAAATATCTGGGTATCCCATGGTGCTGCAAGATGCTCCGTAATATGACGCTACTCCAACTATAACACCGTCCTTTACCAGAGGGTCGCCAAAATCAAACTGTGGTAAAATAATTCAATTAAAAATTTTAGATCTTCAACGTTGCATTTTTCTTGGGCAAATTCCTGGAACTTTTGTCGGGGCTAGTCTGATTCTTAAATTTAAAGCTTGTAGCTCTAAAGGCCTACCATGTGCCCTTAGCCAGCAGATCTGCCTCCCAGTGGCGGTGCCAGAAAGAAATTCTGGGTGGGGCCAAAACCAATTACAATATACAGCCAAATTTTTTCCAGCTGGGGCCATGGAGCCGTCCCTGCCTTTAATCCGCCTACTTCAGGCCTCCAGAAAATCCCTGAAGACTTTCCGGTCCGCTACTTACCACACAAATTGATCGACCCGAGTTCCCAACAGCGCAAAGAAAAAAATCATATTCGGCGATCGTTGGCAAAGATGTTGCTTCTGCACAAGCCTTCTTCGATATAACAGTGAAATTCCGTCCAACTTGCAGTCTATCCGGTGTGCTTATTTGATACTAATATAAAAACAAGAAATAATGAAATTTCTTCTCTACTCCCTATTTTCTTTTTGAACTTACTAGATTTATGGTTCCCCACCCCGTAACTGTTACACTATCTCCATCGTTTACTTCAAAGCCTTGCTGCGGTAAGCTAACCTCTCGGGTGTCATCATTAAACTCGAATTCGTCTTCTATTTGAATAAGGCAGATATCGTTTTCAGGGCCAGTCGGTATTGAATAATTTTCATTTAAAACGTAGTTTCCTATTTCGTGTCTTTGACCAGGTTGGCTGAGCTGATACGAGCCCGAAACTAAATATATGTAAAGTCCGCTAGAAAAAAGAAAATCAACGTCTAATCACGATTTTATGTCCTGTTAAAATCACTCACGTGTTCAGTCCATAGCAACAGAAACCACCGGTGATGACCCATTTATTCGTCAAAATAGCACCACCGCAGACCGGTACATCTTCCTGGCCATTCCAGTTTGAGTGGAGTGATACCATGTATGGGTATTCTCCTTTTCTGGCGTTTTCTCCCCCAATAATTTTAGGATTGAAATTTTTCGGGGAATCCTGTCCCGGCATCGGATGGGCACCTAAAACCAAATAAAAAATTATATTTACCATTTTAAGAGTCTTGTTTAGAGGAATCTATACTCACGTAGCCCATAGATGATAACAAACGAGACCGCTAATATTTTCAACATTTTGAACTGAATTATTTGAGGGAGAAGTCGGTTAAATATATATAAGTAACGGTAATCAAATCTTGATTAGTTGCGATATGGATATCCTTTTCTGATAAAGCAAGTCTTGTATTGTCTTATGATGGTTATGATATCTCAATAAATTCTGAGAACAGCAACATTTAAATCCGTGTGGAAAAAATCGTATTTATCACTGTCCAAGAATCTCCCTTTGCTAAGATTGTAATTTGATTGTACAAGATCAACACTAGCTGACACAAGATTGGCACTTGAAATAACTAGATTGAACAAAATTGGCACTAGGGAATACTAGTTGTCACTAGGCTGCCATTAGGCATCACTAGAACGTACAAGACCGACACTAGCTGTCACTAAACACACAAGATCGGCACTAGTAGTCACTATATCGTACAAGATCTACTCTAGCTGTCACTAGATCGTTAAGATCGTCACTAGATAGTATAAGATCGACACTAGTTGTCACTAGATCTTTTAAGATGGACACTGGTTGTCTCTAGATCGTGCAAGATTGGCATTAGCAGTCACTAGAACGTGCAAGATCGGCACTAGTTATCGCTAGATTGTACAAGATTGGCATTAGCAGTCACTAGAACGTACAAGATCGGCACTAGATGTCACTAGATTGTACAAGATCGTACAAGATCGTCCCTAGATAGTAAAAAATCGACACTAGTTGTCACTAGATCGTACAAGATCGCCACTAGATGTAACTAGATCGTACAAGATCGCCACTAGATATAACTAGATTGTACAAGATCGCCACTAGATATAACTAGATCGTACAAGATCTGCGCTTGTTGTGATTAGGTCCCACAAGTTGTAGGCCAAAATTAGGAAACTGTTACCATTAATGCAGTAGCTACTATTCTTGCTACGGTCCTGCATTAAATCTCGTTAAGCCCACACATACAAAAACGCTTTATCGATGCTAAAGCGCATTATTATCCGGAAAAAGGGAGAGAATCAGAAAAATGTATTTAAGCTGGTAAAAAAATTTTTTTTGTCAGGATGTGTAAAGAGTGATTACTATATTCGAATTTTAACAAGTGAAATATTAACTTTAGAGAGCTAAAGAGACAGCAGCAAGTTAAATTCCCCGAAACGAGGGAAATGATTTTTCAAGGGCTCTTTTCCAACTGATCCAGGAATAAAACTTGTTTGCTTTTAAAATTAGCGTTTCATCCTACGTTTGATGGGAAAACGGGAGAGAGAGATGGCACGACGGGGGGGTCGGAAAAGAGGACCTGACAGGGAAAGAGAGTTAGATAGAAAGAGAAAGCCTGAAATGTTAATCGGTTTTTTTTATATTTTTTTTCGAAAACGAGCTTTTTGGATTTACCTTCATACGCGATTTACATGGTTATTAATCACGATTGGTAAAAGATTAAAAATTTTTTTTTCTCGATTTATCGAATGATTTCGAGCTATCGAAAATAATCCTTTTTTTGTTGGTTTAAAAATTTCTGCTGGGTTGTTAGTCGTGCGAGAGGATAAAGCAGGATCGATTTTCAAAGCTTAGCCAGGATCGATGTTCGGATTCAGATGGTGATACGTGAAAATGTGCGACAAACCCGTAAATTTAATTGAATCTAAACCCGATTTTATCCCGATTAAAGTTTAGCCATCTGGATGGGAGAGGAACTTGGGTAATAAAAGCGGAAGAAATGTCGGAAGTTGTGTTTGGTCCTCTGATAGTAAATATCCTCTAGGCGTTGGAAAATGGTTTCTTAACTGTACGTTGATTTATCTATTAGTGTAGGGGCGAAGGAAAAAGGGTTTAAGCGTTGTCGCATAACTTTGGGTTAGGGGACAGGGCTGCCCAATTTGAAGGTTATTTATAACTCCTGGAAGTTAATGGTCGTTAGCAAAAATATTAAAGCTGAAAGCTGTAGCCCCAGAGGTGATTGGCCCTTAAGACACAAATTTCTGCTTCTATCTTCCCCTCAAAGTTTGATTTTCATATTCCCTTTTAATGAAAAGTGTAAAAATTTTTTATATTTTTAATTACCCCATTGCTTTCCCCCAAATATGAAAGCAACTCTTTACGCCCTCAAAATAAATAAATAAATGAATAAGTAAATAACCCTCGATTCTAATTTCTCCGGCTTCCACTTTTCCGTTCTATCCTTTACTGCTTTTCCCTTCTCCCGATTCCTTCCCTCCCCTCTCAGCAGGCTATTTCCTTCCCAGAACTGGAATATTTGTACAGACTTTTAATATAAAAAAATTTCTCATTTCGTAATATTTTCCTTCTTACCGTCGAAAAGGGAAGAAATAAAAGGAAAAGAGGAATATGCATCGCCGAGATTTTCTCCGGTTATCCTTTTTTTTTTTTTTCCTTCCTGGAGAAAAAAACGGGGTTTGTTGTCCTTTTACTTGGCATTCGAAACGATTCACATTTTCAATCAGTCTTGAATCTCATTTTTATTAGTCTCTGCTGTTTACTTTTCTTCCTAACCCTTTTTCGATTTTTTTTTTTTTTTTTTGAATCTGGGAAAAAGGAATAAAAGCAAAATTCGCGGAAAATTGCTTTGCAAGAGGGGAAACACTTAAAAAAACCTCGCGTCGATGTTATAAAGTGCAATGTTGAAATAGAGAAAAATTCGTGTCATCTCTCGAGAGGATTCCTGGATGGGAAATAATAAAAGGATCGACGAATGGATATGTACATGTGGGAAATTGTAAATTCGGATTTGATTCATTGACTGATTTGAAATATGACGTGGATTTTTGATTCGAAAGATGAAAAATTTATAAAGAAAGGGATTTAAGGTCGACTAGGATTCCAGCAAGCTCTTTTTAAAGCTCTTTAGAGAGCAGCAGGCTGGTGCCCCAAATATTCCTGTTAAGCAAAATTGACTCTGGCCCAAAATCAGATGCCGATACTTTTAAGCCAAAAGGGCTGCTAGGTTGTGGCCATGAATCGCTGCCGCAAAAAAAATTTCTGGGGGCGTCCCCCGACTTCCAGACTCGCAGCCAAATGAGTAAAAGTAAAAACTATCCCACAAAATAAACAATTAATCTAAATTATAACCATCCACCTATACAACTCATATTCGACATGTAAATGATACAAGTCAGTTAATCAATCCCCTCGACAAAAAACTTTTAAAATGATCATCACGTATGCAAATTCATGTAATGGTTATTTACAAATTACAACTCAAAACACATATTTCTTAAAATAAAAGATTTATTCGCACTTAAAAGAGCTAAAACAAAAAATTACCATCGGATTCCATCATTAAATCAAAAAGCACCCTATATTAGAATAGTAGGAATATTTCATTATACAAAACGCCATTTAATTTCCTTAAAGAAAAACCGGTTACTCGAAAAATTCGAGCATTAAAGTATAATATCTCAATCTTTGTTGTGCGTAATTTGTCGATATGCGTGCCATTATTGCCACCATAAACATCCTTCTCTCCTCAAAGTCACGCGATCGACACATTGTCAATAATAATGCAATATTTTCTTTTTATACGTTTCCACCATTTCTTTTATTTTTTCTTTTCTTTTCTGGGATCTCTGTGTATAAACTTTCATAAAAAATTGGAGTGATTTTATGGAATCCCTTGGATTTTCGAAGCCCCCTCATCCTCATGCTAAATCTCTAAAAGCTGGTAAGCTAGTTTTTCTTGAAGACGGTTATTACTTATCAATCCCTTCTTTTAGTCTCTCCCCCTCCCTTATATTTTCCTCTCTCTTACTTACCCCTGGAAAATGGAAATATTTTCCTTAAATCGATTTCGAAATGATTAAAACGGGGATATTTCATCCGTGAGAAGGGCGACCATTTTTTTTCTTCACTTTCTCCCTTTTTCCAATATGGCCGGTGTTGATTTTTCCACTTAATACTTTTTATAAAAAAAAAATTTGTAGGGATTGAGAGAATTAGAAAAATCAGCTTCGTAATCAGAGAAGGTCAGAAAAAGGCTGAGGTAAAAATTTTGACGAATTATAGTTGAAGAATGACTAAATTTTCATTTGTGTTTCCTGATTATTGATTTTAATGAATGAAAATGTTTCAATTTGATTATTTCTGTACGGGTTTTAGAGCTCTTGGAATTGGAATTTGAATTTGATTGTCGAATACAAAACATTGGAATTGGAATTTGATTTTCGAAGACAAAACATTGGAATTGGAATTGGAATTTGATTGTTGAAGACAAAATGTTGGAATTGGAATTTGAATTTGATTGTCAAAGACAAAACATTGGAATTGGAATTTGATTGTCAAAGACAAAACAATGAAATCGGAATTTGATTGTTGAAGACAAAATGTTGGAATTGGAATTTGAATTTGATTGTCGAAGACAAAATATTGGAATTTGAATTTGATTGTCGAAGATAAAATATTGGAATTGGAATTTGATTGTCGAAGACAAAACATTGGAATTTGAATTTGACTATCCAAGACAAAACATTGGAATTTGAATTTGATTATCCAAGACAAAACATTGGAATTTGAATTTGATTGTCAAAGATAAAACAATGAATTGGAATTTGATTGTCAAAGACAAAACATTGGAATTTGTTTTTGAAATTTAACATGAGAACATGAGAGTATTCATGAACTCAATTATTTTTTATTCCGGAAAGACGAGCAAATAATTCTGTTGGTTGGCGACTTCCTGATGACAATCAAGCCTGAAAATGTTTGGTTTAGCATCATGACGTCATATCGGTTGGGTCATTGCCGTCGGGTGTTCTACAGGAAGATAGATTTCTGGAATCGGAATTGATATCATAATCTGACCTCTGGCTAATTATTAAGTTAAGGCTGATGCAATTCATAAAAGCTCCCATGCTACCAAATCGGCTTACAACATTGATTTGATTCGAAAATTTTCCGGGTAGCGATGGCAGCCCTCTTTTGTGAGTATACGATGAACGCTTCGCAATTTGGGTCAAATTTTCATGTTCTCGTATAACACATTGATAATTTTTGAAAGCCGGATGAATGTTTCTGTTATTTGGTAATTTACGGATGATGGCAGAACCCGAAAATATTTGAATCGACATCCTAACGTCTTATCAGTTGGGTTATTGACTTAATGTGACATAGATTAGGTCATGGTGGTGTGTCAGACGACAATATTCCTTCTTTTAGTATCATAATTCATATTTTAGCCTAATTATCGGCTAAAGTCTAGATGTGAAATCCTGTTAGTTGGTGATATTTTGGTGGCGACTAAGCCCAAAAACATAGAGCGTCCCAAATATTCTAACCAATGCTCTGAAGTGTATTTAGTGCCCCGATTCATTCAATCAATCTCTTTCACTTTGAAATTTTTTAAGCCTGATTTTATGTAACGACACTTCCCAGGTCGACAAACCTTCATCAGAGAGAGAGAGATCCGACCCTGCCTACTTTTTAAATTTGAACACTGCTTACCCAAAACGCTTCACGTCCTGAATTAATAACCAAAAAACTCGACATTCAAAATACAGGATGTTAAAAAGTATACAAAAGCTCCCAGTCTCGTTATTATGAATGTCATTTACTTGTGTAAACAAAAAGAGTTAAGTATCAGGGGTGGATAAAAGAAATCACATAAACTTCCCTTTTTTCTCCTTTTTTTTTATTTGTTATTATTATTCTCTTTCTTTTACCTTATTCGAAATCCTTCGATTCGTTTCAGCTATTGTAAATTCGGCTCGCACCTTCTCTCTGTATACTTATCCGAGTCTAAATTAAAAAAAAAAAAAGAAATAATTATCAACGAGGCGTCTCGCGGGCCATTGTTATTATTTAATACTCGAATTCGATTAATATCCCCGCAATTGTTAGCTGAAGGTTTCTGCTAAATTTTCTCAAGTGCTCACGTGTTATTAAAAAAAAAAAAAAGGATAGAAAAAAGAATTCGTTGAATAAACAATGAAAGGTGTGTTTGTTCAGATAAATGACATAAAATCAATGTTCTTTGTAAGATTTACCTTTTTTTTTTTCGTCTTCGGGTTCAGATATTGAAAATCGTGAGTGAGTGGTGGTATATGGATCTGTATAAATAAAACAAAAATATATATTATTTATTTTTTTTTTAGGGTTATTGCTTACATTTTGCGGAGGCGGAGGCTTTTACCCGTATGATTTTTTTATCCATAAGTTCTCCGTCCCCGCGTAAGGTCTAAATTCCACGTTGACATAAGGGAAATTTTTATTCTTTTTATTGATTTCCACGTGAAACTATACAAGGTAGCGAAGGTGGAATTTCAAGAGCTTGCTTGATTTTTTATTATGTATGATTCTTGTTGTGTATAAAAAACGTAAGCGATAACTCGAAAACGAGAGATGAAGACGTGACTTGCAAGAACCGTTAAGAGGTCTCGAAAGTGCTGTTTTTTTTTTTTGCCTTTCGAGTTTGTAAATTTTTTAAATCGATTTTCGTGGAAGGGTTCGAGTGTTATCGGGACATTAACGATGGAAGAAAAGTTAAAATGTGGAAATGGGATGTGTAATTGTTTTAGGGAATTCGGTGGAAATATGGAAAGGTGTACAGTGATTTTCAGCCAGGTAGAACGATGAAAAGCTCGGGCTGAATAAGGTATAGCCATCAAATATTAAGACTAGGTCTGCTAGAGCCATTTAAGACTCGGGATGAGTTATCTAGAGTCATCAAAGACTCATGCCAAGCCAGCTAGAGCAACATAAACTAAGACTAAACCTGCTAGAGCCAGTAAAGAGTCGCGTCAAGTCAATTAGAGCCATCAATGATTCAAGCTGAGCTAGCTAGAGCCACTAGAGTCATCAAAGACTCGCCCTTAACTAACTGGTGTCATCTAAGACTCGGGCCGAACAAGTTAGAGCTATTAAAGACTCAGACTAAGCCTGCTAGAGCCGCCAAAGACTCGCGCAAAGCCAACTAGAGGCATTAGAGACTTGGAATGAGCCAGCTAAAGCCATCAAAGCCTCGTGCCAGGCCAATTAGAGCCGTCAGAGATTCAAGCTAAGCTAGTTAGAGCCATTAGAGGTTTGGTCCTAGCCAGCTTGAGCCATCTAGAGTCATCAAAGACTCGCCCTAAACCAACTGGAGTCATCTTAGACTTAGGTCGAACAAATTAGAGCTATTAAAGATGCAGACTAAGGCTGCTAGAGCTGTCAGACTCGAGCTGGGCCAGCCACAGCCATCAAAGGCTGATGCCAAGCTAGCGTGGACTCGGGCTGAATTAGCTGGAGCCATCAAAGACTCACGCTAAGCCAGCTTGAGTCATTTTAATCAAGCCTAGACCTTCTAGACCAGCACATTTGCGACTGGCAATCTTCAATGGGCTAAAGGCGTTCTTATGTGAATTTCAATTTTGCCTGGAATCTCACTCAGATGAACCAACAAATAATTCAGACCCTCTGAGCCATTAATTCAACTCTTCATAATCTCAGGCAAACCATTAAATTTTTCATTTGAAATATTTTGTCAAATTTCTTCAACTATTCAAGTGTTCAAATCGCATTTTTGCTCTGCAGCGCCATTATAAAAATCCTCCGAGTTTTATTTTTTTTCCCTCCACGGAATTTCCCTTGAGTACCAATGCTTAAAAATTAAAAATATAGAAAAAAAACTCGGGATCGCGAATCGAATGCGGTTTTTTTTTTATTTTATCTTTTTTTTTCCGCTGACTGTGGAATTTTAATTAAAAGTCAAATTAGGAATGTAAATATTGTTGTAAATTTTTTAAAGTCTTAATCGAAACGTGGGCGACATGAACCTACATACGTTTCCTGAATTCTTTTTTTTTTAATCCAGTAAGTTTCCCCGGGAAAAAAAAAATGAAATCGGATTTTTTTCTTTCCCGTAAAAATAAATTTTTTTTTATATCGTGTGTTTGGAAGAATCAATTGACCGATTAATTAATTGGCCGGGATTCGATTTTATACGTAACGTTTTTCGGATTTCCCATCCCGACATATTTTTTTTTTTTTAATCGAACAACGCGAGGGGGTTTTTTAAATGCTCTAAAAAAAGAGGTGAGTCTTAACTAATAAATTATGTCCATAACCTAGCGCCGGTTAAATTTGTTATGGTTTCCGTTATCGGCATCATCAAAAAAATATTTAAAAGGATAGGAGAAACAAAAAAAAATTAAAGGATTTATATCGCGGCATTCAGGTACGATTATATACAGCGTGTTTTATTCTTAATTTTTTGGCTAAAAAAAATTTTTTTTAATGAACGAATTTTAGTGGAATGGATTAAGAAAAAAAAAATTTACTTGTGGAAGATTGTTTTTCAATGTAATTACCCATCACGGCCACTACTGATATGCCGGGCCTAGGGACAGAGGCAAAAAGAAAAAACAAGAGTCCAGCGGACCACCAACGACTTCCATGATTGAGCCGGTCGCTAGCCGCTGAGGTGCGCCGCCCACATTGTACATTACTCCGTTGCTGAAGGCGAAAGTTTTTTTTTTTAAAGAGAGGAGATGAGGAATAAAAATTGTAAGCAGGCAGATTCCCGATTTATGCTGCCCTATGGTCAACACAATAGCGAGTTCTTGTTTTTTTTTTTTTTTAATTTTACACCTCACGATCCAACCTCTTGCCTTTTTTGCATTATTCTCTTTCGACTTGTTTTTTTTATGCTGATAATATCGAACTTTACGGAATTTATTAATTCTTAAGAATTAATTATTTTAAAAAAGAAAATCAGATTCGGGATAATAAGAGGAATAAGGGAAGATTTTTTAATGGACTAGAAAATAGTTTGGCACAAAGTTATGACTGCGAGTAGGATCATCAAACATCGTCGGGGAATATTAGAAAGAAGTATGAAAATTAAAACTACAGAGGTGACAGGCTTTGCTTCATTTTTTACTGAACTACGGTGATAAAAATAACAAGCAACAAAATTAATTACAAGGACACCGAATAAAGACAAAATCAACCAGAACGACAACAAACAACAGAAAAATGAACCGGAACGACAACGCACAACAAAAAGATCAACCGGAACGACAAAGCACAACAAAAAGATCAACCGGAACGACAACGAACAACAAAAAGATCAACCGGAACGACAACGGACAACTAAAA
The DNA here is from genome assembly GCA_023512825.1 of Liposcelis brunnea. Classification (NCBI taxonomy): domain Eukaryota; kingdom Metazoa; phylum Arthropoda; class Insecta; order Psocodea; family Liposcelididae; genus Liposcelis; species Liposcelis brunnea. The sequence continues at coordinate 4,340,111 of CM042068.1, forward strand.
GATCAACCGGAACGACAACGAACAACAGAAAGATCAACCGGAACGACAACGGACAACAAAAAGATCAACCGGAACGACAACGAACAACAAAAAGATCAACCAGAAGTACCATTTCAACCGAGCAACAACCTCAAACAATCATAATGATGATATCAGACGATGTTGGATGTTGGCGGCAACAATAGTAAGAAAACCGGCGACAATAATAATAACAATATCATCAACAACCTCAACATGTGAAACTTTTTGATGAATTTCAAGTCGCAAACAATTTAAAAACAGGTAAAATTAGGAATATGCAGCGTAGATGATACGTAAGCGAGCGTGTGAAAGAGTGGTCTTGATTACTTGTTAAATAAATGGCCAGCCACGGGCGAAATTAAAAATATAGGCTTGCGTTCGGGGCTGGCGGAATGTTATGTAGATGGTACGACCAATAAGTCCCCGCATTTGACTTTAATATTTTTTTATTCCGTCTGGTATGTTTTTTTTTTTTTTTTAGAAAGAAAAAAAAAGTTGGGAAAGAATGACATTTTTTTGCCCGGGAGTGATGAGTTCATTAGTCAAGGAGTGGATTTATTAATGGTTATGGAAAGATTATTTAACTACTTGGATATGCCAAGTATGTAATTCCCTTTCCCCCATCAAAATGCTTACCGGTATTTTTATTAAATGATTTAAAAGGACGATTCGATGGTAAAGGATATATGCATATGCGGGGCTTAATACGGTGATAATAACCGCGAACCGAATATGGCATAATTAATTTGAAACCTGTAATCAGATGTAATGACAACTCAATACCGCGGCGGATAATTGCATAAGTATAGAAAAAAGAGGTTTCTATAGAGGGAGGAGAAGAAAATTATTGATTAGGTTGTAAATTCTTTTTTTTTTAACGTTAATTATCGTTGCAAGCGTGATGTATGAAGATTTTAAAGCGAAAAAATTAGTCCAAGGGAATATGTAAAGTGATAATTATTTTTAAGTGCGGAGTTTTTCTGTTGAAAAATTTTTCTGCGAAAAAATGAAACCTGAAGGCGAATGCTAAAAATTAGAAATGATTGCGTCGTTAAAAAGAAGTTTTGTTTATTTGGCGAAATGTGATGGATATAAATGCAGCAATAACAAAAGCAATTACTTAGATCGAAAACAATTTATGATATATAATAAAAGAAAAGAACAAGATTTGGCTGAAAGTTTATATTTTTGCTGCCTGAGCATCAAGAACTCTAAAAAACAAAACGAGAGCAAGACTTTTGACAGAAACTTCTAGTTCTGCAAAATTTGGTTTCTTGAATTCTCAATAATTAGGAAGCCTAAATTTTCAGCAAATTCTGCGACAAAAGTTGAACAAGATCTTGTGCACATCGCCTAAAACGATTACTAAGAGCAAAGACAACAACAAACAAACAACTTGAATAGCTGTAGCTGCTGCTGCAGTAGCAACAACAAGGATGGTGACGGTAAATGCATCGAAAACAAACCAGCAGTAACAACAACAACCACCAGGCGACAAACTACAAGAAAATCAACAAGATCGACAATAAACCATAACGAAATCGATCAGAACGACAACGAACAGAAACAAAGTCGACCATGATGACAACAATGGACAATTAAAGTGACCAGAACGACAACAAACAACAACAAAATTGACCAGAACGACAACAAAAAACAACAGAATTGACCGGAACGACAACAAACAACAAAATTGACCAGAACGACAACAAAAAACAACAGAATTGACCGGAACGACAACAAACAACAACAAAATTGACCAGAACGACAACAAAAAACAACAGAATTGACCAGAACGACAACAAACAACAACAAAATTGACCAGAACGACTACAAGTAACAACAAAATTGAACAGAACGACAACAAGCAACAACAAAATTGACCAGAACGACAACAAGCAACAACAAAATTGACGAAAACGACAATGAATATCAAAATTAACACGATGACAAGGACAATAAACAGAGGTAGAGGCATTTAATGATAGCAACAATCAGGATGAAGACAATTGCAACAATGACAACATCAGCATCAACATCCACGATAACGTGTTAAAACTTTAGTGAGCTTAGCTGCAGCTTAGGCTAAGACCGGAAGTCCACGACCCACTCGAATCCATTTAAGCGAACTTAAAATCGTCCATTTCTCCTCTGGACATTAAGGTCATTAATTTCATTAGTTAACAATCCAAAAACCAGCGCGGTAGCCTTAACCCATCAAAATAACTAACGAACTCATAAAGTCTAATAATCATACGGACACACGGAAAACGGCAGTCAAGGCATATTTCAAGTTTCCTAATTTAAAATTCTTTAAAAAAAAATTCGAATGACACTTTGAATGTTTGACAGTCGGTACTTACTTACAAAGGGCCCTCCTCTACATACCGCCCATAGATAACGATTTTAAAAAATATCATAGAGATCCTCTCAAAAAAAAAAATTAAAATCCCAGAAGACCAAGAATCATCGATTGCCACAAGAGTAAAAAAAAAAAGTGTCAATGGATAATCGATAACTCGGGGTTTTGGGAAAAGTTTTGCGAACCCGAAAAACCTCCCTCTGAAATTCCGAAATCCTTATTGGGTGTCGAGGACTGCCTACCAGCATGAAATAACTTTACAAACTCGGCATTCATCGGGTTTTGAGGATTTAGAACTTTTGAAGGAGAACGAGAAGGAATGCGTATCCTCTTCTACTTGAGAAGAGTTATCATCGAAATTGAATTTGTCTTTTTTAGATCGAAATCTCTTTTTTTTTCGGGTTTTGAAATCGTCTTCTTTATAACGTGGGCGCGTGGACGTTCGTTATAACGAAACTCAAACTCCGGGGTCATTTTGTTTGAAGATAACTGACAAAAATTCGGATTTTGGACATGTCTCTGGGACCCCTACCAACCTGCCTGATTTCTAGTCTTTATGAAAAAAAAAAGGAACATGTTTTCAAGAACAGGATTTCTTAACTGATTTATGCACCAATTGGAATCGTAATATCAGGAGGAGGAATGGTTGCACTGTGCCACCGTTCATTTCTCAGGTGTTTTTTTTTTTTTTTAAAGGAGACCCTTTTTTTTTGTTTCCCCCCGCGTCTGGTTTATTGAACAACAAGGATCATGTTTTTTCGTATATCGTGCTAGTGAAGTATTAAAAACAACACGGTCGTACTTCACAAGAGGAGTTCGACTTGTACGTAGTTTAATAGACCCCCTAAACAACATAAATTCATACATTCACAGCCAGGCGTGAACACGAGTCTTTTTTTTTTTTACTCTGAAGGATCTCAGTCTTCCTTCGCAAGTTTCTCTAATTAACATAAATTCGTTTTTTTTTTTTTTTTGAAGGTGTGACCGGCATTAATACCGTTTCTTTTATTTCGCAGGTTTTAGTTCCCGGACTGTTTGGATTCCCGCCGGCCAAGACCAGAGTTCTGGATGAATAACAAGAAAGGTAAGAACATTAATTTCATTTGAATGAGAAAAGCGGCGATGCCTTGGCCCCGTTCGAGCCCTTGACTCGCGGGACACGTTATGTCAATTTTTATATCATTTAAATAATCGAAGGTATGATGTAACAAAAAAAAAACGCACTTTAATCGATCAACTTATAACACTTCCATTATTCTCAAGCATCTAAAAGTAACACATTTCTGACGGTTCTACTTTTCATACCGACGCCCAGTTCCCTTTCACGTATAAAACATTATAACGATTACGCCAATTCGTTTTTGTATAATCAACTACTGGTTTTTTTATTTTATTTTATTTTATTTTATCTTTCCTGCCATGTGTTCTCACTTTTGTTTTATGTACTGGATATTTTTAGGCTTTCCTCCGGTTTTTTTTTATCTCTGCTGAGTGGTTCTTATAATATATGGATGATGATTCGTTATTTATTTTGGTATTGTGGAAAGGAAAAAGGGTTAGAGTTATAAATGCTTCCGGGTTGCGGGAGTGATAGATTGGTTAGTTAGTGTAATGAGAAAGGCAGGCGCAAAAAATTATCAGTAGGGTGTTTAACTGCTTCTTCAGTTTTTAGATATTTGGTCATAGATTTCTTTCTTTGTTTGTCCTATGTCGTGTGATCCTCTATTTTTTTGAACAGATTGCTTCCTCTGGTTTAAATCTTATCGTCAGGCCAATGTTTCGCTGTAGCGAAGAAAATTAATTTAAAATATTTCAAAAGTCAAGACGTTTTCTAAAATTTTTTTTCAAAATTATTTTTATGTTTTTTCTGTGCTGGTGCAATTTTTCAAAATTTTTCCAATAATTACGTTTTCGTTGCTTTAACAGTTTCTTCAAAACTTTTTAGAAAATTTTCTTTTAAAAAAATTGATTCGAAAAGAAAAAATTATCAAAAGATTTGTTCGACATGAGAAAAAGATCATAAGATTGTTTAACAAGAGAAAATGATCAAAAGATTTGTTCGACATGAAAAAATTATCAAATGAATTGTTCGACATGAAAAAATTAATAAAAGATTTGCTCAACAAGAGTAAATTATCAAAAGATTTGTTCGACAAGAGAAAATTATCAAAAAATTTGTTCGACAAGAGAAAATTATCAAAAGATTTGTTCGACAAGAGAAAATTATCAAAAGATTTGTTCGACAAGAGAAAATTATCAAAAGTTTTGCTCGACAAGAGAAAATTATCAAAAGATTTGTTCGACAAGAGAAAATTATCAAAAGATTTGTTCGACAAGAGAAAATTATCAAAAGTTTTGTTCGACATGAGATAACTTCACTGGCTCTTGTAGCAGAGCTTTGCACCTTATTTTCTGATTGACTAGTGCTTTGCAGCTTTTTGTTGTCTGGGCGAGACTTTTGGCCAAATTTTTCCCTTGACACGTGCATGTTCTTTTGCTAAAACCCTATATCCTTAATTTAATATCGTTGGAAACAATTCATACAAAACCGAAATTTCTTCCCCTTTTACGACATTAAAACGGGAAAATTTCGGACGGATGATTTTCAAATCTGAAGATGACAAGTTGCAAATTACAGAAAGAACAGATAATTAGATTGAATTAAATTTACAACCACTGTGATAAGTGATAACTAATTTGCATAAAGAGAACGAGGGAATTTATACAATGTTTAAAGTAAATACCTTACGATTCCCTAGTATAAATACACTTCTGGGGAGTTTCCTCCCTCAAAGCAACCTCAATCGGAAAAATTACCATTTCAAACCCCAGCGATATACAGGATGTTGTTCTTTTGGCCTCGCCCCCGCCGAAAAAGACAAGAACGGAAACCTTCTCTCCGCGCCTTAAACAAGCCTGGCTTGTTTTTACGCTTTTACTCTTTTCAATTCCCTTTTATGACAAGTTACGGGAAATTAAACTATAAAATTTCACTCGCTATTAAACGGGACAGATGTTTGTGCATTTAATAATTACTTTGACAGAAAATTACTAACGGATTTTAGGATGTAAACTCTAAAATCAAATGTCGTTTGCCCTGATGGATTACCGTAAAAGGTTTTTCGAGAGATGCGTTTTAGCTTGTTTAAAATTCGAAATTCAAATCGGTTGTAATTCAATTCAATCTCCCCCAATTTAAATTTCTATTTTTATTTTTTTTTTTTATTTTCCCCGGAATCAAGGCCTCATCATCTTGAACCTTTGATTCGTGCACGATTGTGCGTGACATATTTGCCGATAAATAATTATTAGAGCAAAAGGGTTTTCGATTTAACACGGGAAATCTGATAAATGCTTGAATACCCTCCGAGTGCGTATGTATATGAATGAATTCCGAGAAAAGTTCTCTAATATGTGCTTTGGTTATTACGCAGGTCAGTGGTTATATTCGCACCGGATATACGACGGAGGGGATAATTATTATTCGTAAGCGTTTAACCCCGGGAAAAAGGCAAAACCTATTTCGATATTTTTCACACACACCAGATTCGTTGGGAAAGTTAATTTAATTGAACTTTGGAAATAAATGGCAAAAACCCTTTTCAAAGTCTAATTCGGTTGATTATTTTTTACCCTTATTCAGCGATAATTTTTTAGAAAAATAAGACTCAGGCAATGTCGTATATAAATTTTATTTTTGCAGGGAAATTGTTAATGATGATCAGTGGAGGACAAGGGATTTTTAATTTAGCTGGTTCAGTGGCGACTGCAGATCAAAGATCAAATTGAATCCCTTACCATATTTTCGGGACAAATTCTTTTAAAATTTTTATAGTTGGAAAACTTTTTAAAAAAATTTCTTGTCAAACAAATCTTTTTGATTAATTTTCTTATCAAACAATTCTGAAATGAATTTTGCTTGTTGAACAAATATTTTGATAATTTTTTCGTGTCGAACAAATCTTTTCACTATTTTTTTATTTCAAACAAATCTTTTCATAATTTTTTCATGTCGAACAAATCTTTTCATAATTTTTTCATGTCGAACAAATCTTTTCATAATCTTTTCATGTCGAACAAATCTTTTCATAATTTTTTCATGTCGAACAAATCTTTTCATAATTTTTTCATGTCGAACAAATCTTTTCATAATCTTTTCATGTCGAACAAATCTTTTCATAATTTTTTCATGTCGAACAAATCTTTTCATAATTTTTTCATGTCGAACAAATCTTTTCATAATTTTTTCATGTCGAACAAATCTTTTCATAATTTTTTCATGTCGAACAAATCTTTTCATAATTTTTTCATGTCGAACAAATCTTTTCATAATTTTTTCATGTCGAACAAATCTTTTCATAATTTTTTCATGTCGAACAAATCTTTTCATAATTTTTTCATGTCGAACAAATCTTTTCATAATTTTTTCATGTCGAACAAATCTTTTCATCAATTTTTCAGCTTTTTGCATTCTGCAGGGCAGACTCAGACTTCTTGCTGTTCAAGTTTATTGGATTTAATTCTTGCAATTGCAGCAATTCTATAATAAAATTCAAGTGGGGGAAAAAATTTTAAGTCTTCTCATTTCTTTCCATTGTCAAATTTTATTTCTTGAGCATTATATCCTCTTAATCCTCTTCTATTACTCCCGAAACCCCGCATTTAAATCGATCCTTTTACGAGTAAATAAACCCGAGCACTTTCACGAACTCCACCCTTATCCATAACATATCCCAATACTTTTCACCCGGTAAGCTCAACACCCAGCAGGAATCCTTATTAACATTTAAATTTCCTTAGAAATCGAGTATTATCGATTCATTGATCTCTCTTTCTCTCTCTCCGGGGGTGTTTCCATTCCACTTTAGGACTATAATGGGGGAAGAAGGGTCGGACCCGTCTCTATCTCTTTCAGCTTTCGGCTTCTAAGTCGGTTAATTTAAAAGAGGCTCTAGAAATGCTTCTACGCTCCGGTTAAAAGTTGACAAGGCTTCCAAATGAAATCGATCGAACCCACTTTAAACTAACCTAAAAGGCTATTAGAGGAAACCCGCGTTTCTAGCTTTGATGCACCGAAACCCCCGATGAGGTTCCTACCGTTCGCTTTTTTTCCCCTCCATCCTCTTCTGGCTTTGACATTTTCAATAAATAAACTTTTTTCTTTCGCCGGCTGGTTTTTAATTGTTTTAATGTCAATTTTTTAAAAATAAAACATGAATCGGTTTGTGCACATTTTGTAGAAATAAAAATTCGTTATCACATTTAGGCTTTCGATCAAGATAAAAGATCGGAAAGGTGTGTCGTAAAATTATCAGTTAAAGCATTTCACTAAAGGTTTGAGTCACAGGAGATTAACATCTAAAAGCCATAATTGATTCATTTACATGAAGGAACATGTTTTCCATCTTCGGCCGTTTTTTTTTGTTACCTCGAGGAGGATAAACACCCGACATTTAAGAAACTATCTTAATATTCCGCGCGATAAAGATTTCACGATTTTAATTTTTGCGAGTTAAAAATTTTTTAAATTAGAATGAGTTTCCTTTTCGAAACGTTTAATAACAGCGTAATGCTTAAAGCAGGAAATGATAAACTCAATGGAGTTAATCCGTAAAGCTAGATATGAAATTAATGCAGACTCGATAGAACGCTAAGTTTTGATCGCCGGCTTACTGGAGTTCGTTTTCATTTTCAGAAATTGTTTTAACAATGTAGGATCCCTAGAAATTACGGAGTTCAGGGTATGTTTTCGGAATGAGTATGGTAGGAACATTAGTCCGGATTGGTATTTGTGTTATTGATGAGTAAGCTATCAGTAAAAGCAGCAATCATAATCATTTTTTAAACTCAACGTTAACCTTTTTGCTTAAGCGTCTATTTCCTAATTTCAGTATTAATTTTTTTGTTCGTGCTTTTGATTCCTGATTTAAGAGCTAGGTTTCTTGCTTGAGCGTCCATTTTCTTGCTTGAGCGTCTATTTTCTTGCTTGAGCGTCCATTCTTTTGCTTGAGCGTCCATTTTCTTGCTTGAGCGCCCATTTTCTTGCTCGAGCGTTCATTTTTTGATTTTTTTGGCGTCCATTTTCTTGCTTTTCTGGTTTGAGAGTCCATTTTCTTGTTTGAGGGTCCATTTTTTGACTTTAACGTCCAATATTTGACTTTAGCGTCCTTTCTTTGATTTTAGCGCCGATTTTCTTGCTCACGTGGCAATTTTTTTATTTTTAGCGTCCATTCTCTTGCTTGAGAGTCCATTTTCTTGCTTGAGCGTTTATCCTTTGATATCAGTAACAACGCATGACATCTGTAAATAAAAGACTGATTGGAAAATCTTTACAATTTCCCATCATTATACGAAAAGCTGACAACCGCAATATTATTATCTCTCATTTCCAACTAACAAAACAAAACGTCTAAAAAATTTGGCTTTAAGATACGCATTTACAAGCATTTTACCTCCAGTCACTTTTCATTTAAAGTAATAAAAAAAAAAGGAAAAATAACCCGAGTTGATGAGAGCAGAGAACGAAGGGAGTGTAAAAAAAAACTAAGCAATGAACTTTAACCCAAGCAGGATGAGAAAAAGTAAGCAAGTCTTGTTCAGTCTTCATTAGTCAGATGCCCTGCATTATGACACGGGGAAAAACGCTTTTTACTTTTTTTTTCAAAAATGAAAAGCTTTCCTCTTTAATTCCGTCACATCATTTTGATGTTTCTGTTGACAATTTGAGGTCGGGATAAAAACTCGTATATACACACACACCAGCTATTTCCATTTTCCCCCCTCGAATAAAATTTTTTTCATAACGTTTTCACCTCAACGTGAAAATTGAAACGTAAAATGACGATAATCCCAACGTAAGACATTTCACATTATGCAACACGGACAAAGCTTATAAAGCTTCATCCGCCGTAAAGCAGACAAACAACACTATCACTACTGGGCGTAACGCGTGATGGATGGGCTCTAAGATATAGGATTACGGTTTTGGGAACTAATATTAACGCCTTGGAATCTCCCAACGTTGCATTCAACTCCCTTTTTTTTTTTTTTCCTTGTCATGTTTTAATCCGCGATTTTTAAGTACGAATAAAAATTTAAAGCTTATATAAAAAAACTAACAAAGTAAAAATAAAAAAAAAGAAGAATATTTTCGAAGCGAAGTCAGGATCGGATAAAAATACCCATAAAAAAATACGGAGAGGAGGATAAAAGGTATGCAAGTAACGCGGGAAGAAGCGAGACAGAGGTATTGGGAAGGAAGTATTAATTTGAGGTGTCACGTGATCGGGTAATAACTGTTATTAACGACCTACAACATGTTATTGACTGACTTTTCGTGTACCGCCGAACCTGGGCCTGAATCGAGTTTTATTTCTTTGCCACATCTCCATTTGTTTCTTCATGCTTTCTCTCCTTTTAACCCTTAATATAGGGTTTTACCTTATTCTGATGTTTTTGGTTTTTTGGTGTCTGGGAATTAGGTTAGTCACTTTTTGTTTTTTTTTTGTCCGAAGCCGCGTTGAATTATGAAGTTTAATGAATGAGTGGATATTTTTTTAAGGAGCTTTTTGAATGGAACGTTAAGGAAATATTTATACTTGTTGGAGATAGCTCAATCAAAGATCGAACTTGGTTCTTATTTCCTCTTAAAGTCCCTTTTTTTTAAAGTTAATCTCTTAAGTGCAAGAAAAGACCATAAAAATCCATTTAAAATCCTTCATTAGGTGTCAAAATATTTTTTGCCAATAATTTTTCCAAAATTTGTGAAATATTTTTCAAAAATACTAAAAAAGGTTGTTCGACTACAAAAATTTATTTAAAGATTTGTTCGACTACAAAAATTTATTTAAAGATTTGTTCGACTACAAAAATTTATTTAAAGATTTGTTCGACTACAAAAATTTATTTAAAGATTTGTTCGACTACAAAAATTTATTTAAAGATTTGTTCGACTACAAAAATTTATTTAAAGATTTGTTCGACTACAAAAATTTATTTAAAGATTTGTTCGACTACAAAAATTTATTTAAAGATTTGTTCGACTACAAAAATTTATTTAAAGATTTGTTCGACTACAAAAATTTATTTAAAGATTTGTTCGACTACAAAAATTTATTTAAAGATTTGTTCGACTACAAAAATTTGTTTAAAGATTTGTTCGACTACAAAAATTTATCAAAAAGTTTGTTCAGCAAGAAAAATTATCAAAAGATTTGTTGAGTAAGAAAAAATTCTGAAAAAATTTGCTGAAAACAAAAAGTGTGAAAAAATTGAAAAGGTCTCAAACCCCTAAAAATTTCTTATTCTCTTCAGAAAACCTTGAGCCTCGAAAATTCTTAAAAAAAACTGAGTTCTATCATTGTTGAGTGGCTCGGCCAACAAAATTCGATTCGAATTTGGCCGATATCAGTTCAAATACACTAAAAAATCCTTTATTTCTCATGACCTATATTTTATCGGAAAATCTTGTGCCGCCTTCCTGGATCGATTACCGATAAAACGTAGACGCATTAGGGAATACAAGATCCGTCAGATTATCTATCCTTTTCGAAGGAGGATGATCTTAAAACATGTACGTGTCCCGAAAGACAAAAGCAATCTCTCTGTCTCCGACGACTTTAACAAGGTTCTTTTTTCTCCCCCTATGATTAAAGGAAACGTCAAGCGTTACAAATAAAAAAAAAAACTACACAGAATTGCAAATTTCCAAGTGTTAAATGCGTCGTTAAATATTTTTTTTTTTTAAAGATTTCCGTGACAACTTCTCCTTAACTAGCACGCATATTTGGGAAAAATAAGATAAAGCTAATGAAATGTTTTGCGGTTTGTAAATGATATATTTATAATATTCATTTCTTTTATTCTCTAAAGTCGTTATTTTTTCCCCCTTTGTTGGGTCGGTTTTATTTCCGGTTTCTTAATTTGGAAATTTTTTGCGTGGAGGAAGATTCAAAAGTTGAAAACTAAAACGAGATGTTCCGGTTGTAAATCTTATATTAAAACGTTTACGAGCAGCGAAATCAAACGAACGGCGTTTCCAATAATTGATTCTGTTTTTTTAAAGTGTTTTTTTTTTTGAATGATTTATGAGGGTATAAAAAATGAAGGTGAAGAACTGGCGGATTTTCATGATGTGCTGTATTATTGATTGTAGCGTCATTAGGTGACTAGAGCGTTTAATAATTAGCTAATTGCTTTGTACGGCCGTTTTGGATGTAATCATTTATCTAAATGAGCTGTGACAGGGAGCATGAGGTTGTCGTATGTTGGATTTGAATCCTGATTGCAATAGTGATGTTCGGTCCTTAGAAATAAAAATGGATTAATCCCGTATATTTGATTCTTGAGCTTGAAATCGATTTTGGGATCGAAGATTAAAAATTCTTTATTAGGTGTCAAAGTACAGTATTTTCTAAATTTTTCTTTCAATGATTTTTCCAAAAATTTTTGTGCTTGTAGAGTTTTTTTAAATTCTTTTTTTGAGTATTTTTAAAAAAAGGTCAGAAAGCAAATTTAATAAGAAAAATTAATCATAAGATTTTGAAGATAAAATTATCAAAAGATTTGTTTGACAAGAAAAAATTATCAAAAGATTTGCTTGACAAGAAAAAATTATCAAAAGATTTGTTCGACAAGAAAAAATTATCAAAAGATTTGTTCGACAAGAAAAAATTATCAAAAGATTTGTTTGACTAGAAAAAATTATCTAAAGATTTGTTTGACTAGAAAAAATTATCAAAAGATTTGTTCGACAAGAAAAAATTATCAAAAGATTTGTTCGACAAGAAAAATTTATCAAAAGATTTAGTCGACAAGATAAAATTTTCAAAAGATTTGTTTGACAAGAAAAAATTATCAAAAAATTTGTTTGACAAGATAAATTCTGAAAAGATATTTGGCCAAAAAGTTTTTAGCTTGTCCGTTACCATCTGCCACTTTAGCCTGACTTTGGGATTCGATGTGTCGAAAGTTTCCAACTCGATTTAAACCTGGGAAAAATCCACAAAAAGAAATCGTGGTTTTAAAAAAAAAAAATCAAGAGAGTAAAAAATTATGATGCAATAATTCCGCTTTGCAGCTTATCCCATGAATTGTTAAAGAAAGGGTGAAAGCACTCGGATAATAGATGCATAATGCACTTATCTGGGCTTTAGCCGTTGCCTAGGTAACTGCGTCAAGGAGAGAAAATATACGGATATCCTTTTCCGAATCGTAAAACACCCCAGAGGGAGGTGAACATTGCGGGAATCTAACCTTCGCCACAATAACAAAAATCTTTTTTTTAATCAGCTGTGAGCCTTTTTTCACAAGGCGTGGTTAATGAAAAAAATGAAAGGTCAGTTGACACGAATTTAACCTCCCTTAAGGCGATGCAATCACAAAACACAACACCCGGGTTTTTAGTTGAAGGAAACAAAAAGGGAAAAGAATGCGTGCAACCGCAAAACGCCTTAAGTCAATGCACCGAAACCGAAAACTTCAATTACAATAAAGATATAGATGTTCGTGCTTATAGACCATCTGCCGCAGACGTAGCTGGGGAGACAGTGATTACAGGATGCAAGAGGTCACAATCGTACTGTTATTTCTTTCTGTAACGTTTCTTTTTTTTTCCCCCGCTGGATTTCTTATTTAGCCCTTTAGCCAAGGAGTTTTCGATTTAAACAACAAAAAAAATCGACCTATGTCGAAATTTTAAAGAAGCCAAAATTTTAATCCTCAAAACTTGAAATCGTATGATTCATCTTTATAAAGTCAATAGTCCACCAAGGATTCGTAATGATTAGATTTAATCTCTTCTTGGATGTCAAATTGCGTTTTATTTACGTAGATGACGAGGCGGGTTTTTGGATGGTTTTAAGTTACTTTCTCTTAAAATGTTATGGTTGGCTTCTGCTGAAGAAGCAATGGATTTTTTTTATCTATAATCAAATATCAAATGGCTATTTTAGAAAATGAGGAAGTCGAAGGGAATTATTGGACCGTTAGGAGGTTTTTTTCTTTTGGTGGTGATGAGGAAATTAAAAAGTGTGGCCTGGTTTTATTTGATTCAAAGCAGTGATCGAATTCGATTCCTTCGGAAATCCTTTCATAAATTTTTCTAGCCGATCAAATCCTTTCATAAATTTTTCTTGCCGACCAAATCCTTTCATAAATTTTTCTTGTCTGTCAAATCCTTTCATAAATTTTTCTTGTCAACCAAAACCTTTCATAAATTTTTCTTGTCGACCAAACCCTTTCATAAATTTTTCTTGTCGACCAAACCCTTTTATAAATTTTTCTTGTCGACCAAATCCTTTCATAAATTTTTCTGGTCGACCAGATCCTTTCATAAATTTTTCTGGTCGACCAAATCCTTTCATAAATTTTTCTTGTCTGTCAAATCCTTTCATAAATTTTTCTTGTCAACCAAAACCTTTCATAAATTTTTCTTGTCGACCAAACCCTTTCATAAATTTTTCTTGTCGACCAAATCCTTTCATAAATTTTTCTGGTCGACCAGATCCTTTCATAAATTTTTCTGGTCGACCAAATCCTTTCATAAATTTTTCTTGTCTGTCAAATCCTTTCATAAATTTTTCTTGTCGACCGAACCCTTTCATAAATTTTTCTTGTCTGTCAGATCCTTTCATAAATTTTTCTTGTCGACCAAATCCTATGAAACTTTTCTGGTCGACCAAACAAATCCTTTCATAACTTTTTCTTGCCGACCAAATCCTTTCATAAGTTTTTCTTGTCGAACAAATCTTTTGATTTTTTTTTTTGTGGAACCCATCTTTTGATAATTTTTTTTGCCAAATTAATCAATGAACCAACTTTTTGAGATTTTTGCTAAAAATAAAACAATGGGAGAGTTGAGTTTGGATTTTTGAACAGTTCAGGTCAAAACGAGATTTACGTGTTTTTGCATTTTTCTCAAAATAATCTTAAGCCTTAATAAGCCCATCTCTCTACGGAGCAACATCTCAATCTAAAACAAATGATCTTTTTTCTACTGTCACCAAATCCGATTACTCCTCTCAAAAACCTCAACCAATAATTTCTCACTTCCAGACACTTCCTCTTTTCGAAAACATTTAAATCTTCCGGGAATAAAAAAAAACTATCAACTGGAAAAAATGCAAGATATTTTTTTGTTTTTTTTTTTACAAAACATGTTTACGGTCGATTGTAATTTATGATTTAAAGCCGAAAGATAAACGACACCCAGTTGGTTCATAAGTTAAAGTCCTGAGCATGCCGTTGAGTATAGTATAATATAGAAAAAAAAAAGAAGAAAAGATATAGTCGAATGTTGTAATCATAACCCAACGAAAATTTCTTCAGATGCGATTATATGTACATAAATAATGGAGGAGAGGAAAAAAGTCGGCATAAATTTTTTTTTCCTCTTCTTTCCTAAAATTACGTTTACAGGTATAGAACTTGTTTTTTTATCTGAAAAAATAAAAGAGGATTTGAATTTTGGAAAGATAAGAAGTCATTAATGGGATGCATCAGTCGTTTATACTTCTTGGCTGCATGGAATGAAATCATTCTTTGTTTTGGCAGATCGACCCACGCCATGGCTATTGTGCTCTTTTTATCAATAAGCCAGATTTAAGAACTGGATCAGTCTTTCTGATGCCACTTTATCGCCTTTATTCAAAATAAATCGCACGACGTTTCTTTTTAAACCGAAAAATCTCGACAAGCTCAAAAAGAAAAAACCGTATTGCAGACTTTATAACCCATTCATTCCCTCATGGATAAGACATTTCCAATATACTACTTTATAATTTTATAGATTGAGTCATCGGCTGGCGGATCAGAAAAGAGGGAGAGAAAAAAAAATTGGCGTGCGGTCGTTGTATAAGAAGAAAGGAAAAGGAAAAAAAAAAAGAAAAACCTGATAGTTTCCGAGATCTAACTTTCCTCTTTTCAATAGGAATTTTATAAGATATGACTTCTCTGATCCCTTGAAAAACGATTCCTATCGCAGCTGGATGTCTCGTATCTGATTTTCATCTTTAAAACAAGAAAAGGTTTTTCTCATTTTTTTCTTTTTATTTTTTTTTTTTGAGAAGAAAAGGATGAAGGTAAAAAAAAAGAACAAACGTCGAAAAGGAAATGGTATTAATAAAAAAGGAACATATTATACAGGCATCAATGCTATAATATTTAAAATTTGGACGTTTTGACGTTCGATATAAGGAGAAAAATCCTTCGGGGACAGTTTTCGCTTTTCCAGTTTCTTGAACAGTAATAATCCCGTTGGAAATACTGACAGGATGTAACAGGAGCGGCATCGAAAATTTTAGGCACCCGCAGAATAACGCACAAGAAGAATTCTCGGCCGACTCTTAACCGTTTCCAATAAAAGGAAGAAAAAAAACACAAGCCCGGATTGTTTCTATTTTCCTGATATACTTTAAACCAAAAACAATTGCAGAGAATGAAGAAAGCCAGAGCGTTGAGCCATTGATAAAAGGATCGAAATCTAACAGTCATTTTCTTGCCGGTGACGTCATTGCACACTTGAAGACAAAGAGAAAATCCTGTCGCGGGACAGCCCAGACTGTGTAAGTTACACGCGGTCCCCCCCCCCCCCCCCACGTCTTCCCCCTCCTCTACTTTTCGTTCCGTCATATCTGAATTCCATTATCTAACAAACAAAGCCTTTCCTTCCTTACTTTCCACTCGTCCTCCTTTTAGAAAAGTTTCTCTTGAAAATTAATCTGCTAAAATATCAGTTTTCAATTTTCTTTTTAAAGACGGAGAAGTGATCAAAATAAATTGAGGAGGAAAGTTGCGAAATGAGAGTGAGGAATGAATACACAAGTTGTGTTAATTTTGAAAAGGGCTTAAGAGCTCCAGGGGAAAAAAATTTTTCTATTGGTTAAATTTTTTTGGCGAAAAATATGAATCGGCCCTCAGCTGATTTCGAACAGAATAGGACCTGATATGGCTTAATCAGGCCTTAAGCCGGACTTTACCGGCTTCAAAAGGTTTTAAATAGTTTTTTAGTAGCCTCTTATAGTGACCTTGGAAAGCAAAAATTGTCTTCTTCATGGCCCTGGAAGCCAGAATCGGCTCCTTGATGGCCTTTGAGGGTCAATATCTGCTCTTTGATGGCCTCTGAGGGCTTCAATCGGCTCCTTGATGGTCTCTGAGGGCTTTAATCGACTTCTTGATGGCCTCTGAGGGCCAGACTCGGCTCTTTGATAGCTTCTGGCGGCTTCAATCGACTCCTTGATGGCCTCTGAGGGCAAGAACCAGCTCTTATGTGGCCTCTGAGGGCTAGAATCGGTTCCTTGATGGCTTCTGAGGGCAAGAATAGGTTCTTAAGTTGCTTGTGAGGGCCAGAATAGGCTCTCTAGTGGCCTCCGAGTGCCAAAATCGGTTCCTTGATGGCTTCTGAGAGCCAAAATTGGCTCCTTGATGGCTTCTGAGGGCCAGAATTGGCTCTTATGTGGCCTCTGAGGGCCAGAATCGGTTCCCTCATAGCCTCTGAGGGCAAGAATAGGCTCTTAGTTTGCCTGTGAGGGCCAGAATAGGCTCTCTAGTGGCCTCCGAGGGCCAAAATCTGCTCCTTGATGGCTTCTTGGGGCTTCAATCGACTCCTAGATGGCCTCTGAAGGCTTCAATCGGCACCTTGATGGCCTTTGGAAGCTAGAATCGGCTATTTGATGGCTTTTGGGGACTTCATCCGGCTCCTTGATAGCCTCTGGGGGGCAAGAATTGGCTTTTTTATCGTCTCTGAGGGTCAATAGCTGCTTTTAAGTGGCTTCTGTGGAACAGAAGCTTCTTCAGTGGGCTCCGAGAACCAGAATCGGCTCCTTGATTGCCTCTGAAACCATTATTAGGCTTTTCAATGATTTCTGAAGGCCAGAACTAGCCCTTTAGTGGTCTTTGGTGCCAGAATAGGTTTTTTTAGTGGTCTCTGAAGACCAAAATCTTCTTTTGAGTGTCTTCCACGGGCTTAAATTTAGATTTAGGTCTTGCTCTTTGAGCAGCCATGTTCTTCTCTTTTCTTTTAAGCGCAAGCATCGCACCTTAATCATTGTCTCCAAAAGCTGAACAAAAATTCTCATAAATACTCTTGAATCATGTTGGATCAGTCGGCCGACTTATCCAACAATTAGCCTTTTTCCTTTATCCCCCATAAATCCCATTGTATCCCACTTGAGGAAATCTGTGCACATATAAATTTGCATAATATATGAATAAGAACCCGTAATGAGTGCTTATGACGTGGTTGAGAAGGGAAAAAAAAGAAAAAAAAAAGATAAAGTAATCCGCAGAAGAGAGATTACCATAACGTAAAAGCATTTCGTCTAATATTTAACGAGGAAGAAAAAAACTGGCGAGGGGGAAAAAAAAGAAGAAGAAGAAACACGATGATGGAAGCAGGTGAAAAAACTAAAGGGCGCGATAGAGTAATTTCTCAGGGAAACTTGTTATATACGCGAAAATTTTTCCCCGAGAAACATAGATTCCGCGGAGTCTTGACGACTGTATTCCGCGGTTATCTTTTCAACTTTCTGCCTTTACATGTCTTTTAAAATGAGAGAAAGCGTTTCCCGAGTTTAAAAGGGGAGTGGGGGGATGAATTCGAAAACGAAGTCAATTATCTGCAATGTAATTTGATCATTTTAACAAAAAGGTCAGCGAAAAATGCGGCATCAACTTCCCCGATTGATTTTCTCTTTCTCTCTCTCTTGTAACGTGGGAAGAATCCTATTCTCGGGTTTTGTAACGGTTTAAAATCGAAAAGCTCTGCGTGTTTGCATTCTTAGCTTGTCCACTCAAACTTTTTTTGAAATTTTAAACTTTTAAAACAATGACGCTTAATTCGAAATCGATATTTTATGTAAAAAAAGGTCATTGGAAGGAAATGCGATTAATTTCTGAAGAGCGTTAGGGAGAAAAAAAAAATATATAAAATTAGTTAGGATTTTTATCTCGATTTAATTTTTAAATGCACACGCATGTAACTTCGGGAGGACCACCATGTTATGTTTGGTTTAGTTTTGACGCATGCAAAATAATGTAAAGGGAATTCGAGACGATGAACACGCAACACAATCTTGGGAAGTAAGATATTAAATTGTATACAAAACCTGTCATTAAATTCTATTAAGTGAGTTTTGGGTGTCTAAAATTTCACACATATCTTTCTGTTTTTTTGTGTGTGTTTGTCTTTCCGATTTGTTTCAGAAATTTTGGGTTTCGGGAAAAGTTGGTTTGACTTTTTTTTAAATTTTTTTGGTTAATTTTCGAATCACTCTTTTCCTTTCCTTCATTTTCACCGATTGCGACTCATCGATCTTGCGACTAAATCAACCCACTCAACGCCTGCCCGACCTTTCGTTTTCCCTCAGGTCATCCCATACACTCTACTTATTAGCAAAGCGTCTAGACAGCACATCCAGCCACTTCCCCAAGTAAAATCCTAAGAATTAAAAATTCATCTCTCTCTCTCTCTCTCTCTCTCTCTCATCCTTACACCTACATCAACGAAAATGGACTAATTGCACAATTTCCCCTAATTACAGGTGAGAGAATGTATTATCCCGCGCATCCGAAATTAGATGTTGCTCAGACGGGAAAATAGCAATCGATACAAAAGGAAGGAAAGAGGGTGAGGAGAGGAGAATTCTGTGTCGCTGACGTATGATCAAACTTTGCTTGTTAACTTTGCCAATTACAACAACTGTCTCTCTGTTAAATGCGACAAGTTTCTCAATAAATTTGTGGGATACCGAAAACGTCATTGCCTCCCTCTCTCCCTCTCTCTCTCTTCCCCTTTTAATTTCTTAATTTTTTTTATACGTTCGCACACGTAACATCGTTTCGGGTTGACCTACTTAAAAAAAAAATTCGGGCCACTGACGGGTTTTCCCATCCCGCGGGCGCATTGAATCTTCCTACGAGCAATTACTCTGGGACCAAACTCATTTTTCATTTTCATATATTTTCTAAATGTTATATCTAATTTAGGTCGCGTGGTCCAGGACCTTGTTTTAATGAATTTATATGCTATGTACCGTATTCCCTATTCCCATGTCGTATCCGTCCTCGAACTAATGTAATTTGGTCGAATTGCAGTGGTTGCCAGTCTCGTTTTTAGCGAAAAAGGTAGACGAGCTTCGGGTAACGTTCAAACGATGATTGGGAATTCTCTTGAATCAATTTCCGAGAATCTTGAATGTTTGAACATCAAACGGAGGAAACGTTGATTTCGTGCAATTGATCTTTTGACTGGGTAGATTACTTGTGTACAATTATGCGACGTTTTCTTACATTCGACTAATTAACGCCTTTCTGTGTGTATGTGTGTGGCATCGTTATAGAGCTGTGGGAACGTTTAAGATATAATGGAAGGGGGAGGCTAGTTTCAATTTAGATGGAGGAATTTTGATTAGGAAGAAATCTGTGATCATTTAACTCAAAAAAACTTCCCAAAGTTGATCTAACTTTTTTATTTGCGAAAAATATTCAGATTTGTTAAAGAAATTAAATTTTTGCAACAAAACCTTTTTACAGAATTTTTGAAAAATTAAAATCTAAAAAATTGAAATTTGAAACCAAAAAAATTGAAAAGTTAAAATCTGATAAATTGAAATCTAAAAAATCGAAAAGTTAAAATCTGATAAATTGAAATCTAAAAAATTGAAAAGTTAAAATTTGATAAATTGAAATCTAAAAAATCGAACAGTTAAAATTTGATAAATTGAAATCTAAAAAATCGAAAAGTTAAAATCTGATAAATTGAAATCTAAGAAATCGAAAAGTTAAAATCTGATAAATTGAAATCTAAAAAATTGAAAAGTTAAAACCTGATAAATTGAAATCTAAAAAATCGAAAAGTTAAAATCTGATAAATTGAAATCTAAGAAACCGAAAAGTTAAAATCTGATAAATTGAAATCTAAAAATTTGAAAAGTTAAAATCTGATAAATTGAAATCTAAAAAATTGAAAAGTGAAAATCTAAACTCTAAAAAAATTAAAATATTAAAATCTAAAAAATGAAAACATTAAAATCTAAAAAATTTTATAAATGAAAATCAAAAAAAAATTTATTATTTTAACATCTAAAAATTTTGCAGTTAAAGTTTTAGAGAAAAACATGAAAAATCGAAGTTAAAATTTTTGTTCGGAGCTGGGAAAAAGTTTTAGATCTTTTTCAAATTACTTTTATTCTTAATTTTCACAATTTCTTATTATTAAAACAATTCTAACTACGATTTACAACTTTATTAAATATTTCCATGGAAATCGAATTACAGTATCGTCGTAGGCGTATAATACTCTTAATTTCGTAATCAATTAGGCCAAATCTGATTCCGGAGGAGAGAATATTAAGTTATTTTGATCGATAAGTAGCCTATTACGTTTTTTTTTTCTCTAGAATTCAATGCCTGGAGAGGTAATAAGGTAAATTGGGATAGGTGCGTCCTTCGCCGCCTTAAATTTTTTTTATTTTGGCCATAGCGGTTTTGATTTCTCGTATTTTTCTTTTCATATTCCTTGCAGGAAATAAATTAAAACATGTAAGAAAACTAATGGGGCTTATAAAATAATGATTAGTCCACATAACACGAGCTATCGATCACATGGCGGAATAAATCAATCGATAGGCGCAATCATAAGGGACCCAGACCGGTAGTATTAATCATTATTAATTAATGGTTTGGGAGAAAAAAGCGTGCTTTGAGAAAATAATGAAAGAATCCCCTTGCTTAGACGAAAATTAATTAAATTCTTTTTTTTTTCTATACATTTTTTTTAAAGGCGAGAAATATTTAGAATATTTTATTTGTAAATTGTTGTAGGGTAGGGGGGGCGGGTAATTTAACTGACAGGTCGAAAAGTTCAGTGCCTGAGTTTCACGAGAGAAATTAGTTGTTTAAAAAAAATTGACAAACCCGCCGATGATTATGAAAACGTATTGAAGCGGATGATGGATCCGTAATAGAGGAAGCAGGAAAATCGACACCGAAAATGAAAAGTAGTAATCGTGTGACCGGAACGAAATTGACAGGTTCAGAACCGGGGAGTTAAACAAATTGTCTTTTGAGTGCAGCGAAGCCAGCCAAGTTTTCAATTCCACTCGTAACTTTTATTTAGTGTTGACTCTTTTCTCTTATTTTTTCTCTCCCCTCCACTTCACTTTATCATTCTTTTTTTTTGGATGGTAGGATATATTTGTCGAGGGTGAGAAAGTATCTCTATCAGTTGGTGTTTGTTCTAACAGCATCTAAACCATCGATTGAGTTGACTCAAAAATGCTTGTCAAGGGAACATAAAGCCCTAGTGAGATTTTTCAAGGGCTTGATGAGCTCTAATGGCATTTTGCAAGACCAAGAAATATGAAGAAGAGTTTTCAAGGGGTGAGCAAGTAACGCGAAATTAAATTGGATCTGTCAAGGAAAATCCTTGAAAATAGGAAAAGGAGAGAATTTAATTTATTTGAAAGATTTTGCTTGCCAATTCTGACAAGCAGAACTGCAAAAGAATTGGTCTAGATCTATGGAAATGGCTGAGGAGTTTAATAGAATCCATAGAGGCCCATGAAAACACGATTTTTGATATCTCAGAGCTAGATTTGGGACCACAGATCCAGATTTTGGTCCTCAGATCCAGATTTTGGCCCTCAGAGGCAGATTTTGGTCCTTAGATTCAGATCTTGGCGAGATTTTGGTTCTTAGATCCAGATCTTGACAAGATTTCGGTCCTTAGATCCAGATCTTGACAAGATTTCGGTCCTTAGATCCAGATCTTGATAAGATTTTGGTCTTCAGAGCCAGACTTTGGCCCTCAGAGCCAGATTTTGGCTCTCAGAGCCAGATTTTGGTCCTCAGTGCCAGATTTTGGACCTTGAAGCCAGATTTTGGTTCTTAGATCCAGATCTTCGCAAGATTTCGGTCCTTAGACAAGATTTTGGTCTTCAGAGCCAGACTTTGGCCCTCAGAGCCAGATTTTGGTCAGATTTTGGTCCTCAGTGCCAGATTTTGGACCTTGAAGTCAAATTTTGGTTCTTAGACCCAAATTTTGGCAAGATTTTCGTCCTCAGAGCCAGAGTTTGGCCCTGAAGAGCCCATGCAAGCCAGCGGAGGCCGAAAAAAATTTAGATTTTTTAAATTGACATGTAAATACTAAAAATACGCAGCTTCATTTTCTCTTATGCTTTTGAAAATAAAGAAATTCCCTATTTCAAAGATAAATTTTCGGGTTGGATTTTATTGCCCCCTTTGAACATCCTAATAATCCATCGTAACTCCCGAAATAAAATTTTATTCAACCGATAAACAAAGGAAAATATAAGGAAAACCGTATGACGGTTATAAGCGATGAAGTCGGGGAGGCATAACAAATGCAAATGTAAGAAAACGATATACCTACCGTTTATTCCGCCAACGCTTTCAATGATATCAACACATACATCAAAACAATTGGAAAGGCTTCTTTGTTACCCTTCCAAATAAATCAACGTTAACAGGCGTTTTCCACGGAAAGAGCCTTTTTAAACAAGCGACATACTAATATATCCTTTATTTTACTTTTCTCCGCAGGTAAGAAAAAGGAAGAAGCTTCATCCCGGGATAACTGCAGCTGGGGGAAAAGTAAAACTGCATGAAAACAACAATAAGGGAGAGAGTAAGTGAGAGAGAGAGAAATTAGTCTCAACAATTCAACCCCACGGCAAAGGCTTTTTTTTTATTTTAAAAACAACGCAACTCCGAGGTGAAATTAACATAAAAGGGAGAAATATATGTGTGTCGGATGGGATAACAGGAAAAGGACGAGGACCTTGACGAAAAGGCTGACAACTCCCGTAATCGGATCCTTTGATCAGATTCAACAACCATAAAAATAAAGTCCCGTAGTTTTTTTTTTAATTAACCTTTTAGGATTTTCATTGGTGTAGATTTTCACGGGTTTATTTCGCATTCTAATTTTCTTTTCGCGAAATTTTGAATAAGAGACCAAGCAGCCATGAAAATAAAAGCTCCCACCATGAAAAAATTTTGTAATGCTAGAACGGTGGATTTTAAAGGGTTTTTAAAATATTTGTAGAGAAAATTGGGAAGTTCTCATGGCCTCAAAAGGCCCTTAACTTGGCCTAAAGGATTTTAGTTGTCGATTAAGGTCTTCAAGGATGCCAAAGAATTAGTTAGTAATCTTGCAGGGGACTACAAAATAAAATGAAGCCCGCGGAGGACACTAAAAAGCCAATTCTGGCCCTCAGAGGCCACCAATGAGCCGATTGTGGTCCTCAGAGGTCATCAAGGAGCCTATTCTAGCCCTCAAAGGTCACTAAAGAGCCGATTCTTGCCCTCAGAGGCCTTCAAGGAGCCGATTATGGCCCTAAGCCACTAGAGAGCCGATTCTGGCCCTCAGAGGCCACTAGAGAACCTATTCTGGCCCTCTCAGGCAACTTAAGAGCCTATTCTTGCCCTCAGAGGCCTTCAAGGAGCCGATTATGGCCGTCAGAGGCCGCTAAAGAGCCTATTCTGGCCCTCAAAGGCCGCTAAAGAGCCGATTCTGGCCCTCTCAGGCAACTTAAGAGCCTATTCTGGCCCTCTCAGGCAACTTAAGAGCCTATTCTTGCCCTCAGAGGCCATCAAGGAGCCGATTATGGCCCTAGGCCACTAGAGAGCCGATTCTGGCCCTCAGAGGCCATCAAGAAGTCGATTCTGATTCACAGAGGCCATTGAAGAGCCGATTCGGGCCCTCAAATATCACCATAAGAATCTATTACAAAATTATTTGATACCTTTTGGAACCAGTCATGTGTGGCTTAAGGGTTGGTTAGGGCATATTAAGCCTTTATCTCCTGTTTGGAATCAGCTGAGGATCAATTCATATTTTTTCTCGAATATATCTTCATTATTTTCAAATTTAATTCATTTGCCCTAATGAGCTTAAACATTTAACGAAAATAAAAGAAGATACGACTGGGACTTGGTTTCAAAAACTGGACGTGTATATGATGACCCTATCATTCAAGCGTCATGCATGAAGTAATGGGAATTCATAAGAGAGAAAAAGAGATAGAAATCATTATGATGCATGAGTTAAGTTGGACACTCTACTGTAACCGAAATTACTGGTATGAAAATGGGGTTCTTCTCTCAGAGAAAAAAAATAACTACTAAATAATAATCCTACCTCCCATAAATTCAACATGTTTTTTTTTTTAAAAAAGAAAAAAGACATCAGTCGGGGCGTTATCAATCGTCACGTAAATCAACAGCAATATGCTTGTCGTGGCAAACGCGAAAAGCAAACAGAAAAAAAAGAGCACATACTTTTTAAAATCGTCCTCTTAATGAGCACGATTTAATTAAAAAGGAGAGAAAAAAAATTCAACAACTCAGAAAATTGAAAACGAAAAAAAAAATGGGGGAAGGAAACGTCAGGGGAAAATTTTAAAAATAAAAAAAAATTATGTAGACACCCCCGCAGATGTACACAAATGGAATTGACCATGAATATTTTAAACGGAAACGCATCAAGTTCTCTTACCTGCTACTCACGTGACGATACTCGAAATTGTCATCTTAATTATTCAATATTACTAACGAACGGGTTGCTTAAGCATTCAAAGTTGTGCAAATATTTATGGATGCCCCCATGCATATGTAGGAATCAATAAAAATAAATAAATCACGGGAAAAAATAAAAAAGACGACGCCATCGAAGGGAAAGTCGACACAAGCGAAACTGGCAGGTCTTAAAAATTTTTGCAGGGAGGGATTGGCTCTCAGGAAAAAATCCCGGTGCGCCCTTTTGCTCTTGCAATTTCTAAAAAAAAAAAAAAAAAAAAAAAAAGGAATGAGAGATAACATTTTTTTGAATAAAAAAAATAAGCGGAATTGGCGCATTTTTTACAGAAAGATATAATTTTCTGAAATTTCAGTTTTTTTTATTAAAAAATAATTTAGCCCGCATTTTAAGAAGACAGGGCACTTATGGACTAGCCAATATCTTACCCCGTTTTCTTAGAGTATGAGCCAATTTTTTTATAAATAAAAACACATTTATTGGAATTCTAAAGTCTCCTTAGAGCGCCGCTGCTGGAATTTTTACCAGCGCCCTCTGGAAGAGCCAGTGTTCTGCCCTCACATTGGCCCTTCCTAACTCCGTTCCTGAATCGACCTGCTTCATTTTACTGCTTTCCTCGAAAACGAGAGAGAAAAAAAGAAACGATCATTTGTGTTAATGGCAGGCATAAAATGTATTCAGATATTTAAGTATCACGACGCAACAGAATCTTATCGTACTTTACGTGAAAACGTTATACAAATTTAAATAATTTAGATAAACGTTATAGTAGTCCTACAATGGCCACATAAAAAGAGAAGAAAAAAAAACTCAAATAAATCCTTTCCTAGGAATGCATTTACGGCGCGACTGGTATAATATTTTGTCCAGTGGCGGTCGAATTACTCCGTATAAAGCTTCCAGCCATAACTGGAGTAGAAAAAAATTATTAATATATCACATTTGCCGTTGGATAATGGGGGATCGCTTCAACGCGTATGATTTTATTTCCGCCTTGCCTTTTTGCACGAGAAGGAAAAGATAATGAATTTTTAACTCTACCCTCGTATAACGTAATAAAATCGTTTTTTTTTTTTTGCTATTTTATTTCTCCGAAGAAAAAAAAATACTAATTCCCTGTTTAATGAAGATAAGGAGCTAATTACGGAGAGCTTATTAAAATTTTAATTTTCATCTATTCAATGCGAGAGGGCGAAAGGAATTTTTTTTGCCGTAATTTTTATTAGAAAAGAATTAAAGTGATATTGCTTAATTATCGCTTGGAAATTTCAAAGCGAGGGGGATTATGAAATGTAATAGAAAAAAAAGGATTGTTAATTTTAAAGAAAATCCTAGTTGGAGAGGCAAAACCCATTAGGTTTAAGACTCCCTACATAGGGCCATTAACAGGCCTGAAGAAGCCGTTGGCTTTTTTTTAAAGCCTACATGAGCATTGACTTAGTCTTCAATGGCTTGCAAAGTCTTTTTCTTTATCTCTGTAAGCCTTCAACTATCTCTTATCGGCCCCATCGACTTTTTAACAATTCCAAAATTTTTGGTTATCTTTCTGTAATTTCTGAAGGGCTCAAATAAGCCTTTTAGCGACCTCTGAGGGCCAGAACCGGCCATTTAGTGGCCTCAGGGCCACATTCGGCCTTATATTGGCTTCTGAGGACCAGAATCGGCTTAATTGTGACCTTTGAGGGCCAGAATCGGCCTTTTAGTGGCCTCTGAGAACCAGAATCGGCCTTTTAGTGGCCTCTGAGAACCAGAATCGGCCTTGCAGTGGCCTCTGAGGGCCAGAATTGGCTCCTTAATGGTGTCTGAGGGCAGGGATAACCTGTCTATAGTCTCTGATTGCCAGAAACGGCTTTTCAGTGGTCCGTAAAACCTAGAATTGGCTTTTGAATAACCTCAACGGGTTTGTATTCGCTTTTCATTGACACCTAAAAGTGAAAATCACTCTTCAGTGGGTCCCTGAGGACCAGAAATTCCCTATATCCGGCCTTTTAGAATCAGAATCCGCTCTTTAGTGGCTTCTGCTGGCAAGGATCGGCTTTTTAGAGTTTCGGGGAACCAAAATCCACTCTTTAGTGGCCCCTAAAAGATCTCCAAAGGTTTCAACTATGGCTCATCCATTTAAGGTCAGTCAAGGGCCTACTAACCTTTTCAAGACTCAACCACAAAATGAAAACCTTTCTCAATGAAACCTTTGGCACGTTAACATCAACTCTTTTAAAACGCTCTTCGCAAATCCTTTCACACACAAAAAAAAGGAGTGGGGACCCAGTCGACCTGCGGGAGGATCATCGAACGATGATCTTTTCTTATCGGCGATAATGACGTTAAAATTATATCCGCTCGAGAGAAACTTTTTCAGGGTATAATAGGTTTCTAATTGGTTATGGAAGAAACTCGAGGAGAAGAGTCTCCGGGTTTTTGAAATTAATTCTCTTTGTTTTTCCTCTCCTATAAAAGATTTTTGCAAAAGGAGTTTGCCAAATTACACTTCTCGCCCCAATTTTTCGGGGAAAAATCTTGGCATGTCGAAGTCATCTCCCTTTCTCTCTCTCTCTCTAGGAAAATCCTTTTATATTTACATCCTCTTTAAAGCCTTAATTTCCGCGCTTATGAAGTAATTTTAATTATGATGGGATCACATTCTAGACATATGCTCTTTAATGCACGAGCGCTGGCGTTAATGGGATAAACGTTTTCAAAAGGGAGGATATAGGGAGAAAGAAGAAAAAAAAATTCAAAGTACAAACTTGCGGAGGTGAAAACAAGACCGGATAGGTGGACCGAGACAATTCTGATGACATCGCAACGGGTTATGCGGAGGAATATTTTCTTTTCTAACGTTTCGATAGGCGTTACGGCATTTACAATGTCCTAACCGGCCCATTATTTTCAATATAGACGTATAAATAATTCATGATTTTCGATTTGATAATCAGGTCGAAAGAATAAATAGTAGCAATTTTGAAATCCGCAAAGGCGGAACGGTTCTCGACTTATTCTTTTTTTAGTTGGGACATCCCGCACCGGGAGGGAAAAGCAATGATCGGAATGGCAACAGTAATGAACCAGACCTTATACTCTCCTGTGTGAATGGCTTTGCCGTAATTCAACTGTCAGCTAGTAGTTGACATATCTCAGCGGGTTTCATGTCATTCACGGGTTTTCTCCCAAATCCCCTCCCTCTGTTCTCCTTCACGGTTTCATGCCCCCTTTAACCTTCCGTAACTGGATCGCTGTCGTAAAAAAAAAAAAAAGGAAAAAGTTGATCGCCTTTCTCTCTTTGGGAATTCCATTTCCCCCTTTTTCTTCTCTTAAAGATTCAAGACTCGAATCTCCTTGTTCTGATAGTTTTTCTTCCTGAAGGAAAGAAAATGCGTAAACGTCCGTTTCCCGTTCTTCATTGTTTTTCCTCCTTTATTTTTTATTCCAGACATAATCCCATTTAGTAAATCAACTTTTTTTTTTTTAAAGTTTTCCATACCTATATCAAGACCGGGACAATTTTTCAGTTTTCCCCGAAATGTAATTCGTTTTGAAAGTTTGAAAAGCTGCATCCATCATTTCGAAGTACATAATTAAATTATCTTTCTGGAATTCTCCCCTTCAACGGGTCTTTTCCTGATCTTACATTTTCCGGTAGGGTTAGTTTTGATTTTCCTTGATTTCTGCCTAAAAACCTCTTTTCTCTCTCTCTCTCTTCTCCCTCTGCGCTAATTGATTCTTGCCAAGTTCCCCGTAAAGTATTTTGAGAAATGTTTGATCAACTTCCCTTCTGTTTAAGCATCCCCCTCTGATTCCTTTTTAAGACATCGATATCTTTTTAAGTAAATAAGTAAACAATTGGAAGTATTTGATATTCTTCTTCGTTACTTATAAGAGAATTTTTAGATTTTTTTGTGGATTCTCAAAATTTGCTTTAGGCAATCCCCAAGCAACCAATCCGACCAAAATGACGTATGAAAGACGTCTTTCTCACGTCTTTTGTCCTCAAAAGACGTTGGTTGGATTGGTTGCTTGGGGATTGCCTAAAGCAAATTTTGAGAATCCAAAAAAAAATCTAAAAACGTCTTTCTGACGTCTTTTGTCCTCAAAAGACGTCTAAATGACGTCTTTTAGACGTCATTTTGGTCGGATTGGTTCCTTGGTTCGTAGCTCAGCAAAAAAAAAACCGGACCTAGCTCGGATCAAACTCCTGCAAGGGCCGCTGTAAGTGCCGTAAGCTCCTGCAAAAGCCGTTGTAAGGGCCGTAAGCCCTTTTACAGGGCTCTGTAAGTGCCGTAAGCCCTCGTACAGGCCGCTGTAAAAACCGTAAGCCCTGTTACAGGCCGCTGTAAGTGCCGTAAGCCCTTTTACAGGCCGCTGTAAGTGCCGTAAGCCCTCTTACAGGCCGCTGTAAGTGCCGTAAGCCCTTTTTCAGGCCGCTGTAAGTGCCGTAAGCAATTTTCAAGGCCGCTGTAAGTGCCGTAAGCTCTTTTATAGGCCGCTGTAAGTGCCGTAAACCTCTGAAAGGACCGCTGTAAGTGCTGTAAGACCCTGCACGACAATTTAGCGGCCCGTGCAGGGGCCTTAGAACTGAATGTGATCAAATTACTTCTTAGACCAATTTTAAGGTCCCCTTGGGCTAAAACTGTCACCATGTTCTCTTTTAAAAAATCCTACTCCTCCTAATCAACCCTATCGACCTTACAGCAATCTTTTGCAGTCCCCGGCTGAAATTAGGCCTCAGCCGCACTAATTTACCTCATGAAGATCACGAAAATGAATCGCCTAATTCTTACTGCTAATTAAATACATACGCATTCATTCGAAAATGACTGGTCCGTTATTGTCGCGACAGCTTGTTTGCTTATAACATCACCCCCATACCTAATGATTAATTAATCAATTTTTGACACTAGTGATTTTCGGTGGAAATAACGCGGAAGCTTGATTATACGCTTTAAATATTTTCAGACCAGATTACCAGAGAGGATGAATACTCATCGCGTTAACACTTCGCTAAAATCTCCTAATAACATACGGGAGACTTTCTCTTTCTCTCTCCTCTCTCTCTCTCTCCCCAATCGTAATTTTCCAGGCCGGGGAAAAAAGGAAATTAAAGAATTTTTTTTTTTAAAAATGGATTCACTTTTTACGATTAAAAGTATGAAATATGCAACGCCATTAAACGAAGACATCCCCGGATTCGTTTAAATGCGTTCATCATTTGATAAAAATGGCTGAATTTTTTAATAATGAAAATTTTTATGAATTTTTTTTTTAAAGCCGTTCGAAAATCTTATTGTCCTTTCTCTAATGCCCTTTGCATCTTTATCCCCCGGAAAAAAGATTATTTTGGATTAATCGATGGAAAATTTTTTTTTTGAAAAATAAAGCGTGAGAAAACGGTTTGAATAAATATTGAAAAAGCTGAAAAACGATTTTCTTTATTGTTTTTTTTTCCTTTTCTTTCGTGCCTTTTTCGAAGAAATAAGCAAAAAATAAATGAACATGAAAAAAAACGGAAAAGGCATTTTAAGAATTGGAAATTGTAAAACGATGGTAAATTGTGCGTTCTGTTGTCGAGAGAGAATGTAGAGTAATACTTATGATCCTTGCATAATCTACATGGTAATCCTCTCCCTACTGGACTCCTCGGCTTTGATTAATGATGTAGTAAACTTTGCAATGTTCATTTGTCATTCATTTCTGATTTTTCATTGAATCGGAAATGGGTTTTTTCTCAGTTGGAAATTGATTTCTTCTTTGAGACTGGCTTGAGCTAGAGACCCTTAATTGAATGAGAGTCTCAGCCAAAAATTGAACGCTATATTAAGTGAAGACCCTCTGGAAGTCGGGAACCTGAGGAATCCTCAGGTTCCCGACTTCCAGAGGGTCTTACGGGATAGGGACTTGCTGCGGAAGAGATGGCCAAGGGCTTGAAGGCAACGGTTTTCATTGACCTCGTAGTCGGGAACCTGAGGATTCCTCAAGGATAGGGACTTGCTGCGGAAGAGATGGCCAAGGGCTTGAAGGCAACGGTTTCCATTGACCTCGTAGTCGGGAACCTGAGGAATCCTCAGGTTCCCGACTTCCAGAGGGTCTTACGGGATAGGGACTTGCTGCGTAAGAGATGGCCAAGGGCTTCAAGGCAACGGTTTCCATTGACCTCGTAGTCGGGAACCAAGTTCCCGACTACGGTTCCCGACTACGAGGTCAATGGAAACCGTTGCCTTGAAGCCCTTGGCCATCTCTTCAGCAGCAAGTCCCTATCCCGCCGTTCCAAATTAATTCATTTGTAATTTAGATCTGGTTAGACCCTAAAAAGCCTACCAGAAGTTAATCTAAGCCTCTTAAGCCATCTCATTTCAAAATAAGACAACTACAAGCCTTGAATTTTCTTCGACGATTATTATTAGCTCATCAAGTCTTTAATTTTTTTTCCTGACCTTTCGATTTTCAGATCTTAATATACTTCTCCCACAAGTAAGCCGGGGTGCCTGAGCGTAAATGAAATATGGCGCGGTTTAATTAGAACGGAACATTGGTTATTAGGGCTTTTGCTTCATTAGTTTTTGTAATTCACCTTCCCCTCGCCCGAGGCAAAAATTTCAGCGGGGGTTTACGAGCTTTTTTTTCTCATCTCTCCCGTTGTATTTTTTTATTTTTTTTTATTTGCATTTCTCTTTTTTTTCCCCGTCGCGGAAAAAAATTAATTAATAAGCGGAAGTAAATTTGTTTGTATTGTAAATCATCCTGACAAGTTTTTTTTGTCATATAATTCCTTTTTTTTCTTCCTCCAGATGCAAATATGTTTTGGGTTAGCAGATGCAAAAGTGTTGACTCTCTTTCGTATAATTATTATATCCGCAAATCGTGGAGTTAAAAAAAAAAAAAAAAGGAAAGGAACATAAATCATGGCAAAGGCCTTAGCAAAGCATTTTTCCAGACTTGATTTTTAAATATACGGGGTGAACACAAAATCTTTTTTTTTTTTAACGAAGGAAAGAAAGAAATTATCGTTGAAAATATATACATAATACCTCGTAATTATACCGGTTCTCACAATCTGCATAAAATCGATCGAAATCGTGTAAAACATGGCGCCAATAGGTGTTGGGGCTGGCGTTAAATGATTTTGTTTTTTACGGCTCAAAAATTATAACAAAAAAATATGGCCTTGATTGCTTGAATGAGTTTTTATACGAACTTATGAGAAAGTTGAACTTGCATCGAAAAACTTTTTTTTTAAAAAATTCTAAACTGGTTCCAATAAATCGATGAGGATGTATAAAACGAAATGACGGGGGTCATTATATAAATTCTAATCATATAAATCGCTTAAGAGAGAGAGAGATGGAACAAAAATAAAAGCGCCCATTTTTCATAATTAAGTAGGAATTTTTGAATGCTAGCAATCGACCATAAAGGATTAAACAAAAAGAGTAATAACAACCAATCAAACCGAAACTCGGCGGCTTTCCATAATGCTTACTGATCGATGACTGCTGACAAATTCTTTTTTTTTCCTATAAACCCTCGAAGGGGAAAACGCGATTTGGGGGGGGGGAAAAATAGCCACAAATCACACGTCCCTTTCATAAAGATGTGCAAATAAATTAAACGCCCCTCGAGGTTTTTCGGCGGGAGGGAGGGAGGGGGGGGGGGGAATAAAAATATATAAACCGCAGTGCGATTTCGAAAAAAGCTAAACGGCGAAATGGACGTGTATGGGGAATACGTGTACGAACAGGTGTCGAGTTTTAAATTCGTGGAAGGGGGGAAAAAAAAGAAAGGAAAACATTCTTAGGAAGTCCGTAATGGAGTGGAAACATCTGCGAGGAATGACTATTTTTAAAAAAAAACAGGATTCTTCTATCTTAATATTATGGATATCGGTCACGTCACATTAAAGTTGAAAAACGAGGGCAGGAATTTTTTCACGGGGGAAAATATGGGATTCGGGAGGGGGGGGGGGGGGTTGGTAAATTCGGCCTAATTTTCTTAGCAGCTCAGAAAAAGGTAAATGATTTGATGTAGGAGTTACTGTCTTGGTGTGGAGGCTGCTTGGTCGGTTGGTTGGTTGGTTGGTTGGTTGGTTGATTAGTTGGCCGGTAAATTAATTTGATGGAGTTGTAGCTGCCGTTAGTTGGTTATACTGTGACTTACTTGGTTGCTGGGCTGTTAGTTGGCTCTGTATGGTTGATTGGTTGTGCGATCTCTTAGCTGGCCTCTTGTTTAATGCCTGGTTTGTTCGTGGGCTGCTTGGTCAATCGATAGGCTCTCGCTGGTCAGTTGGTTAAATTAGGGAGCCTAGTAGGAATTCTTCTGCTACACACGGGGCTGCCATGTTGTGGAGGAAGACAGTAACTCCTACATCCAATTTTTGTGGCGATATTTTCAACACAAAGTAAATGATTTGATTCACTTGAAACAGTCTAAGTTGGCCTAATTTTGAATTGGTCTGGTCCCACATACGACCGAAGTAACATGTCCTCGGTCGGTTCACGTAAAGAATAGAAAATGTGAAAAATTTTAGCTTAACTTCACATTCTTTAAGATATTGAACCATCTCATGATAAATAATCTTTCTCGTTAAAGATAGTGATTGTCCAGAATTCAAATTCATCCATTAAAAAAATATTTAGGACTTTTTACGTAGAAAATGAAGGCAAGATATTTCCGGATTTCTCAAATAAATCAGTCAGATTTTTTATTTCAGAAACTTTTGCCGAGTTTCAAATCGACAGACAATCTTTTCAATCGCATTTTTGGCTGCTAGCTCAAAAATTCGAAATATTATAAAAAAAATAATAAAAACTCGACGAAATTAAAAAATTATCATCGAAAACATGAGATATGAGTGTTAGAAGCGCGAACTAGCCACGCACGAACATGATTTTTATTTTCGAAACATGCGAAAAAGATTTGTCAACCTCGGTGTAGTACATTAAGTTATAACGGAAAAATCTTACGACGGGTAGGCGGAGGAGGGAAGTAAAAAAAAAAGAAATTTCACATGAAAATTTTAAATCATGTTCCGTTTTTTTTTCCCTCCCGTAAAACATGCAAGAAAATAAAAAATAATTAAAATAAATCCGTGAAAAGCTAAACATTAAGGTTATGCTGATCTCGAGGGCTGCCCCCGTTAATAAATCACAGAAAATTTTATCGGGCTCATTTTTTTTATTTTTTTTTATTTTTAAAGGAAGCTGAGCAATTTCCATAATCATTTTATGAAAGGAGTCAGAAATTTGCATCTTTTTTTCTTCTCCGTATTTTTCATGCGTGTTGCTATGAGCTTTATAAAAGGAAGAAAAAAAAAATTTATCCTTTATATGGTAAATAAATTGCATATGGTAATTATTGTTTCATATTAATTCGAGTAAAATGCAAAAATATGAGTTAAACGCCCTG
Organism: Liposcelis brunnea; assembly: GCA_023512825.1. Classification (NCBI taxonomy): domain Eukaryota; kingdom Metazoa; phylum Arthropoda; class Insecta; order Psocodea; family Liposcelididae; genus Liposcelis; species Liposcelis brunnea. The sequence goes on from CM042068.1 coordinate 4,374,445, forward strand.
GAATATTGGCTAGAGTGCAAGGTAGATCTACGAGAGACATGAACTATGGACGTTTTAATTTATTTTCGATTTTTTTTGTAAAAGCGTTTAGCTGTTAACAGTGACGACGTGATTGGTTTGAAAAAAACTGACCAACGCCCAGATGCAAAGGCCCGGATAAAAGTTCAGTTAGTTTGATGACGGTTGAGAAGCGAGTGGGGTTCAATAAAGACAACTTAAAAATTATTAGGACTTATTAAGGCCGGTTTAAAAGCTCTAAAGCCAATCAAGGCCAGCTAGAGCCTTTTGTTGCTATTTGAAGACCCATCATCCCCTTCAAATTCGGGTTTTGGCTTTAGTTGGCCCTTTAGAAGCCTTCACTAGCACTGAAGTGGCCTACTCTGACTCTTGATTGGCTTAACGATTCCTTGAGTAGCCGTACTAGCCTTAAAATGGCTTCACGTGATTTTAAATAGTCTTTGATCGACAATAATTGGCCCAATGAGACTCAGAAAAATCAACTAATGCCTCTTTAGGCCAATTATTGGCCCGCAACTTTCAAATCCAAAAGAAGCCATTCTAAGGCTAGCACGCCTACTCAAAAAATAGTTAAACCAGTTAAGGATCAGAAAAGGCCACTTCACTACTAGAAGGGTGAAGGCTTCTTTAAGGCCAACAGAGGCCCGCAAAGCCTATTTGGAATCACTTGAAGCCATTCTAAGGCTAGTACGGCTACTCAAGGAATAATTAATACAGTCAAAAGTCAGAGATGGCCATTTCAGTGCTAGTGAAGCTTCTTTAGGGCCAACAAAGGCTATTTAAGAGCCAATTAAGGCTAACTGAGAATCGGGAAAGCCCTATTAAACCCGTATCAATCAAAGCCAGCTTTGAACCTCAACAAACTGCCGCAATTACATCTGTAAGTGATTAAAGAAAAATTAATAGCACAGAAAGGAAAACGGTTAAAAAGAAGAAATTAACAGGAAAGAAAAATTTTAAATCTGTTGCTTTTTTTTCTTTCCTTATTCGAGTGTAATTTTCATCTTAATGAATGGCTTATTTTTATTATAGCTGTTTTTGAAAGAACCCGAGGTTTTTCGTTAACACTTTTATTTTTCTTTATTTTAATGGGATTTTTTCCCATCGTTCCCTTTTTTTTTTTTTTTTGCCCGCTAACCCTTCGTCCGTGAAAGTTTTACCCACGCCTAAAAATAACCCCTTCGGATTGGAAAAGGGGGGAAAGAACTTAAATCTTGTAATTATGTTAGGAAAAGGACAAAGAAGTGCACGTCGAATTTCAATCGACTGAACCGGAACTAAAAACGAAACCGATCGGTGTAAAAAGAAAATAAATATGAGGCGGAAAAAGAAAATAGAGAATAAGAGGAAATGGAGAGAGGAAAAAAAAAAGAAGGAAAATCGTTATAACTTATAACGAGACCACTTATAGTGATATTCTTTGTTATAATTATATTATTTTTGTGTTGTTTTTGAAGTAATGTTCTACTTAAGGATTTCTTTTCTGTTTTTTTTTTAGACTTCATGATTTGCAAACTAGAAGCGGATGTATTTAAAATTTTTTAAACCTTTTTATAAGAACCTTTGTAAAACTTTAATCAGCCTGGCGAGTATCTCCTCTTGGGAGTACCAGCTGGTTCTCAAGAAGGTTCAAGTGCAGACTCAGTCGGCTTTAAAGAGTGTTAATTGGTCTTTGATAGGCGAGCTGCGGCTACAGCCAGTCTTGAATTAGCTTAAATGGGCACGAGCATGTTTTCAGCTGGCCCAGCCAGCACCGTCTAGGCGACCTCTCTTAAAATCTCTAAACATTTTAGCCGCTCAACAATGTTGCTACAAAGCTCCATCCCTGTAAATTTTTTACAAGATATAAGTTTTCTTTGGGAAAACAAATCATATTATAAAAAAGTATAATACTTTTTCTTTGTATCTAAGTAAGTTGTCCGTCCATCCGTCAATTTGCGTTAGATATAGTACATAACAAACTTTTCCTTTTGTACGTTTTCGGGATAAAGGAAGGTGGGAATTTCGGGGGGGAGGAGGGAAAAGAGGCAATTGTGAATTGCAAGTTTCTCCCTGAAGTTCATTCATAAAGTCAGCAGCACCTCTCTTGTTTGTTGTTCTAAGTTTCTCTTTCGCCTCGCTCAACCTCTTCCACTCTAAAACCTTGATCGTTTTTGAATTTCCCTCTCTTTATCCCCGGTCCTTTTCCTCTCGCTAAAAAAAATTTTTTTTGAGAATGTCTTTTTTGTTTCTTTTGTTTATAAGTTTGTGATATAATGCGAAGTTTCAGGAGGAAGTTGCAAAGCCTGATCTATTTATTTTGGAATATAGACGAGTTTGGTGAAAGTTGGAGTTGGGGATCGAACAATCCCAGTGTTGTGCCAACGCCTATACTTTTTTAAGAAGCCTATTTTGATAAAAATGAGGCTTTAAAAATTTTTAGTTAGCTTCAATTGGCCTTAGCTGGACATTGTTTGCCCTCAGTGGCTGCAGAGGACTGGAGGCGGCTTTTGGCCTTCGCAAATTCCAGTTTGCGGACCGTAAAAAAGTAAAAGTTGAGTAAAATTCTCTAATCCTGTTAAAAAACTGCAGTTCTCTAAGGCCAATTGAGCTCAAAGGACCAATTTTATCAAATTACAATAGAGAAATAAAAATCCGTCAGCTAAATTTTTTTTTAACTTCCCATTTTCCTCTGAAGATAAGAAATTCTCTGCTTGCATAGAAATTCAGAATATTTTAATTTTATTAATGTTAATTTTTTTTGTTTCAGGTACGTTTGTTTAAGAATCAAATTTTAAAGTCAGCGGGTATGGTAAGTTTTAAAAAATGAATAAATAAATAAAACTTCGCGAAGTGGAAAAATAACACAACCCAACGGGAAAAACCAAGCGTCCGTTGTGTAAATTTTTCTTCTTTTTTTTCCGTACCCATAAAATTTTAAAAGCGTTTTATTGTATGTGACCCGATGGAAAGGCATGCAGTGTTGCGGAGGATATAATAAAAAGCTGTTATTTTATACACATAAAATTCCTGCAACCGTGGCACAAGTTTGATAGTTTTTCCGTGAAATGGATCCGGCGCCGGAATAAGAAAAATATTAGGGCAGCGAGAAAAAGAAAAATGATGGAGAATTAGGCTCGAAACATGAATAAAAACGTTTGCCGAGAAGCAAATAACGTTTTTTTTAAAAGTTTGCCTTCTTGAAAAAAAAAGACGAGAAATTTCCCCGTGAGAGTAAACTGTTACCTTATAAATGATTGTAATTTATTTTCGTAAGAAAGGTCACAAGTCGCCTTGCATTCGAAATCGTGAATCGGCCTATTTCCCCTTTTTTTATAGGAAAAAAAACGGTTGCAAATTGGATGTAATATGTTCTAGTTGAGATTTCTTCGTTTTGTTACAAAATCAAACAAGTGTAGACTTGTCTGAAATTGCCAAGCATTTCTGCAGCCGTTTGAAAATTGCAAATTATTTCTTAAAAAATGATATTTCCATAAGCTAAGCACAGGAAAATTCAGGTTAAAGAAGTGTGAGAAGGATAGGTTATGTTCGTTGATGTCTGGTCTCAACGTTGCCAATTCTACCTCGAAATTCATTTGGTTATCTTAAACTAATTAGGATTTTCTGATTTTTTTTTGAAATTGTTTAATCCATAATTAATAATTTTTCGATGGGATGCCGAAAGATATGACTAAAGTTGATTTATTTGAGAAAAAAGAAAGATGATTGAAATGGGAATAATGGAAATCGAGCTGGCAACATGGCGAGTGCGACAGTCGTTTTTTTTCAGTCTGTCATGGCGGCGATGGACTAAAAATCATCCCACGGTTTCATATCGTTTCGGGGAAGCCGGGGCTGGTATCACGGTTGCAAGTTTATTTTTTTAATATTTATTTGATGTAGTGTTTAGTGCTTTTCATTAAGTTATTAATCATCTATTATATTTATCCGTGTATCGAGTGTTTTACGTTTTTTATCGGTCAAAATCTCGATCATCAAAATGAATGAATGGGGGATTCGAAATCATCTCATTTGATAAGGTATATTACGTGTAAATTTTTTCTATCTTTGTGAATCACAGTGTTTGTAACGTTACATCCAGCTAACGCATGTTAATTTTCTAAAATCTGATTGATTTGATCGAGTAAGAGTGAGGTTATGTTGACTTGAGTTCCTAATTTGGACGGATTTCTTGAACGTGGATTGTTCTTGAAATGTGCAAAAAGCCTGATGGATACCTCACTCAGGAATTTTTGAAAAGTGATTTTCTGCTGCATCAAGCTCAATGTGTTTAAAAAATCTAGTTATCGTGTGTCATTTTAAGGTTAAGTTGCACATAGTTTTTTTTCTTGTTTTAAATTAGGAAATCCAGCATGGATGCTGGTTCTTAATCAAGAAATAGGCCATATGAAGCAACTGACAAGAACTAATATGAATAACAGTGCTTTTTGTCTGTATTCATCCATTTTTTTGAAAATTTCCATCACAACTTTGAGGAACGTCAGTTAAAATCAATTAATTGATAAAAATTCCAAACTTGTAGTTAAAGTCAGTAAACGTTCAGGTAATCGGACTTGTTGTTACATCTTGTCAAAGGTAAATCTAAAATTTTTACAATGATTGCCTTAAGAGGATTTCCCATTCTGCAAACATGAAACATTGAGTTTGATACAAATAAAAATTGCTGTGCTTGATTTTAAACAAGTGAGGTTATGTCTTCTGTTTTTCATGATTAGAAAGCATTAGATGAAGTGCAATACTTTTCTCAAGTTGAGGTTAGGGTTGCTTTCAAGAATTTGAAAATTGGTCAAGTGTAAAAACCATTGGTGCATCAGGAGCATACAAATTGAATCAGGCATCAGCTATTCCAATTTTGGATTCTCAGATTAGGTGCGTAGTGTTTTTGAGTGCCAGTTTGTCAAACTGTGTAGAAAAATAGAATAAAGTGAAATCGTATGAATGTTTGAAAAATAATTAGCTTTGTTGTGTTCGGTTTTAGATTCTTGAAGTACTGAGGATTTTGCTAATTAATTCTATAGTTCTAATTTCAAGACTAATTTAAGAAAACCTGTGGGATGTGTGTTTCTCAAAAACCATCCAGCATTTCAGTAATTGTGCATTTGTGTTAACATTTGCTTTTTAACCACAGCTGAGATTATTTTACATGCAAGTACGAGGTTTACATTTGTTGTATTAGTGTTGGTTCATTTTCTACTGAATATCGTTGAATTACAATGAGAGCTCTTGGGTGTTTTTAAGTTATAATCAGCTATTCAGAGAATTTTTGTTTTCAAATTCTAACCTCATTCGGTTATATTTTTGAGTGTTTTGATAATTGGTGCTGTGGTGTATGAAGGCAGATGTTTGTGTTTAAATTCTCTAGCTGCGCAGGAAATTAATATTTTTGGTTTTATTGGAAAGCTAGAAGGAACATTGCAGCTAAACGTAGAATGTTTGGATTGTTTTTTCAACAAGTTCAGGTTATGAAGACCAATTAATTGTCAAAGTTGCATGGGTCTTTTTGTAGGTTCCGTCTGTGCAAATAAGTGTAAATTTCTGGTTGATAGATGGAATTAAGACTAGTTTTTAGAAAATTACATCCAAGTTTGAAAGAAAGTGAAATTAATAGAGCTGCATTTTTTTCTAAAAAAAAAGTTAGTGCTAAATGTTTGTGGTTTGATTGTTTTGCTAGAGCAATTTTTGGGAGATAAATTTCCAGCTGGCTAATTTCTTGCATTTTTACTTCATCGAACATTTTTTAATGTTAGAATTACTTGTTGTAGCTTTAAGATTTTTTTTGAAAAAATTTCTTCATTGAAAGCGATAGTTCCAATCAAAGATCAAACTAATGCGAACTTGTAAAAAAAATTAATAGTTGGCGGAAAAGCAATTATCCTTCGACTAATCTATTTAGCTAATTTATGAATCTCCCATTTCAAAATAAGATAAACAAGGACAAGCCCAAAAAAAAGAAATAATTTATCGAAGAGGAAGCAATTATAACCGTTGCAGAAAATCTATAAGCACAATTTTTCAAACGTTTTTGTACATTTCCTGCACTAATTCTTCAATATCGAATCAACAACACCTTTAAAGATGTCCTCGTAAGTCTCAACAATTCTGGAAACACCCAATTCTTTATTCCTTCAAGCATGGATGCCTTCGAGGATGAGAGGAAGGAAAAAAAAAGAGAAAGGAGAACGCGGTGCGAGATTATTTTTAAAAACTGGCGTCTGGGGAATAATAAAACCCGAGGAGAAAGGGAGGGGTGGCCCCCCTCGAAAGCCGGGATACAACAATGAGATGAAAAGTTAGATATCGCGTGACGGAACCTGGAGGGTGTTCTGCGCGGGTGGCTGACGTCACTGAATAATAATATTTCGTTTTTTTTTTTTTCATTTACGGTGGAAATAAATTGTACCTGGATAACCCCGATCAAGGTCCACGATTTCCTATTAATTGCCAATACAATCTCGGGGATTCGAAAGTAAATTAATTGACCTTGTTGGAAATGTGCAATATCATATGATCACACATTCGGGGCTCCATGTACGGTACTCGATAATGGATAATTAATCCCCGTGAAGGTTATCAATATCATCATAGGAGCACGTTTTTAGCTTAAAAAATCAATCGCTCTTTCTCGAAACACAATTAAAAAGGGATTATTTTGTTAAGTGTATCTTGTAAATCCTGGGGAGTTTATCCCGGAAAAACATGGCCTGGAGTTATGCAGCACGTTTTAGAATTTTTTTAAAAACAGGAGCGGATTTAGGGTAAAGTTAGCCAAGGGCTTTGGGCTAATGAAGCTTTAGCCAAGCCTTGTGCGATTAATTTGGTGTTAGCAGCTCAAGCAAAGACCTGAAACCAAGTTCAGTCCAAGCCAAGAAAAAATTATCCAAAAATTTGTTGGACTAGAAAAATTTTGAGAAACTGTGTTTGACTAGAAAAAAATATTGAGAAACTTTTGTTCGGGTAGAAAAAATTTTAAGAAACTTTGTTCAACTAAAAATAATTGTGAGAAACTGTGTTTGATTAGAAAAATTTGAGAAAAGTTTGTTCAACTGGAATAAATTTTGAGAAACCTTGTTCGACTAGAAAAAAAATCTTGAAAACTTTGTTTGGGCAGAAAAAATTTTAGGAAACTTTGTTCGACTAGAAAATTTTTGAGAAACTTTGTTCGACTAGAAAATTTTTGAGAAACTTTGTTTGACTAGAAAATTTTTGAGAAACTTTGTTTACTAGAAAATTTTTGAGAAACTTTGTTCGACTAGAAATAATTTTGAGAAACTTTGTTCGACTAAAAATAATTGTGAGAAACTGTGTTTGACTAGAAAAATTTGAGAAAAGTTTGTTCGACTGGAATAAATTTTGAGAAAATTGGTTAGAAACAAAAAAAATTTGAAAAAATCAACTTTGACCAAAACATTTTATAAGTTTAATAAGTCCCCAAAAAATCCTTATTCTTCCTTTCAGTAAACCCTGAAGTTTTGAAATTCGAGGATGATCCAAACTCTATTCGAGCAAGTCTGAAAGTGCTAAAAATGGTTTTGCTAAATTTCCTGAAGACAATAGCGATCCATATGGAACTTAATAAGTGAAAATATCAACCTCTTAAAAGCCACGCTTTGGAGATCAAATTCAAACCAAGTCTTTTTTTCTCGGAAAACTCGCTTAAGTTGGCTCCAGTTCCAGCCTCGTGCCTGGTCGCCATTTTATCTCATCTCATACTCTTGAAGTTTTATACCGGATGAAACAAGTTTTTGAATAAAAGAACGGACCATGACGAAAGGGAACTGTCAGAAAAGGGGTTTAAAACTTTCTGGAAACCCGAAAAGCAAAATGGCGGGTATTTCAAAATTAATGCAACTGAAACCCGGAAATCGTCGGTTGTCGACAATATGGAGCGTTCCAACAAAGATGAAACCAAGAAACCAAACAACGGCTGTAATCAAGTCGTAATCCAAAACGTCAACGTTTCCGTACCCGTCAGAATTTAGTTTACTTTACATCCCTCGGTTGTCGTCACACGTCCGACCGTTGCCTCAATTTACGTTCGAGAATATTTTTCTCCGTGGCTTTTTTTTCCTTTCTCTCTTCTTTCTTTTCGATGAATATTCAATGAAACGCTGACATCCTTACGGGCTCCTTTTTTTTTTCGCCTCCCCCCATTTTTTTTTACCGCGTGCTTATTCCGGGTGGCTTCGGGGTTTCTTTTCTTTTCTTCCTTCTTTTTTTTTTCCAGATCAAAAGTTACACGGGGAAAGAATAGGAAAAATCGTTTTCTTCCTTTTCCTTCTTCTTCTCCCTTTCAGCACATAAGTCAAGGAATGTTATTGGAATGTCGCGTGTTGCGGAGGCGATGCGACACTGATTTTTAGTCAAAAATCTAATCCTAACTTGATGACGCTTTGACACGAATCCATTATAAACCGATAAAAAAAGGAATCCGGGTGACGTCAGAGTTTTTGAGAATTGGATTTTTCGAAAGGAGAAAAAAAAAAGTTTTTTAACGTACCTTTCGATTTGGCTGAGTTCCAGTTTTACTTTTTATTTATCTTTTCCATTTTTTTTTCTCTCCCGCTTCTCCGCCGAGATAGTTCTATCTTAATAACAACTTTAAAAGGAAATATTATGGGTCATGAGGATAAAATTAAGAAAATAAAGGAATTTCTTCGGGCTTACTTTCCCTCATTTAACTCCTGATCTTATTAAGCTTTTTTAGCCATTTGAAATCTGCTAAGAATTTTGAGTCATGCTTTGCTCGTTTAAATTATTTTGGCTTAAGAACCCAATTTATGGAGATCTAAGCTAAGTAGAAGTCTTCTGAGAGATAAACCTCTTGTAGCAATAAAAATACAGAAATATGTAACGCTTTAAATATTTTTTTCTTGCAACTACTTCTGCATCAGACAGCACGTCAGGTTCACTTTCACATAACATGAAAAAAAAATTTAAATAGGGATTTTGTTGCTTTTTTATATATATTTTTTTATTCCGAGGACGGGAAATCCTACCAATCTCCCGATTTACCGCCTCGAGGGTTGGAAAAACTTGATGCGCGTGCGGGAAATCCGAAAAGAAGAGGGATAAAAACGATTAAACATTTCTGACATAATAAGACTTATATTTCTTCCGCGAAAAAATCTACCCAAGAAATGATAAAAGAGTGAAAGGAAAAATAGCGGAAACCGGTTGGGGAAGCGCCCCCATTTCTTTTCCATTCCCTCTTATATTTTTTTTCCCCGAATGCTTTTTACGGTAACAAAGACCCCGAGGAAAATGACTCTACACCTTTCCTTTCGTTTTAAGAAAAAAAATGTTTTCAAGATCGAAGTATGGGAATGTCTGGAATTAGGAACTAATGACGAAGTGTCCCCATTTCCTCGGGTGACCTCTTTTTTTTTCTCTGTTTTCTTCGATGCTGCGCACAATAAACAGCATTGTGGGGGCCCCCTTTCACGAAGCCATAACAATAGCTTGGGATAACAATAGACGTCGTTACTGTAATGATATACGTGACCACGTTATTACGTTGTATCACTAGGTAACTCACACTGCGATAACTTTATTTCCCACAATAAGATTCAAAAGCGTCCACATAACGGGAGAGGGAGAGTGAGAATAGAAAATTTTAAGCCAGAGACATGCAGTCTCCGTTCCTGTTTAAGTTTCAACTCAAGAGAATGGGGGAGATTCGAGATTAAATGTTTGCCAAGTTCGTGGCCAAGAAGTAAGAGATGGAATTACCATTTCTGTTTTATAAAAAAAATAAAAAGTTCTGACTCGAGAACGGAGACTTTAGACCGAGAATCAAAATTTTTAGTACTGTACAGTACAACTGTTTTATGTTTTCCTTGGATCAATGCTTGCCGAAGAATTAAAAGTCTTGGTTCAAGAAATGTTATATTTCTTGACAAGGCCAACATTTTGTGCTTTAGTATGTCGAGATCAAACTTGGTCCGTATTTCCAGGAAAATGTTCATTTTTTTCGGAACTAAATCCCTAAAAGTTACTATTTTTGCAGAAAATCAGTAAAAGTTTTTATTTTCACAAATCGACCAAAAGGGGAGGTTGTCAAGAAAAAATGATCAAATCATCAAAAGATTTGGTCGCCAAGAAAAAATGATCAAATCATCAAAAAATTAAGTCTACAAGAAAAAATGATCAAATCATCAAAAAATTTAGTCGACAAGAAAAAATGATCAAATCATCAAAAAATTTAGTCTACAAGAAAAAATGATCAAATCATCAAAAAATTTAGTCTACAAGAAAAAATGATCAAATCATCAAAAAATTTAGTCTACAAGAAAAAATGATCAAATCATCAAAAAATTTAGTCGACAAGAAAAAATGATCAAATCATCAAAAAATTTAGTCGACAAGAAAAAATGATCAAATCATCAAAAAATTTAGTCGACAAGAAAAAATGATCAAATCATCAAAAAATTTAGTCGACAAGAAAAAATGATCAAATCATCAAAAAATTTAGTCGACAAGAAAAAATGATCAAATCATCAAAAAATTTAGTCGACAAGAAAAAATGATCAAATCATCAAAAAATTTAGTCGACAAGAAAAAATGATCAAATCATCAAAAAATTTAGTCGACAAGAAAAAATGATCAAATCATCAAAAAATTTAGTCGACAAGAAAAAATGATCAAATCATCAAAAAATTTAGTCGACAAGAAAAAATGATCAAATCATCAAAAAATTAAGTCTACAAGAAAAAATGATCAAATCATCAAAAAATTAAGTCTACAAGAAAAAATGATCAAATCATCAAAAAATTTAGTCGACAAGAAAAAATGATCAAATCATCAAAAAATTTAGTCTACAAGAAAAAATGATCAAATCATCAAAAAATTTAGTCTACAAGAAAAAATGATCAAATCATCAAAAAATTTAGTCTACAAGAAAAAATGATCAAATCATCAAAAAATTTAGTCGACAAGAAAAAATGATCAAATCATCAAAAAATTTAGTCGACAAGAAAAAATGATCAAATCATCAAAAAATTTAGTCGACAAGAAAAAATGATCAAATCATCAAAAAATTTAGTCGACAAGAAAAAATGATCAAATCATCAAAAAATTTAGTCGACAAGAAAAAATGATCAAATCATCAAAAAATTTAGTCGACAAGAAAAAATGATCAAATCATCAAAAAATTTAGTCGACAAGAAAAAATGATCAAATCATCAAAAAATTTAGTCGACAAGAAAAAATGATCAAATCATCAAAAAATTTAGTCGACAAGAAAAAATGATCAAATCATCAAAAAATTTAGTCGACAAGAAAAAATGATCAAATCATCAAAAAATTTAGTCGACAAGAAAAAATGATCCAATCATCAAAAAATTTAGTCGACAAGAAAAAATGATCACATCATCAAAAAATTTAGTCGACAAGAAAAAATGATCAAAAGATTTGGTCAAGAAGAAAACATTTTAGAAAAACTAGTTCGACTAAAAAGATTTTTGAATAAATGTTATTTATCCTAAAAGTTTTGTGATTTTTGCAAAACACTAAAAAATCATTATTTCTCCCTTCATAAGAACCTTAAAGTCCTGAAAATTTGAAAAGGTAAAATGACAGGAAAAATATATTTTGTCACTTTTTCCCATAAAAAAAAAAGAGTCAGTATTTCTCTATCACTTTCCTTCCAGATGACGTCAGAATTTTCAAAATCCCTGAAAAGTTTCTATTTTTAGAAACAAAATTAAATATTTAAAAAGAAAATAAACTAGGTAGGTTGTAATAGCTCTTTATTTCCAATTTACCTCCCTATTAACATGCAAAAAAATAGCTGGTTCGAATTCCCTCCCGAAAACTCCCCCCACGCCTCCTCCTGACGTTTGAACCTAACCGGAAAATAACAAATTCTACTTTTTGTTACAGGTGAGCGGAGAAAAGAGACAATTACGGTTCGGTAAGCTAACGACAACGACCTTTAATCGAAAGTTTTTGTTTTATAGTTAACCGCTAACTTTTAGACTCGAGTAAGCATTCGTCCTCTCCCCGAAATAAAATGGTTATTTATTCATTCCGAGCATGCAGACAAGAATGAGAGAGAGAGGATACCGGGAGGGAGAAAGGTTAATTCGGACTTTCCCAGACTCTCTAGTTAGTAAAAGCTTAAGCTCAAGAATGATTACTTAAATTTCGAAATGGCGGGGGGGAGGAAGGGAGGGATGAAAGGTTTTTTTTTCTTCTTAGAAGGGTTTTCTGAACTTGGGGTTGCGAAAAGCTATTTGGATTAATGTTTACGCTTGGCATGAATTCGGAATAGTAATAAAATGCAAAAGAAATGTCAATAGCTGATAGATTTATGGAGAACTGAAGCCAGCCCAGGGGGGTTCGAGTACGCACTTGGAATAAAAATGATAACGTATTGATTTAAACGGTTTTTTTTTCTCTTCCCCTTTTACGAATTTTTTTTCTGATCCTAATTTTGCTTCGGACCTTTCGATTTTAAAATGAAATAAAGGAAGAAAAAAAAGAGATTGCCCGTTTATTTTTCCTGTTTTTTTTTCTCTCGCCGGGATGTCGGAGAAAAAGAAGCTTGTCAAGTGTAACATTTTTCCCAAAAGTCGTATATTTTAAAAATGTCAAGAGCTGATATTTCGAACAATAGGCTTTCTCCAGTTTTCCGTCCATCATATTATTTATTTTTTTTCCGAAGGCTTTATCGGACTTTTATGAACTTTCTTCGATTTTTTATATATATTTTTTTTCTTTTTTGTAATTTATTCCGGAAGTTTTGTGATTTTTTTTATGGCTTGGGATTTTTCTTTTCTATTTCCGGGGACGTAAAGAATCATCATAAGGGTGAAGAGTCAGTATTGTAAGATTTTTAATGGAGCTAGCAAAAATGTTTAGAGCTTCGTGATGAATCCATTGCGAGCTCAGGCAGCAGACTCTAAGATCATTTAATTTCTTCTCTATGGCCCAAAAGTATTTCCTGCTACTCTTTGAAAAAATTGACCAAATTATTAATATTTCAACCTGCCTTTAAAAAAACCTTTCAACTTCAGCCATTAAGAGCTTGCTCTTTTATTTCCATATCACATCAAAGCGACCACATTACCTACCGCAAATCGAGCATGAATTTTTATTCATAAACGCCCCAGATTACATTAACGTTCCCCAATTAAAAACTACAAAACCATTTAAATAATATACAGATCATTAACCATTAGTTACGCTTCCGATTTAAAATACAAAAAAAAAAAAAAATGCTAAAAACAGACGGACAGACATTCAAGTCAGTCGCGGTTCAGATCCTTATAAAAAGCTATTGCTATCGTTTGACCAGAAATGAACTCGGGTATTACGATAATTTGTGAAATAATAATAATAACTACTTGACAGACAAAAACTTGTCGAGACACATTTAAATTATAAAGGATTTTTAAACTTAAAAGGGTTTTGATGTTTCCTTTTATCGTTTCTCAGGTTTTTAGTGTTATCAATTTTCGGTAAGGAAAAAAAAAAAGATCGGACACACGGAAGGTCAACATATAATGAACTTTTAAAGAAATGTAAACATTTCGAATTCTTCCTGTTAGATCATCTCACGTATTTTTTTTTTATATTTTTTATTCGAAACCGCAAAGGACGACGATTTGCGACTTCTTTAGTTTCGTACTTACTAATTAAGGTAAATAGTTTTTTTTAGAGGACCACCTGCGAAATAAAAAATAACAGACATCCGTTTTTATTTTATGACTCCCCTTTTACCCGAAATGGTTTCCTTTACTTAAGCATTGGCGGTTTCTATTTTGAAAAGGCGTATTTTTGGGCGAATTCTATAGGAAAAAGTGATTCAGCTAAGAATGGGATTGGGCGGGGCTCAGGCTTTCGTTGGATTAGGTCTAAGGAAGCTTGGGCTCACAATTTTTTTCTAAAATCTCTTGATCATCAATTTTTTCTAAAATCTCGATCAATTTTTTCCAAAATCTCTTGATCATCAATTTTTTCCAAAATCTCTTGATCAATTTTTTCGAAAATCTCTTGATCATCAATTTTTTTCGAAAATCTCTTGATCATCAATTTTTTCGAAAATCTCTTGATCATCAATTTTTTTGAAAATCGCGATCATTAATTTTTTTGAAAATCTCTTGATCAATTTTTTCCAAAATCTCTTGATCATCAATTTTTTTCAAAATCTCTTGATCATCAATTTTTTCCAAAATCTCTTGATCATCAATTTTTTCCAAAACCTGTCGAGCAATTTTTTTTAAAATTTCTTTTTTAAAACTTCTTGTTAAACAAATTTTTTCCAGCATTTTTTTTATAATTCTACCTGAACTTTCCTTGCTGAGAGAAAACTACGGAACAGGTTTCAGTCACAAAACTCTCCATGTACGGTCAAACATTTTGGGCTACATGCTCCCCAATCCCCCCCGAACTCCGCCTATGCCAATAAGCAACTAATGAAAAAATTTCTAAATTACCTTCATTTTGGCAGAAAAAAAAATCCTTCAATTACGTCCCCATTATAAACAACAAAAGCGATGACTGATCAGTTAACTCGAGGACACAACATCTTGGGAATAGCAACAATTATTGACATTATCATATACGTATGAATGACTAATGACATTTCTTACAAAAGGAATAGATGGCATTTTCATCCGTTGCGACATGCGACATGTCCATCCGAGTTTGACAATCATCCATAGCCACACACCTGGATTAAATTTAGCATCAATTTACGTACCAAAAATTTTTAGTTAAAATAAATGACCTAAGCATTTACATAGCTAGTTAGCTTTAAAAATAACGATAGCTTTCCAATTAACAATACAAAACGTCAATCTTTCAAACTTGACATAATTTATTTAACCCATAAAAACGGAGGATAAGGGAGTGGGGAAGGGTGACGAGGAGGGGGGAAAGGGGAAGCCTGACGAAATTAACTACTTTAGGAGAAAACAACCGAATGTAATTACGCCTGGCTAATCCGAATCCTCGTCCTCACAATTTCCAGCAATCAACAAACTATGGCGACAACCGTAAAACTTTTTTTTTTAGGTTCTTTATTTTTTTTTCTTTCGCTCTTATAATGACTTGAGACCGTTCGAAATAAAACGATAAACTATTTACTCTTATATTCGATTTCGTTTTTTTTTTTTTTTACTTTCATCTCCTCTTGACTGACGTTTAATTTTTCGGCGAAAAAAAAAAAGAGAAGGAAAAAGTTGTAAACTTTACCATTTAACTTTTTCTCGGGGAATGAAAAAAGGGGGTTCCTAAGTTTGGATTGTTTTTTTTTTTTTTTTCGTTTTCAAGTCCCCCCTTTTCTTGAAATAATATCAGCGAAGACGTAATAACACTAGGAAAGTCGTTTTGAAACTGTAATGTTAAACAAATACGAGGGAGGAGGACGGGGAGTCGTTTAAAAAGTTGTCTGATACCGGAGGAAAATAGTTTGGCTTAAATCCAAAGTGGTCTGCTGAGTATGAGCGAGTATTATAACGGGATTTCCTGCGGTCCGTTGTTCCTAACTTTGTTCGTTTCCTTATAAAAGGAAGATATTACTGGGGTATCAAGAAATCAAGGATAAATAAACAACTCGTGGGAGTGTGGGGAAAGGGATTTAATAAAGTAAAAAAAAAAGGGAAATGGTTTTGGGAGTTGGATGTTTAACGATACCTGGATTTGTTGTTTAGATTGTTGGAATTACTGCAAAAGAATTTCCAAAAGAATTTTTGTAGCTGATGTTTCGGATTTGGGTAGAATCAGGTTTTTAGCAACAAATATTTTTTTTAAAGAAGACAGGAAAATCTGAAAAAATTGTTCAACAAGTTATTTTAGAAAAAATTGCTCGACAAGTGATTTTGGAAAAAATTGCTCGACAAGTGATTTTGGAAAAAATTGCTCGACAAGTGATTTTGGAAAAAATTGCTCGACAAGTGATTTTGGAAAAAATTGCTCGACCAGTGACTTTGGAAAAAATTGCTCGACAAGTGACTTTGGAAAAAATTGCTCGACAAGTGATTTTGGAAAAAATTGCTCGACAAGTGATTTTGGAAAAAATTGCTCGACAAGTGATTTTGGAAAAAAATTGCTCGACAAGTGATTTTGGAAAAAATTGCTCGACAAGTGATTTTGAAAAAAATTGCTCGACAAGTCAATTTGAAAAAAATTGCTCGACAACAAGTTTTGAAAAAAATTGCTCGACAAGTCATTTTGAAAAAAATTGCTCGACAAGTCATTTTGAAAAAAATTGCTTGACAAGTCATTTTGAAAAAAATTGCTCGACAAGTCATTTTGAAAAAAATTGCTCGACAAGTCATTTTGGAAAAAATTGCTCGACAAGTCATTTTGGAAAATATTGCTATGAATACATTCGTCTAAAGCAAGCGCTAAAGCACTAATCCCTGACTCGCATTTTTCCAATGCTACCACACAATGTTTGTTTTGTTTATCCCACCACACAAAAGGTTGAAAATCACGATTGATCCCCATCAATTTCAAGGCTACCAAAAAGGTTAAACCGGTATCACCGAATTTAATCCACAAAAATATGATAAGAGGCTTTTCACTAATGAACTTATAATTTTAACCCCAACGTATACAAATTATACGCCGTCGAGTGTGTAAATCCTCTTTACCCAAAATCATTTTCCTCAGTTTTCATTGAATGAATAAAAAAAAAATTTTCGCGAAATCTTCATCTTGGCTCATTTCACTCAACGCTTGTTCTCATCTTATTACCTTCATCTTTGTAATAATAAAAAAGATCAATTACTCCTCATTTTGTAAACACCCGCCATATTGGTATTAATAATGTATTCAAATAAGATTCCTCGAACTCATCATCCTGCCCTCTCCTCCCACCGCGAGAGGTTTTCTTGTTTGTTTTCCTGCCCCTTTTTCGTTTGGTGTATAAATCGTTTGTTCTAACTGTGGCGCATGAAAAAGCATTTTTAAACCGGCACAGATGTCTCCCGTCTTGGAGAGTAAGTGAAGCGCTTAAATGTGTGAATTTTTAACGGATCTTAGCTAAGAATAATGAAAATCCCACCCTTGCAACTTAATCATTGCCAACTTCGCGGAGTGGGAGGAAGAGAGAAAGGAAAAAAAGCGTTATAGAGGAGGTTGCTTTCGGGTGATGATTTATGTTAGGTTTTCCTTTTTTTTTTTTTATTTTGGAACAGGAAAAGCAGATGCGTTAGTTTGGTTTTTAGTGACTTTTTTCGGTTTTTTTAGGTCAAAGATTAGGGGGAGTTAGTAATGGGGTAAATGCTCATATGTGTCAGAGTTAATAGTGATTAGATTTTTTCACGGAGGAGTATTTTTGAATAAATTTTTGTTTGAACTAGAATCTTGGACTTGTCTCAAAAATCAAAATTCTTAATCAAAAGTTTTGGTTCTCAGGGAGAAGTTGGAGTTTAAGAATTTTTTGTATGATTTTTATTACCTTAAAAAAATATGTTTGACAACGGATTTTCAAAAAAATTGCTCGACAACAAGTTTTGGAAAAAATTGCTCGACAACAAGTTTTGGAAAAAATTGCTCGACAACAAGTTTTGGAAAAAATTGCTCGACAACAAGTTTTGGAAAAAATTGCTCGACAACAAGTTTTGGAAAAAATTGCTCGACAACAAGTTTTGGAAAAAATTGCTCGACAACAAGTTTTGGAAAAAATTGCTCGACAACAAGTTTTGGAAAAAATTGCTCGACAACAAGTTTTGGAAAAAATTGCTCGACAACAAGTTTTGGAAAAAATTGCTCGACAACAAGTTTTGGAAAAAATTGCTCGACAACAAGTTTTGGAAAAAATTGCTCGACAACAAGTTTTGGAAAAAATTGCTCGACAACAAGTTTTGGAAAAAATTGCTCGACAACAAGTTTTGGAAAAAATTGCTCGACAACAAGTTTTGGAAAAAATTGCTCAACAAGTATAAAATTTAGAAAAAATTTACTTGACAAGAAAAAATCCTAAAAAATCCAGTTTTTTATTCAAAAATTTTTTCCCGAAAGAATATTTACTTTTCACCTGAATCCATCATTCCAATATTTCCTTAAGTCATTCCTCGCCGCAGGATGAGGGCACGACTGAATCATCATTATTATTAACCCTCTTTTTCCAATTTAAAAATTTTTTTCCTTCGCTTTGAAAAATCGTTACATATCCGGTTAATAACATCTCACGATATAGAAAACCTTTAAGTTTCCTCGACAGGTTTCTTTATACCTTTTGTTTTCTTTTTTTCTCATCAGAAAAAAAGGAAAATGATGAAAAAAAAAGCAGGAAAAAAACTCAGGACGATGTGGCTTAGATGAAACCTGTGGAATTCTTTGTGCGGGTTAAACTCAAAGTTGGAATTTGTCGATGTGGCCAAGTATTATTATTTTCTTCTTTCTTATTCTCTTCTTTTTTTTTTCGAAATGAAATATTAGGATGCAATGAAGAGAGTTTTTGTTCATTGTTTCTCGAATATTTTTCCATTCGGCTATTAATGCTTCCCCTGAAACCGGTTATAGGAGTTTTAAGAAGAAAAACCCCGGATATTAACCGACAATAATAATCCGAAATATTTACAGAGAGTTCGCCTTGTTTAAATACGGAGTGTGAACGCGGTTGTGTCGACCCCTTTTGGTAAGAGGGTAAATAAAATGCATCGAACGCTTCGGGGAATAACTTTTCCATTACCCAAGTGCTGATGAAAAATATATCTCGTAAATGGTATCGTGGCTCGGGGCAAAATATTGAAGAGGGAAAAGCCAAATTAAGCTTATAATTTAGAAGTAAAGTGCAGGAAAAAGTTTTCTTCCCTTTTATCATGCGATGAATTAAAACGTTTACCCCCTTAAAAAACTTTTCCCGATGAGTTAAGTATTTTGTTTTATACGATAATATTTTTGACAAGGTTATTTTCAAAAATTTAATTCCCGAGTTTTGTACGAAGTCAGTAAAATAGCATTTTATAGAAATGGACGTCCAGAATTTCTCGTTAGACTTCTTTCATGGCTAAATTTTTTAGCTACAAGCCGAACTAAACTTGTTATATCATGCCGCCATGAAAACTTATGGCAACCATGTTTGTAATGTTGGTCTCATTGTAATTTAAATATGGCCGAATATTGAGATGATTGAATAACTTATAAAAAAAGCATTTAAAACTAACAGGTTATGGGCCCAGCACGCTTCCACTGCACTACTCTGCTGATTTTAAGTGAGAAGGCCCTCTTACCGCCATCTAACGATTCACTGAACTAAAATCAGCTTTTTTCCTACAACCAAAAAATCCTCCCGTTTTTCTTTTTTTTATCTTACCCCATTCAAATGAGCTAATATAAATATAAAAAGTAAATTATATATGTGAAAGGCATGGAAGCCACTTTCGGTGGAAAATCTCTCGAAATGTTTTTACATGCTTCGTTGCTGAAATTGGATATCTAAGGTGTTTTCTATTATTCCCCCCTCAGGATTTTTATCAATCTCTAAAGAAAGAAAGAGGATTTGTCGTCGGTTACAAATTTATTTATCGCGCTTTTCTTTTCGTTTCTCGTTTTTTTTTTCCTTCTACCGAACATTTCTTCCTTTCGCTTTGACATCTATACGGGAGGGTTGGAAAATTCACAGATTTCTCTTCTTCTTTTTTTGGAATCCGAGTTTTTTTTAAATGTTTACGGCTTTGTCCGATTTAGGTTACCGCGATACGAAACCTTCTAAGAATTTTTTTCCCCCCTTTTAAAAAAAAATAATTCTCAGGAAAGGAAGAAAAAAAAAAGATTACTCCACTGGCAAAGAAAAAACATCTCTCGTTGTTAATAATAAATATTTCGCGATAACTCTTGTTTGAATAAGCGATGTTTCCCTTATCGCTTACTCCTCGAAAAAGGATCTGGAGATGAACATATAAGCATCCGTAAAGTCTCATTTGTTTTCCTTTTCCCCCCCTCGCTTTAACGATATGAGAAAGTTCACTGATATATTACCGAGAATCTTGGAGTAGTTAATCGAAAACTTCGGGTGTTTTAGGCGGGATCGGGAAAACGCCCCGGAACAGGGCACCCTTACTAATTTTATTTTTATATCTAACGCCGACCGATTTACATTTTGACGAATTGAAAGCAGGGATGAAATTAGTTTGTTTTGGTCCCGGCTGTTCTGCCCTTATTTTGTTTGTTCTTTTTTTTAAGCTCGCGTCTTTTTTTTTTAAAAAAAATATATATATTTATTCCTCCCCCTCGCTATCATTATTTTACCTCGTTAGGGCGAAGGGGTGATTTTTTTAAAAGGGATGATTTCAAGTTTAATTTAAAATTTCGATCCCTCACCTTAATCAAAAAAGTGGAATGAACTGTTCAAATATGATTGACAATGAGTTTGCATTTATGGGTAAATTGTTTATCGGAAGGGAGGATGCGTTATTAGCTTTTTTTTGTGGGGTTTATATTGTGAAAGGGCTTCTGCACTTTTTTATGAGGGAATCTTATCTTGTGTAGATCGAATAAAAAAAAAACTTGATGAACAAGAAAACTGCAAAGTTGAGATAATTTGCCATCTGCTTGGTAATTATTGACTTGATAATTTTTTTGGTTCGACTTTAAATATTATGTTTTGAAATTAAGCCCTGGCTTTGGTCATTAAATACTCAAACAATGATTTTGTCTTAAAATCACGAATTAGCTCAAGCCTCAGGCCACGTGCTCCATTTCCCTGGATCATCCGTTTTGTCTGCAAGCAGAATTATAGAAACCTTATTTTTGGCATTGAGAGGAAGTAAAGACATTTAACTAAAGAAATCGTCACTAAGAAATCCGAATTTTGACGAAATAAAATGATCGAGTTTTGTGACCTTGAAAAAGTGAATCCCATAACGTAATTCAGTTGCTATGTATAGTAGGGATTTATTTTTGATTTACTGGGAAAAGATGGGATTAAACAGAAATATGATTTTTTGTTGACTAAGGAATTATTTGAGATTCCGAAATGTATTTTGCAACTTAAAAATCTTTGAACCTCGGGCCTTAGGCACTGAAAGGCAGTAAAGACATCAAGTTGAAGGAATTCCCACCGAAATATTTGAAATTCAAGAAAACGAAATTGTCGATTTTCGTGACCTTGAGAAAATGAATCCCATAATGTAATGCACTTGCCATATGTATTAGGGATTCATTTTTGATTTATTGAAACAAAATAAAATTCAGCAGAAATAAAATTTTTTATTGGGTTTTCTTACAAAACTGATTTTGAAAGTGTATTGTGCAACTTAAAAACATACTAAAGGTCTTTGAACAGGCCGTCCGTAAATCATGTGGCCGATTAAGAATAAAAATCAAACTAGCGAAGTTTTAAAAATTTTCTCGCACCTTACTAAACCATTTACATGAAAATTTTATGTTTTAAATATTAATTATAATAGTGTACATCCTGTACATAACCTAAAACAATGCATCATTAAATTTAGGCAAAAGGAATTTGAAGAATAGGAATCATCACGTAGCTCTGAGCATAGCTCGAAAATGATTCATTCGGAGTTATGACGATTATACCCGTATAGACCTATGACACTATTAGCGATAATTATTTTCAGTACTCGGAAATAAAGGAATGCTTACATGTTTGACACCTTAGAGTGACAACTAAAAACCGCCTACTTTTTCGATGATTGTTTCCGACCGTTATACCGAGACCCTATCTCTCTCTCTTCGTTGAGCATGATTAGTACCGTATCGTTTTTCTATCGCGTTACAGAAATTTTAATTTTTTTTTTTTTTAAATTCTCTTGTTTTGGTTTTCGGTTTTTGTGTTGTTTTTTTTTTTCTCTCTCTCTTTCCGCAAAAGATTCATGAACCGGTGAGTGTTGCGTATAAATTTTAACTCTGGCTTCAATATCTCTGCGAAAAAAAAGGGTTAGAAGGGGGAGAGAGAAAAAAAACCGGGTTTGTTGAGATATATTTCACCGGTCACGCCAAGGTTTTTCTTCGTTCGCGTGTTATCATCGAACGGCAGCCGAAAAAAAAAGTGTGAGATCAAATGAATCGTTGGTGAATTCTTGTCCGAGAGAATAAAAATAAAAAGAAAGGAAAGGGGAGTGTGAGGGATTTTTTTGCGGTGTGGATTGTGTTGTTTTTAGTTCAGAATGATTTCAATGTTTAGATTTTTTTAGGGTGAGACTTTTGTAATTTTTTTTTCCTTAAAATAATTTTGATAGCTGAACAAGTTTTTTCATGTTCTCTTCTTGTCAACCAAGTGTCGAATTTTTACACAGTTTGTTTCAATCAAAAAAATTTTTTTCTTAGTAAACAATATTTTCATAATTTTTGTTGTTGAACAAATTTTTCATGACTTTTCAAGTTTCTTGTTGTCGAAAAAATTTTTCATGACTATTCAAGTTTCTTGTTGTCGAACTAATTCTTCATAATTTTTCAAGTTTCTTGTTGTCGAACAAATTTTTTATGACTTTTTAAGTTTCTTGTTGTGGAACAAATTTTTCATGACTATTCAAGTTTTTGTTGTCAAACCAATTCTTCATAATTTTTCAAGTTTCTTGTTGTCGAACAAATTTTTCATGACTATTCAAGTTTCTTGTTGTCGAACAAATTTTTTATGACTTTTTAAGTTTCTTGTTGTGGAACAAATTTTTCATGACTATTCAAGTTTTTGTTGTCAAACCAATTCTTCATAATTTTTCAAGTTTCTTGTTGTCGAACAAATTTTTCATGACTATTCAAGTTTCTTGTTGTCGAACAAATTTTTTATGACTTTTTAAGTTTCTTGTTGTGGAACAAATTTTTCATGACTATTCAAGTTTTTGTTGTCAAACCAATTCTTCATAATTTTTCAAGTTTCTTGTTGTCGAACAAATTTTTCATGACTATTCAAGTTTCTTGTTGTCGAACAAATTTTTTATGACTTTTTAAGTTTCTTGTTGTGGAACAAATTTTTCATGAATATTTAAGTTTTTGTTGTCGAACAAATTTTTCATGACTTTTCAAGTTTCTTGTTGTCGAACAAATTTTTATGATTTCTTGTTGGCAAATGATTTTTTATAATTTATTTCAGTCAAACAAATTTTTTCATGTTTTTTCTTTAGAATTTTGGTTTCTGGAAATTTTGAATCATGAATCTCATTTTTTTTGCTGCTTGAAAATCCTGAATATTTCAAAATGATCGTCAAAACTAAATCCTTGGACACCCTTTATTTACGGAATTACCTCATTTATACAAATGAATAATCTAAACTGATTTGACCGGTTTTTTTCTTGGTTCATTGTTCCCAAGTACAAAAGAACCGATCGCAAAAATTAGACCTGATTAACAAACTCACGTCATAAATGACATAATCGACCCGTTCAAAGAAAAAAAATCGAACTATGACTAAACACCTAAGGCTTTAATTTTTTTTATTTCTCTTGTCTTATTTCTTCAGCTATAACATTTCGTAAAAATAAAAAAAAGAAACACAGAGTGGGAAAAGAAAAGAAATAAAGTTTAAGAAGAGTGTATATAAATTCTCGGGATGACTCCCGTCTCAAGAGCCCTTCATTACTGTTTGTATTTATTAGAAAAAAGTAGGAAAAGTTTAAAAAAAATAAATAAAAAGAAAGAAAAAGCATTTCACGTATAATAAGAATAAAAAAGTGCAAATAATTGTGATGTTTTTTGATTGCGTTTTTCGTCCCTCCCAGTTTTTTTTTTCTCGGGAAATTCATCCCTTGTTTTTTATGATACTGTTTATTTTTTTTTATATCTGCTCATCCTTAAAAGACCGTTCGATACCTCAGAAACCGTGACCCGAGATCTTCCCACGATTTTCTCTCATCTCAGATAACGAACAACAAACATGTCGGCAATTATCTTCCATCTTCTTTCTTTTCTGTTTGTCTGTTTGTCCTGTGTAATTGAGTCTTTTTGTTTGAACGTTTCGGCGATTCTCGTTTTCTCCCCCGTTTTTCGAAAATTCGAATTTCGGTTATGAGCTTTTTTGAATAAGCAGAAAAAGGATAAATGTTTAAACAAGGAAATTTAATTTATTACTATCCGGTTTATTAATCATCCGATCTTTTATTGACTTTTCACGTTCGATGGGCGACAACGGGCATGCAGGTCAATATTTGATATACGTAATATCAAAGGACATGTGAGGATGATTTAGTTTCAGGATAGCACGATTTCCGTCTCGCGGATTTTCCCGATGTCGAAATGCCAGAGCTAATGCGATGTTCAATTATTGATAATTAGATGCTGAGTGAGAGTTGCGATGGATGAGGTGTGGATTTCGGACGAATCGTTGAGCAAATCAGCTAATCTGCAATATTTTTTGGTTAAGGCTGATGTAATAGCTGGCAGTTGGGTGTCAGGTAGAAACTAAAACGGGAGGTAAACATTTTTGGGTTAGGTTAGGCTAAGCTTGGCTAGGACTTCCAGAAATAAGACTAGGTCCCTCCTATGACCATAAAAGCAGTAAAGGACCTTCATCGACACTAAAGGGCCTGAAGCCCAACCGAGACATTGCAGGTGATCCTCCACCCCTAATCTCAATTACTTCAATTTCAAAAAAATTAACTCCTTCAACTTCGTAATTACTGCGAAATTTTCAAGACATGTGTCTTGCACTTAAAAGCCTTAAGCTCTTCATCTACAATTTTACGACTCACTCACAAGGTCTTAAATTTTTTATGCATTAAATAGTAATTAATGCTCACCTACAGCGCTAAAGCACGTAGTAACTGATACACATTTTAATTTCTTACTCTGTACATACGATTTTTGAAAAAAAAAAAATTCTTTACTCACACACAAAAAAAAAATAAATAATAATAGACACCTGCTGTATCATTTATCGTATCCAGGTGTAATCGAAGGAACATGCCCCGTGATTAAGATAAAACGGTGAAGAGAGAGGAAGTGGGGAGTTTATAGAAATATAATCTTCACACATTAATATCCACATGGGTATGAAGAAGGGAAAAAAATTGTTCTTGACACCTATAATTGATTTATATGAAAAATCGACGTACAAAAGGAAAGGTTTTAAATATGAAATTTAATACGTTATGAATGAATGTTTGCACATAGGGAGAGGTCAATTTATTTTTGTTAGGCATGGGTGAATAGGGTCGTGTGGAAAGATTTTTCCGTACAGGAAAAAGCAGGCTGTTGTGATGTAGCTAGCATAGCTTGGAAAATCAATAGGCAAAACTCACAATCTTTTAATTACAACAGAGCAATTTTTCTAATTCATTAGATCAAGTAAAAATACTGCAATACAAATCTCTTGTTAATTTTTTTTTAATCAACCCCGAATCACTTTGCCCTTTTTACGAAAATCCACCGTACGCTCACTTTTAATCCTACTAATCTGATTTTATTATTTAATTACATGTGTCGAATGCCTTTAAGACATGAAACCTTGCAAATCATCCCCCTCTATTGACTATCGCTATGTCGGAGGGGGGTAGGAAATCCCCCGTTTTTCAAAAATGTGCTAATCGATCCAGCTGAGTCACGAACTTTTGGAAAAAGGCGGATTTTGATTAAATTAGATCCGAAGAAAGAATGAAAAAGAGAAAGAGGAATCCCGGCGTCATATTTTTTGATTTAGAAACAAATAATGGCAAGATTTAATTGAATCGACATAAGAGTAGTAAAAATCTCTCATAAATAACCGTTAATTGCAGTAATTTGATAAAAACAAGTTGTCGATGGGAGTTTACCGAATTAAAGGAGTTTTTCGAGTGCCCTTTTATCTGCTACGTTTTTATTTAGGGGACGCGCACAAACTTTCTCTCTTGTCCTTTTGCCCCCTTTCCCCCCTTTCCCCGCCTCTTTCTTCTCAAGAAAATTGTATCGAGTAGAAATCGTTTTTCTTTTATGTCTCTTGTTACTCAGTTTCCTTTTACTTTCCTCAATCGGTGTTAATCGGAATTATTCATTCATTTTGACTGAAATAAATCTAACCTCAAAAAAAAGGGGGAAGAAGGAGAAAAAAAGCGCCGTTTTTTTTTGAAAAGTATTTTTTTCTTTATTGCTTTTTCCCTTTCGTAAATAAAGGAACTGGTGCAGATTTATAGTTAACGTAACACCGTTCTTAGGAATTATCTTCCTTTTTGAACCCTCGTCTTCTTGCTGGGAAAATTTTTCTGGCATTTATGGGGATCAGGGCTTCCCTTTATTTTTCCGCTTGGGATTTTATCCTGTCGATCAATTTTCCTTTTTTTTCCCCTTCTTCTTTTAAATATCTTATTTTATTTTTTTATTTTTTTTTGCATTTGACACAAAAAAATTTCTTTTAATTAAAAATAAGTAAAATGTAATATATTAATATAACTTTTCTTATGGTGAAATGATAATCTGTTTTTCCGTGAATTGAGCTTGGGTTCTCGAAACAAAAGCTTTCCCCGAAAAGAGGATGAATTTTTTTTCCTGACGCAGCAAAGATTTCCTGGAATTTTTATTTTTTTTCTCTCTAATTGCTTGTTTTATTCGCTCGTAAGTTAAGCGTGTGACAGGTTAAGGTTTTTTTTTCGTTCTAAAACTGGCTAAGATGGGATTTTTAAATTTTTCCCCGAAAAAGTGGAGTTAGTAAAGTGAGGCACTTTCTTTACGGGTTTATCCAGATTTTTAAAAAGATTTTCCTTTTGTTTTTTGAAAGAAAGTTTTAATGTAATTGTTGGTAAAATTTTTGCGGTAAAGGGCTGATTGTGAATTTGGAAGTTTGTTAGAAGGCGCAAAAATTTCTGCGTTTCCAGTCTGGATCTAAAAGATTTTAAACCAAGGAAAGATTAGTTCGACAAGAAGAAATCGTGGAAAGATTTGTTCAAGAATAAATTATGATAAGATGTGTTCAAGAAGAAATTATCAAAAGATTAGTTCGACAACAAGAAATCATCAAAAGATTTGTTTGACAACAAGAAATCATCAAAAGATTTGTTCCACAACAAGAAATCATCAGAAGATTTGTTTGACAACAAGAAATTATCAAAAGATTTGTTCGACAACAAGAAATTATCAAAAAATTTGTTCGACAACAAGAAATCATCAAAAGATTTGTTCGACAACAAGAAATTATCAAAAACTTATCTTGTTTAAAATTTTTCCAGCAAAACAATCCCGAAAAAAATGACTCAAAATTAAAAAACTAAAAAAATGAAATTTGGTTTAAATATTTTTTTGAGTTACTAAATTCTTAAAAATTTCTTATTTTTCTCCTAAAAATTTGAAAGGGAGAAGTCAAAAGATTTGTGTTGTGAGAACTTTAAGGCACGGCTCAAGGAATCACTTATTGCTACTGCACCTTACAGTGTTGAGAAGACTGTGGCTCGTTTTTCTCGTTTAAAGGCAGAATGAGCTGGTCTGCTTGATTTTGCCTCTGGTAGCGTCTATTTCTTGTTAACGAAGTCTATTTTATTTCGTACAAATGTTAATGGCTGATAAATAAATAAGTCTAAGCCTAGCTTGTCTTTGGGCTATGCTTCGATCCGGCAGTTCGGGACTAGTGAAAATTTCTCTCCAAAGAAAACGACATCGGGTTTTAGTCCCGGAAAATTTCTCTTAAAAACATTTTCCCGGATACATATATTTTCTTTACCTGAAGATCTCGCAATGTTTTCTTTCCATTAAAATCAATCTTGACGTCCCTCACAAATCTCCTTATATACGTCCACCTAAAATCATTAAAATCCAAAAAAATCCTTTCGGGTTTTCCTTTACTCCCAAACATTTAAGCAAACGTCATCTCACAGTTAAAGAAGATCAAGGATCCCTTCTCAAGCTTACCCTTACCTTCCGCCATTTTTTTCCCCTTATCAAAGTGGTTTCGTTTTCTTCGAAAAACGACTTTGATAGGATTTTTCTTTCTTTTCCCTTTAAATCAAGGCGGAATAAAACAAACAGAAAGGGAAAATGGGAAAAGAAAAAAAAAGAAAGATTGAACGCGTGGGCAAGGTTGATTTTCCTTAAAACAACCCACCCGTCCACCATTTTCCACGCGGGGAAAAAAAAGAAATAACGAAAGGAAATAAAAGATAACAAAAGATAATTCCCTCATATCGTCATTAATTGGCGGATTACAAGTTCCAGACTTTACGTGTACACCTCTTGCTCTTCGAATTTACTTCGGGCCACCTGCCTTGACCAGCAACAAATTATAGGAGTAGATCGTAATCAGTAGCTGCAGTTAATAGTTATCTCACCAAGGGCGTCAAGGGATATGTAGATGGCATAGAGATTCGCTTTTTTTTTTGTCTGTGTGTGTGTGTTTCGTGATTAGGGGTGTAATTATAAAAAAGCCCGGACTTATATTTTAACCTTTAGAAAAAAAAGTTAAAAATTAAAAGCAAGGAGTATAAAAAAAACAGGGAACGTGTTTATAAAACTTCATTCGAAATTTTTTTTTTTATTAACGCCCCGAATCGAAAAAAGATTCTTCTTCCTTCTTTTTTTTTGTGAGAGATGCAAGAAACTTGTCACTTTACTTTGCAAACATACAATGTTTGGAATGCGAGACGGTAAGAAAACCCTGTAGGAGGGGAATGTGGCCGAGGATTTATTCATTCTTGTTTCTCAGCTACTGTTGTTGACCGAGATCCTTTCTAGCTTGAAAAGAAAGCGGAATTTTTTAAATCTTCACGTGCTTTTTTTAAAATGTGTGGGTTTTGGAAGGAAGAAAAATAACGGCAATGAGGGCGGATGGTTTTATAAGAAAGACACTCTGTATATGATTCACGTAGTTATGAATGTAGAAAGTATGTATCGATTCGAGATATCGATCTTTTTTTTTGAAGAAAGAAAAAAAAAAGGTGATCCCTGGCTTAAAGGCATATCGTTGTTATATGACTATATTATGATGCTTTGAACATAAATTTGGTTAATCTATCCCATTGCTCCGCCTTATGGTATGCTAGCAAGTATTAAAACATTGTCGCCTCGATGCTTTTTTAAAATGATGTATAAAGTGAGTTTTTCCCGGTGAATATTTCGAGGAGTTGTTTTATTAGAGATCAAAGGCTGTAGGAATTTAAATTGGGAGTTGGTCAGCACGGGCTGGGTTTTGGGCTTTCACGGTGGACGTAGATCGTGAGAAAATGAAGAGATCGTCTTAAGTTAGCCCAAAGTCAGTCAAATTTATAAAATTGTTGTCAATAAAAACTAAGCAATCCGCTTCTTGTGAAAAATTAGGAATCAATTGATTTTTCATAAAAACAATTAGGAATCAATTGATTTTTCATGAAAAATCAGAAACCAATTGATTTTTTTTATGAAAAATTAGGAACCAATTGATTTTTTATAAAAAATTAGGAATCAATTGATTTTTCATGAAAAATTAGAGACCAATGGATTTTTTATGAAAAATTAAGAATTAATTGATTTTTCATAAAAAATTAGACACCAAGGGATTTTTTATAAAAAATTAGGAATCAATTGATTTTTTATAAAAAATGAGGAATCAATTGATTTTTCATGAAAAATTAGAAACCAATTGATCTTTCATGAAAAATTAGGAACCAATTGATCTTTCATGAAAAATTAGGAACCAATTGATTTTTCATAAAAAATTAGGAACCAATTGATTTTTCATGAAAAATTAGGAACTAGCAGGCTTTTCATAAAAAATTAAAAAACTAATTGACTCATGGAAAACTACACAAATCAATTTTTGTAAAATTATACACCAATTGATTTTTCATCAAAAATTATTAAGTAAATGGGTTCTTATGAAAAATCAGGAACCAATTCATTTTTCATGTAAAATCAGGAACCAATTTAATTTTCATAAAAAATTAGGAACCAATTAATTTTTATGGAAAGTTATACTCGCATTAATTTTTTCGGGAAAAATTAAGATCAACCAGTTGATTTTTTTACAAGAAAATGGCTTATTTTCAGAAAAATTTTTAAGCCCTCTACAGTTTAATGGTAAAATGGCAGCTGGAAATTTCTTACAATTTCGAACTTTATTTTTTTTAAATAAGAGATATGATATCGAAGATGATTTTTAGACAGACAAGACGATAAACTTTATAGATTTATAACCAGACAAGCGGGCAAACAAAATGACAAATAACTAGAAATTTTACTTATCATCCAATTTTTTTTTCTTTTTCTTCGAAACTTCTTTTCCCATCACTATTCCCAAAAATAAATATTGATCGATTTATTATTATTTGTTAGCATTAGATAAAACTAACTTGAACCTTCGAGTCTGGGTTACCATAAGTTTCACCCGGAATTTTTTTTATTATTCAACGCCCGAAGAAAAGCGCGGCGTTCCGACCTTTGATCCCGTCAGTCAAAAATCGAAAAAGGATATCGGGTGAATAAAATCGGATGGTTGATACCCTTTAAAAAAATTGAAAAGGGGAGAGAAAAATAAACAGGTTGCAGGAATGTCGTTAGTTTTTTTTTTTTTAAATGAAAAACCTTGAGGGTGGAAAAAAGTCTCGAAACGACGGAAACGTGTCCTCAACCCGTTATTTTTGTAACGGATGTGCGGTGATCACTTCGATACTTTAGACGTGTCCATCTAAATTACATCCGGGAAAAAGAAATTAATTTGAAGGTTGAGTTGGTCTGGAAAAGAGAGAAAAGTTTAGCCCGTGAAATTTTTTCGAAAATTGGATAAAGTCTTGGGGTGAAAAGCAGAAGTTTGAGCCAAGACCTAGTATCTAAAAGCTAAAACTAAGCTTAGGTTGATTTGAGGATCATCTTTCACCTTTGAGGATGAGCCTATTTTAGCTGGCTAAGGGCTATCTCGTTAATTAAGCTCAAGATTCAGGCCTGAAGATCACATCTCAGTCTCAAGCCCATCGATTTTCTGCCTTGACTCGAGCTAGCCCTTCTAGTCCCTGAAAAAACCACCAACAAAGCTTTTAATTTCTTTTTCCAGGGGAGAAAATAAAAACTTGGGCAACGAACTTGACCGATCCTTGTTTAGATTGTAACTAACACTTCCGTTTGTCTCCGGGTCATAAAAACGTCGTTCCGGGCTATTAAAGCTCGGACGAGGCTTCTGATATCTTAAATTACTCTCCGTATATATTTTTTTTAATTTTGCTCGGGAGGTAATTAGCTTCGTTGGGGTGAAAAAAAAAAAAAAATAGCAGACCGGAAGTAGAGCGGGAAAAAAACCCGAAGAAAAGAAGATTTGATTGTAACACCCTGTACGATGATTAAACTGCGGCTTCGTGACTCGACATCCATCCGGAACGTCACGAAGCCGCAGTTTAAACATATTGCCAAACAATGAATGACGGTAAACATCGTTAAAACGTTCATTAGAAATAAAAAACGGGCCGTAAACCGGGCCGTTTTTTTTTTTTCGTAGTCTTTCTTTGGCGAAAGGTCATCCGATTTTCCGCGGAGATAGCCTAAATGCAGATGGCCCCTATTGTGGAATCGTTACACATATAAATAAATGCGGTATGTAAGGATAACACATCTGGGTTGTGCCGTGCCTTCGGATGTAATTCTTGGTCACGCAACTTGGTCATTCAATTTTGCTTCATTTCATCCTTTGGTTTATTTTCAAACTTTTTTTTTTATTTCTTTTTCTTGCTGCCGCTTCTTCGTCTTCTTCTTTCCCCCCTTTGCTGAAAGACAAATGGTTGTTAAATTACGAGAGATATAACTCATATTCTGGTTAACCTCCCTCCTTTTTTTTTAGTGAGGGGTTTTTTTTTCGTTGCGGTTTCTCTGTGTGGAAAAAAAGAACCGTCTGCGTTTAAATGTAACCTAATCAATTTCTCTGTAAACATAAGAAAAAGCAGAGAGATGTAGAGCATGAAACAAGTGTTTGAAAGAATTTTTTTCGGGGTCGGCGTGTATTGTAAATAAAAATCTCGGTTTCAAGTTTTGTTTGGTTTTTGTGTTTATTTATTTTATTTTTTCTTGTTTTTTTTGCAGGAGCGTGAAGCTGCTATGGAGCACCTAGCCGCTACATTATTTCTATTACTAAGGCTTCTGACGTTAATTTCAGCCCTCGCAAAAAGTTTGGGTAAGTTTCAATTATTTTTTAAAAGACAACAGGTTATGGGCCCTGGCCCTTTTTTAAAACGCAAGAAATTATGTGAAGGATAGAAGAGATAGCAAAGTCGGGATTAGAAGATAAAAAAGGTTTAGGTGCGGGTAGACTCGAAAATTGCCGAAGCTCGAGCTAGAAAGAACCTAAAAAGCTTTTGTTTGGACAAGCTAAGAGTTTAATCCTTTTTGCAGAGATCAAATTTAGTCCCTATTTTCTGTAAAAGTTCTTATTTTCACATGTGAAAATTTTGTGGAGAATATTTTTTTTTGGCAAGGAAAATTAATTCAGAAAGGTGCCAAGAAATTTCAAATTTTTTTGTGCTTGTGCAATTTTTTAAAACTTTTAATGAATATTTTTTCTTGGAAAGATTGATTTAACAAAAAAATTTTATCAAAAGATTTGCTCGACAAAAGAAATTTATTATAAGATTAGTTTGACAAGAAAAATTTATCAAAAGCTTGGTTTGACAAAAAAATATTATGAAAAAACTGGTTCGACTGAAGAAATTCTGAAAATCTTGTTCGACTAAAGAAATTCTGAAAAAACTTGTTCGACTAAAGAAATTCTGAAAAAAAATTTGTTCAACTGTAGAAATCCTGAAAAAACTTGTTCAACTGTAGAAATCCTGAAAAAACTTGCTTGACTAAAGAAATCCTGAAAAAACTTGTTTGACTGTAGAAATCCTGTAAAAACTTGTTCGACTAAAGAAATTCTGCACAAAAAATTGTTCGACTAAAGAAATTCTGAAAAGACTTGTTCGACTATTCTATATTCTGAATAAATTTGTTCAGTTGTAAAAATTAAATAATATTTACCAAAAAATCTTTTGGTATAGTAAGTCCCTGTATAGTTCATTTTCCCTCTCAGGCGACTCTAAGTCCCAAAAATTTGGAAATGATTCAGTTCTCTGTTTTTGCGGCGATTCAATTTATTCAGACTAAAGCAGCCCCTCCGAATTCCAAATGCTCAATTCCTCTAACCCCCTTAACAATTTTATCTGCAGAAATTCTTTATCAGGTGTAATTATCAACCCAACTTTTCAAACTTGAAAAAATTCCAGAAACCCCCTCATCCCTTTTAACCGCTTTTAATTATTAATAAATAAGTTTCAAGAGGTACTTATCAACGAAAACAAAATCCAAAAGCTAAGGAGATACTTTTTTTTATTTTAATTTTTAATTTTTTTACGAAGAACAAACACAACAAAAAAATTCATAAATGAATCCTTTTCGGAATCGAGAAATTAAAATTAAATAAAAGGAAGTAAAAACAAATGAAGTTATCTCTCTTCGGTGTATTCAGATGGCTTAAAATCGGGAGGAAGAGTAAAAAAATAAAAAAAAAGGAAATGTACCCCCCCTAGCCACGTTGGATTTACCATCAGTAGTTCAAAAGAATTCTCCTCAAGGAGATGAGAAAAAAAACGGGCTTAAATTTATCTTTGCGATCTTCTTTTTCCTCTTTTCCCTTCTCGATTCCAAGATAAAAGCGGGGGAGAAGTAAGGGAAAAAAAATCAAAGAATAGAAAAAACTATCGCGCGGAGGTCTTTCCAAAAATTACGAAAATTCTTATTCCCATCACCTTCTCCTTCCACGATCCTTTTTATTTATCGTTGGAATTTTCTATAGAGAAGTGCAATGCAGAGTAGAGGAGGAAAGAGAGAGAGGGAAATTTTAAAGAAAAGTTCTTTGGCTGGATGAGATAACAATGCGGAAAAGTTGAACCAACTCCAGCCATACATAACACCCTTGAGTTCCTGGGCTAATATTTCGACGAAACTAAAAAAGAAGGGGGGGAAATCGGATTGAATTAAAACGGGCGGGTAATTTATTTTAAAAGTATATTGGATCGTTTTTTTTTTTTTTTTGCGAGGAATAAGAAAAAAAAATAGGGAGAAAAAAAATCTGCGCAAGGGAATTATCAAAACGAGTTTTTGAATCGGATTTGTAATTGCTCCGGGCATTTTTATCAATTGCTATTTGATTTGTAATGATTTATTTCTCACTTTAAGATAAGATGTTTGTAACGAGTCGTTGGTAATTTTGATGATTAGTCTTTAAACCGGAGCTTGGGATATAAAAAAAAAAATAGAACGGGTGTTAGGCACAACATGATTTAAGTTGCGGCCTCTTGAAATTCGAATCGGATTTCATTCATGAATGAGGCTGGGAGTTATCATCAGGGAGTCATTATGTTGTAATAAATAAACATTCGAGGAATCAACTAACCCAAACATAGACTCAGACTCGACCGTTTGTTTAGGCTGCTATTGAAAAAAAAAATTGGTTTAGTCGTTTAGGAGAAGCGTCGTAAAAGTATTTATCATTTCCTCCTATTGTTTCCATTTCGTGATAAAAAGTGATTAGGCATATTGCCGTTAGATTTTTCAGATAAAATTTTATGAAGTGTATAGGAAGAAATTTTTTT
This sequence comes from Liposcelis brunnea, assembly GCA_023512825.1. Taxonomy (NCBI): domain Eukaryota; kingdom Metazoa; phylum Arthropoda; class Insecta; order Psocodea; family Liposcelididae; genus Liposcelis; species Liposcelis brunnea. The sequence continues at coordinate 4,408,858 of CM042068.1, forward strand.
AGTTTAATTTTTGGCTAAAAAAGTTTTTTCTCCTCAAAATAAATTTTTTCACAATTTTTTCTTTCCTAAAAAGCACTTTTTTACTTCTTTTACATTACAAGGACAAAGACTTATTTTTCTGCCTAAATCATAACCCATCACAATGCCGGATATTAAAAAATATCCGAATTCAAGGTCCGAATTCAATATTTTTTATATTTCTTCAAAAATTATGGCTGCGATTTAATCGATATCAACATAAAAAAAAATATTCAAATCTTCCAATAAAGAAAAGGAATATATTTTATTTCTTCCTCGAGAAAGACTAATATGGAAACCTACCCATTCGATATTTGCATTCGGTAATAATAAATAAATCACTGAAAACTGTCAGTTGGAAAAAAATATTGTGCAATTATTATAACAGCTAAAGATCTAGTATCAACACGTCCCGGTCGTAACTTAACCAATAATTCCAACTCTTAAATTTTCCTTTTATCATTTCCCGATGCATCTTTTATACCTTTAGCTCGAGCTTTGTGGGAGCAGGAAAAGAGAAATTCATTTCACTTTTTTATTTGAGCCGTGATCCAGTTTTAATGCGAGTAAGTCCGAGATAATGGTTTATGAGGGATGTTAAAAGGAAGTAGCATTTGCCATAATGCAGGGGGACCTGAAAATGGATGTTCAAGTCAGAGAATGGACGCTGAAGCTGTAAATGGGCGCTGCAGCGGAAAATGGACACTGAAGCTGAAGATGGAAGTACAAATCGAAGAATGGACGCTGAAGCTGAAGATGGATGTTCAAGTCAGAGAATGGACACCGATGCTGAAGATGGAAGTACAAGTCGAAGAATGGACGCTAATGCTGAAGATGGACGCTCAAGTAAGCGAATTAACGCTGCAGCGGAAAATGGACACTGAAGCTGAAGATGGACGTACAAGTCGAAGAATGGACTCTAATGCTGAAGATGGACGTTCAAGTCGAAGAATGGACGCTGAAGCTGTAAATCGACGCTGCAGCGGAAAATGGACACTGAAGCTGAAGATGGACGTACAAGTAGAAGAATGGACGCTGATGCTGAAGATGGACGCTCATGTCAGAGAATGGATGCTAAAGCTGTACAAGGACGCTCAAGTAAGAGAATGGACGCTGAAGCTGTAAATGGACGCTCAAGTCAGAGAATGGACGCTAAAGCTGTAAATGGACACTGAAACTGAAAATGGACGCTGAAGCTGAGTATAGACGCTCAATTCGAAAAATGGAGCCTGAAGCTGAAAATGGACGCTAAAGCTGGATATGGATTCTGAAGCTGAAGATGGACGTACAAGTCGAAGAATAGACGCTAAAGCTGAAAATGGACGTTCAAGTCGAAGAATGGACGCTGAAGCTGTAAATGGACGCTGAAGCTGAAAAGAAACGCTCACATCAAAGAATGGACGCTGAAGCTGAAGATAGACTTAAAAGTCAGAGAATGGACGCTAAAGCCATAAAATCAAAAACTATGAAAACCTTCCCGCTATTTCCTTTATTCGAGCTTCAAATCAAACCCGTGAAAGGTTGGAAATTCTCAGCGGAAAATTAAGTCAGTTAGTTAGTACCTAATCTGCAAATCTTTTGTAATTATCCTGTTGAACATTGTTTGGACATGTTAATACAACGCCGGCTCCTCAAAGTCCCAAAAGCATCGGCGGGGATTAATAGACTTTATCGGATGAGATACAGATAAGGATCAAGTTGGAAGAGGAAGGTTTCCTGACCATCTCGCGGGACTTAAAGCTCAACTCCGAGAGAGAGTTTACCGTAGCACGGAGGAAAAGCCCAAACTTAACTATCTCCCCCCCCTCCCTCGTCCCGTGTATCTCTTCACTGATTTATGGGTCCTTCTTCAAGTTTTGCCGATTCAGCTAAGTCTCTGGATGTCTTTTCTTGGCTCACACTCCTTTAAGGATTGTTGTTAACGGGGTCAAATAATGCAAACGAATTAAATTCAATTCTTCTTGGTAATGCATAAATTTACAACAGGTTATAATTAGGTTACATTCTGTAACTAATCAAGGAACAAGATGAAGTATAACAACCCCCGCAATTTTAATGTTGGGGCTCCCCTATTTTGCTTATAATTTCTTCTTCCTTTTCTCTCGTTCCCTTTTAATTTCACGACTAACCTCTCTCTCTCCTTTCTCATTTCCAGGGGAATAATAGTCATCCATAACTTGCTTCTGATACGGGAGAGGGGTTTTAGTTTAGTTAAAATTAGCAGGCCATGAATTTAAATCGAAGCTCGTTTACTTTAACCACGTGTAGCAATTACATTTTTAATGTTGACTAGGTGCTTTTTAATTAATTAAAATGCAATCCTTGACCCATTTCTCCCTTCTGCAAATATTTGATGAAAAAAATCGCACTCGATTTTTTATAATTAAATCCTCTTGAAATGATTTTTTTTTTTTTTTTGGATAAAGAGTTTAAGTTAATGGACGAGTGCCATTTTAATTAATTACGATTCATTCGCTCCAAGGCATTTGTTACTATAATGTCGACACGGATAATAGTTCGCATAAAATGTGTTAAGGGATGATTTTAACTCGACTGTCTAGTCTATGAAGATAAATTAGGGGATTTTTTTTTTGCTGCGAGCTGGGATTTTGGGGTGTGAATTTGCGAAAAGGGCATTTTAATGGTTCAATTTATTTGAATTAATAGTTTGTTAAGGATTGTTAATTTTTGGTAGTTGATGATTTGTTTTTGAAAACGTGAACTTATAGTTATTTAGTCTTGTTAAAGAATTCTGGTTGTGTTTTTTTGATAGAGTGTAGGACATGAGCGGAACTAAGAAGAGCTGGTCGCTTGTTTGCAGAGCCACTGCTGTCAAAAGATTTGTTCGACATGAAAAAATTATCAAAAGATTTGTTCGACATGAAAAAAATTATCAAAAGATTTGTTCGACATGAAAAAATTATCAAAAGATTTGTTCGACATGAAAAAAATTATCAAAAGATTTGTTCGACATGAAAAAATTATCAAAAGATTTGTTCGACATGAAAAAAATTATCAAAAGATTTGTTCGACATGAAAGAAATTATCAAAAGATTTGTTCGACATGAAAAAATTATCAAAAGATTTGTTCGACATGAAAAAATTATCAAAAGATTTGTTCGACATGAAAAAATTATCAAAAGATTTGTTCGACATGAAAAAATTATCAAAAGATTTGTTCGACATGAAAAAATTATCAAAAGATTTGTTCGACATGAAAAAATTATCAAAAGATTTGTTCGACTAGAAGAAATTTTTAAATATGCTCAGAAATATTTTAAAAAGTTAAATTTTGTTATTGAAGAATTTTTTTTATAAAATTCTTTTTTCTTAAAAAAAAATTATGTGTTTTTGTTAAAAATGTCTTGCTAAATTTTGGGCTTGAAAATTGCTTAGTGACTATAGAACATTGCTTATCTTAAAATTTTGACGAATCTCGTGCCCAAAACTCCTGATAGGTTCCCAAAAAAATTGAAATTTTAAAATTCCCTTACGGCTTTATCCTTTTTTCATAAATAACTATCGATCCGGCGGAAGTTGACTGATCTCTAACAGGAAACATTCCTTTTTGTTTGTTTTCCATTGACAGCTCGTCATATCAATTCAACAAACCTGAGCTGTGTGAGGGTTTGGTTGGTCGCTGCTCAAAATATAATCACGTGGGGGTAAAGGGGATATTTCATTCATATTTCCGAGCTTCTCTTTTATATTTTATATTCCTTCCTGTTTTGTAAACTGATATGAGGCCCTTCGAGAATCATCGATCACGATTTCTGACTCGTTTGCTTAAATCATTTTTTTTTTTGTTTTAAAGGGGCCTCGTAAAAAAAAAACCGGGGATAAAAAATCCTTTTACCGTCAAGACTTTTTGAGAAAAGTTAAAAGGGAAGAAAACCTTTTTCGAACAAAGAACTTGGGCGTTTGAAGTGATGCTGAAAAACTGGAGAAAAGGATTTTGAGATTTTAGAAGTATCACGGGGGGAGGTGAAAAGGGGGGGGGGGGGGCTTTTTTGAGGAAAGGGAATTACGGGTTTTTGGATTCCTTACTAATGCTCTTCTGGTACTGAAATAATGACACGTTTTCGGTCAAGAAAACGAGAGATGTTATGAGTTTCCATCATTAATCGTCGTCCAGACGTCAGGAGAGAGGGAGGGGGAGGTGGCAGAAGGTGTAATTGTTGGGAAACTATTTCACGTCAAAATGAAGAATGATTCAAACTCGGAACCAGAAACTGACTTGTTTATCTTGATAACTGCCATTTGAAATTCGAAAGGGGGGGTTGCGTATATATAACGGGAAAGGTTGTTTCGTAATTTTACAATTTTCGGGGCCGTCAGGAAATTATTTTAACAAACGCACGATACTCCTGCGAAATGAAGAGAGAGAGAGAGGGAAAGTGATCATTAAATTTTTGACAGATAGCCACTACTTGTCTTGCAAAGAAGAACAATGTTGCATCCATTACAAGGTTTTATAGCGTTGCTAACTGTTAAAAGTGCTGCTAGTTTATTATTCCGTTTTTTTCCCTGACTTTTATTGCTCACCCTGTTAATGACTACTCCCTTTTTTTTTACAAAAAAAAAATATTTCTTTCACGCGATTTTTTGTCCCTCGTTTTCCCTCTTTAAAATGTTAAATAATGGTTGTACGGGACGTAATCTAAGGAGGTCGGTGTCAATTATTATGTCGTAACGGGTGCCAGGTGTAGATTATTAAGAAAGGGATAAAAAAGACGTATGAGCATTACTGACCTAAAAAACGTTTGATTTTATGCTGGATGGGGTGATTCTTAGTTCAACCAAGGGAAATTAAAAGAAAAATGGTCCTGCGTTCCAGCTGAAGAGTACATCTTCGTGTTAATGGGGATACCTGGGAGCGTGGTATACTGGACGATCGATCCGAATCAAGAAATCCGAACTAGCATCGAAGTTGCTCGAGTGGAGGGGCTTTTACCCGATTCAAAAATGTCCTATGCTGTCTGGGATTTAAAATTCCCATTCGTCTAAACGTCTTGAGTCTTCTTTACGGCTGCGAAACTTGGACGCTCAAAGTTGCCATGATGAACCGTCTGAAAGCGTTCGCAATGTGGTTTTACCGAAAAATCTTTCGAGGACCCAACATATGACCAACGAGGAGGTTTCACAAGGACCTTGAACTACTTGCGACCATAAAACGCAGGAAGTTGGAGTACCTTGGGCATATGTTGCGAAGACCCAAGTACAGGCTGCTGCAGACCATCATGCAAGGTAAGGTTAAAGGTAAAAGAAGACTGGAAGATCCGGATTGGTGGACAGCACGGACGGTAAGATAGAGACCTCGAGCGTCAAAAAGAAGCGTCAGTAGACCACAAAAGAGATGGTGCGACGACATTAAGAGGGTGGCGGGACTGAAATGGTCGCAAAGAGCCTAAGACAAGGAAGTGTGGCAAAGTTTGAGAGAGACATTAGTTTAGGAGTGGACGGATATAGGTTGAGAAAAGAAGAAGAACCGTAGAGGATGTTACAGGCTGCTGCAGACCATCATGCAGGGTAAGGTTAAGGGTAAAAGAAGACTTGGTCGTGAAAACCTCTCCTGGTTGCGGAATTGTGCCGGGTTAACCGTGGGCCGCAGATCGTGAAGATTTAAGGAGCTCGTCGAGTCGATCGCCTAAGCTCGTGTGCGAGCAGGGCATTTAAAGAAAGAAGAAAATTTCGATTTTGGACATTCATGCCATCATTTGAAGAGATTGACATTGTTGCCTACCTTTCTTGGACGTTGCCTATCTTCGGTGAAAACGAGGTACACTTTTGAACATAGTCGCTGGTGCCAGCAATAGTCTAAATCTGAAAGTAAAACCCGCCCGCAAAATCGATTCTAATGAAATAAAAATATCCGTTAATGATGAAATTACATCCCATAAAACTTACCCGGCTGCATAGGAATTAAATCAGCACATTTCATCATTAAGAGTTAATGCCTTTGAATGGATCTCGGGGCAAAGTAATGAAAAACGTCTAGCGTTAAGAAATAGATTGCTTAAACGATTTCCCTTAAACCGTATTAAGTGTTCTAAATCGGTTAAGGCATCATTTTAAAATGTGTCGTAATTAGGGGGAATAAAGAGGAAAGTGTTGGCGGGACAAGGCCGTGTACGGAGCTTGAGAAGAGAGTGAAAGTAGGAAAAGGGGGGAAAGGAAAGCAGGGTAAGTCACGCCAAAAGAGTTTCTACAACTTTATGGAACCCGTTCGCACCACGCGATCAATTCGTCAGTCTTATTCAAGAAGTTGTTGCGCGTAAGGAAAATTTTCCTTCGGGGGGTAATATAAGAGAGAGAGAGAGAGAAGAGGCGGAGGTGGCGGACGACGGCGAAGAGGAGTTCGAAGGAGGCTTACAAGAGCCGAGGGTGAGATGATGAAATGTAGGGAAATTAGAAAATAAATTATAGACCCTTATTTTCATGGCCTCGATACTTTGAAAGTAACGCGAATTTACTGTCAACTCCGTTTTCTATCCCTGGCTTTCCTCTTTTGTTTTCCCACTTTTAAGCGGCTTTCCCCCGGCTGATATGTTTTAGGGAATTGTATATTTTGAATTAAAGGGTAGAATGGCGGAAATCATTGTTTCCACTTCCCACTAAAGTTTTAAATACAAATATTCCCTCTTTGCGAGTAGGAGGTAACCTAAAGACGATCTTTTTTTTTTTGCTGAAGAAGAAAAAAATGAAAAAGGATAAATTTCCATTTTAAAATCGGACACTGCGGGGATCGGAGAAAACACATCGAAAAAGGATAGAATCGGATGCTCCTGCGGATATCTCATTTAAAGAAAATAAAGGGAGAGTCTTTGATGTTCCGCACGGACCGAACCTTTCTACTCGATGGGGCTTATGTTAAAACAGCAGGAGCCTGCCTTTAGCAAACGTTGTGGCTGGTGCATTAGCTTGACAGTCCGGATTCCCCCTTCCTTAGATTGAAAATCCTCCTTTGATTTCACTTTCTCTTTTTTATTATTATTATTTTTGTTAACTTTATTTTCATTTCGGTTTCAAAGAGCGCGGGGAACGTTTAAAACAGGTGACTTTTTAAAAAGTGTCGTCGCTCTTTCTCTCACCGGATGTACATTAAAATGCATATGAGGGGGAAGAGAGAAATGCGGAATAATTTGAGCCCCCTTTTTTTTCACCTTTGTCGGGGTGAGCTATATGTAAAAGATTTTTGCGGTAATGGATGTTGCCCATACTTTTTACCCTGTAAACCCTTTTCCCATGAATCATGCATTAGTGTTAATCCAACGCAAAATATAATAATAAAATGGGGAGGGTTTCTGTTTTTGGGTTTTAGGCGTTAACTTTATACCGAAGGGGTGGTAGTTTTTTTTTTGAGTGGAGCAAGGGCTTTGGAATTCGACTGGCACGACACCTTAAGCCTTAAGACTGATGGAAACTATTTCAGGCTCTGGGCCTGGAATGTCTAAGTTGACCATCTATGGTTCCGAGATATTTGATATTTCGGCTATGTGTTGCGCAATGAAAAATACCAGCTCCTGCATCTAATCATGGAAGGGAAGATTGAGGGACAGCGTAGACCAGGCAGACGGCAAACCTCGTGGCTCAGGAATTTAAGAAACTGATATGTCCCTGTCTCGGGCAGCGGCATCCATTGTTCGAATAGCGATGATGATCGCCAATCTTCCACACGGAGACGGCACATAAAGAAGAAGAACGATCTCTCCTCGCGGACGGTCAGATCCCATGATTAACGAAATCACTACTCGATCAGAAATTATGAAAATCCGATTAAAGCAACACCCACCAAACCAACGGAAAACAGAATCCCCATCCATTTATTTCAACTGACCTTATGAAAAATATACTTCCCCGTACAAATTCACCTCGTACTCGCCTTCCTCGAGCTTTCCCACTGACACAACCATTAATCCTTCCAAGGGTGAGACAAAGACAAGATCAACAAACATTGCTGCTTGCAAAATCCCAACGGGAACTCGTACACATACGCAATAACCTGACGTGTTTCAAAAATTATCAGACTACGCCTAATATGATTTAGAACATCGTGATCTATTGATGGTGTTAGTAAAGAATAATAAAAAAAAAAGATGATATCAGCGTGGAAAGTGAAGGTCGAGTAGTTGGAGTGCAAAGTAAGAGAGAAAGAAGTGTATTTTGGATATGAAAAGGTGTGAACAATGTACCAATTTGCTATGTCTGAATAGATATATCCAAGGGTTAATGGACCTAATTATAATTGAGGAAGCTTTAGGACATGGTTCTCTTTTTTTTTTATTTCATTTGACGTTTCAAGTACGGCGTTCCTTGCATTGTGTGTGTTTTTTTAGGCTACGAATCTGTTCATGCGGTAAAGGGTTTTTTATGTATGTAATTTTATACTCTTATTAAGGACTCCGGCTACTATGGCGTCGAGGGTAGGGCAAACATAGGTTTTGTAACGAGGGAGTTGGAGATACGCCCACAGGTGATGCCTGTAATGCATTTAGGGCTGACCATACAACTGTAATTTATTGATTATATTAATATATAGAAAAAAAAACATGTTATTTCACACTTGAAAGTAACATGTAATGACTTTTTTTTTTCTTTCCTGAATTATTATACGTTTTGGAGAAAAAAAAAGCTTTTGTAAAGGATGAATACGAATTTTTTTTTTTTGCTTTTTAACCCCCTTAGAATGGGAGAATGGACTTTTTTGTATTGCAAGCGTTGAAAGCAGTGTATATATAAGCCTTGTGTGTCATTTTGTAATTTTTTTTATGGTGTGCTAAGTTTGTGAGTAGTAGGATTTTCTCCGTCAACTGCTCCCTCGAGGTTGATGGATTTAAACTTTTTCGATTATCGAAAAGTTGTCTTTATGTTTGAAATTTTTTTTTTTTGAGAGAGAGAGATATTTTATTTTTTGTTGAGAGCATATGGACGCGAATAAGGAGTTGGGAAAGACCCGTTTGCAAGTTAGATGATAATGTTAGGGGACGGTTTTATTACACCTTCATTAGTGGGAACCGATGCGGTCATAAAATTAATGAATCGATGCAAACTCGTTGTCAACCCCCGCCTAAAGTGAGGCCCCGATGGGATATGTCAGACATTTCATGTAACGATTATTTTCCGGGGGAAATGGCTTGGAGTTTTGAAGATGTATGGTAGGGGAGTGGCACTGTTGGATCGTTGGAAACAAGACTGCAAGGATCAGTGGATGTAAATTGTAGTTCTTAGCTGGTTTCGAAGTCACGTTGTTAATGAGTCAGCAGACAAAGTTCAGGAATTTTGGTGACCTGGCGGGCTTATGAGCCAGTTTTAGACGATTATAGAGCCCTTGCAACCGTTCAAGACAAAGATGAAGCTCGCGGTATAATTTCAGGTTAAGGAGGAGACATGGAACAGTCTGAAATTAAGTAAGAGCCCGTGGAGCAGCCTGAGACCGAGGAAAAGCCCGTGGAACAGTTTTAAAGATAGTCTGAAATCATAAAAGAGCTTGTAAAGAAGTCTGAGACAAAAAGGAATTCTTAGATACACCGGACACTGAAGAAGAGTTAACAGAAAAGCTGATGGAACAGTTTTGGAATCAAGTAAAAACCCTTTATCAGCTTTGGACTTCAAAAAAACCCATGAAATTATTGGAGACCAATAAGAAACCTGAGGAACCGGCTGAGACTAACACAAAGCTTGTAGGAAAGCCGATAAAACAATTAGAAACAATATTAAATCAGGTCAGAACCTGCCTACTGACATCCAAGGACCACTGCTTTCTGAGTCCACTGTGCCGATAACAGTGCGGAGTGGAGGATGTCGTAAGGTGGAGGCAAAGGAGGCGCTTCTGGTGGGACCACGTGCAAAGGATGGATGATGGTATCCAAGCAAGAGCTTCACTAAGGGGAAGACTCGTCTTTCCAGCCGCCCGCCCAAACGATGGAAGGACTCATGGCAGTCATCTTCTCAAGAAGCCGGCTGATTTCCCTAATTAACAGCCCGAGAGGTTTTTAAAAAGCCAGAAGAAGAAGATAAGTTAGGTATGGTGAAGCCACGAAGGCTACGGTGGGCGGGGCATGCACGCGTGCAGCCGACGAGGACTATCAGGAAGGTGATGGACTGTTGGGCCATTAAGAAGGCCGCGGCTGAGGTGGGAGGATACAGTCACACGGGATGCAGGTCCGCAGGACTGGAAGGCGGCTGCCCTGAATAACGGAAACTCTGATGCGAAAATAAGGCTTCAAACCTTGTAACGCCGGATAAGTAACTATGATGAAGCCATTGAACAATTTGAGACTAAAAAGAAGCCCTTGGAATAGTTTGAGATGAAAAGGAGTTGTATTAAACAGTTTCGGAACAATGGATTAAGTCAGAGCCTGTGGAACAGCCTGGGACTAAAAAAGAGTTTTTGGTAAAGCCTGATGCTAAGAAGGAACGCACGGAAAAGTGTGTGGAGCCAGTGGAATATCCTGAGACTGAAAAGAACAGTCTGCGGAACAGCCTCGGACTTACACCAGTTCCAAGCTAAGATGGACCCCATCGTAGTTTAAAACCTCCGACTAATCCCTTTAAATATCACACTTCCAGGCGAGAAAAGAAAACCCTAAATCTTTTTTTTTAAAGATCAGATTTAAATATTAAAACAAAGAGGTCCGAGGGTTAATTCAACAACCTTTCTCGAATAAATAAAACGAGTTAAGCATGAAAAATAACAAAAGAACACCCGGTTTATAAATCGGATAGATAAAGTTGGCAAGGAGGAGATAACCGAAATTTATGAAGTTAATTCCAGCAAAAAAAAAAAGAAGAAAAAAGGTTCCATATTGAAACTGTTTGACGTACTACCCTACTCCTATCTCCGACCCCTATAAGAAAAATAGAGGCAATATTCAAAACGAACACAGGAAGGGAGCGGCAGCGGCGGGCGAATTCAGAAAAGAAAAAAAACTCGGCAACAGCACTTACAAACGGATCTTTGGATCTTTATCTACGATCGAGAACATAAAACATTTTATTTAAAACTATTCTCGTCACTTTTTCCCATCTCTAAAGATTCAATAGGGAGGCTAAGAAAGGAGGTAATAAAAAGCCGTTCGATGTTGAACAGGAATCCTTACAACGTCATGTACAGGGAGGGGCACGTACTGGAAAGGATACCGTGTAATCCTACGCACTTAAGAAAAGAAAATGGATAAAAATTATGTTTCCTCTCGTGCTTCCTCTCTCTCTCTCCTCTCGACGTTCTTTTCAATTTCGAAAACTGTACCGTGACTTTTCGTTCGGGATTGAAAGGGAAAATGAGAAAAGGCCTTTTAGGAAAACGGTTTAAATCAAGGATCAATGTTGTTCCTTCTCATTTGAAATGTGAGTGAGAAACGGTCATGGATGGTTTTCCAGCTAAATATTTATAACTTTGTTGCTAAAGCGGATTTTAAACTCGGGTTTTCGGTGGGGAGAATATAAATTCAAATTGTCTGGTAACATAACGTTCCACCTCCCCCGAAATTTATTTATTTTTCACCACTTCGCAGTATAATCCAATTGCCGATTAATTATTACGCTCCCCGTTCTTTTTTTTTAACCTAAATTAATACCCTGGGGAGAGAGGAAAGCACCTTCCGGGTTGACAAAAAAAAAAATTAAAAGAAGAAAAAACCACGGGGAAAGAAACCGAGTTCGGGTAAATAAGTCAGATTACATGGAGGAGCCACGATTTTCATAAAGTTGAATAATGAAGTCGTATTTTCTTTTGCGAACCTTAGCCAAGTGCCTTCGCTTTTTAAAACAGTTTAGAAAGGGAGAAAAACAATACAGCTAATGTAATATCCCCGAGACGTATGGAAGAGTTTTTAGCTGATCCGCAGGTGAAGTGACAGATTATGCGAGACCCGTCCCGTGACACGTTTCCTTCCACTTTCCCTTTTATCCCCTCCCTCCTCTTTTACCCTCTTACCCTCGCGCGAAACTATTTAATTCTTTAAGAGAAAATCACGTCCCTGCGAGACTAAGATAGTAATTTGGCCATTGTCTGATTTATGCTATGGGCGTTTGATTTAGTAGCACGGGAAAATTATTCCGAAATTATGGTTTTTAGTCAAGGATCTTGACGTCATCGCCTTTTGTTCGGGGTGGTAAAGGATGATACCTCGGGATTTAAGGATATGTGGGACTTCGAGAGATGGATGTCTCGTGATAAGGTGGGAAAGGAAAATGTTATGGGTCACTGGAGTATGTTGGTTATTATGTTCAAATAAACGACTCGCTTGACAAGCGCTTTTATAAAAAGAAGAATGATTTCAGGA